>JAAIIK010000026.1:6660877-6673497 GCA_014706435.1 Silurus glanis
GAGAGAGAGAGAGAGAGAGAGAGAGAGAGAGAGGAGAGAGACAGAGATGAAAAATGCTAAAATATTAATTCACTATCAAAAGACTTTTTCATAATTAAAGAGATATTTAAGTTCACTGATTTTTGTATTTATTTTTATACCCTTTTAAAGTATAAAATTGTATTTAAATGATTAGAAAACTGTTAGTCAGACTACTTATTACTACTATTGTATCCCTGGCATCATTATTACCTCGTCCTAATGGGGTCCCATTATTGGTTTCATACTGGAAAAGTTTTGGTGAAAAAATCTCTCCAAATTATATACCAGTGAACATTAAAAAAGGTGATGAAGAGCTCACAAACTCCGCACTCTGCATTTTCTGTCTTCATACTGACATCTACATAAAAGACTTCCTCTATAAGTAGACAGAAAAAAGCTTTCAGAAAAAAACTCACCCGCAAACCCATTCACAGGTAGTATGCCAGTAAGTGACAAGTATGTGCAAGAATACACATGCAGACACACACACACACACACACACACACACACACACACACACTCACACACCCCATGCACCTGCACCCTTTCATATGTGATCTTCAAACGCCTTTAGGACAAAATGTGTGTGACTGCAGGTGACCATCTCTGCACCTACACATTATTCACGTATTAACGTTTTTAATGGTTTTTTTTCTGTTTTACATTTCTATTAGTCATCCATTTCTGACAACGCCGTAAATATATTTGAGCTATGACTGAGTAAATTCTAATGAGATAAGCTAAAAAACATGCATGAAACAAGTGTTAAAAAATATCAAAGGGTGTTAACGAGATGCGTTTTCCCCAGAACCCCCTCACTCCTCCCTACCCACTCCACTCCTTAAAAAAACAAACACACACACACGTGCAAACAAAAGAGACAAAAACTGACAAGTTTGTGGTGGGAACCAAAACAAAACCAAACAAAATAAAACAAGACTAAACTGCAGTGAACCTGAATGAGGACAGAGGCAGCATGCAAGCAAGAAGCATAAGACAACGAAAAAAGGTTGGAGGAAAAAACAAAACAAAAACGACAAAAGAAAGATTAACCTCAGCCACATCCAGCTCATCGTCAAAGGCAATCAGCTGCAAGAGAAGAACACAAGCTAGGGGTTAGTGAAGAAAAGAGGCAGAACTACAAACCAGTGCAAACACACACACACACACACACACACACACACACACACACACACACACACACACACACAAGGGAGAGGTGATTTACAGGGCTTGGTCTGGATGAGAAGGAGAGATCACTACAAACAACACCAAACAAAACAAACAAAAAGTGCAAACAATAACCCAAACACTCTCACTTGATATCACACAGAGGAAAAGATCGTTATCTGAGTTAAAGTGTGTAAATGGTTGCTCTGTGTCCTGTGCTCGGTGCTTTATCTTCTGCAGCTACCACACTTTCACATACTACTGAAGTTTAATAAAAAAAAAATTAAAAAAAATCATTGATATTTTTTTTCCATTATAACAAAAATAATTTAAATATAAATTGTGCTGGCTTGTAACTTTAGAATACATTGATGCTAAAAACAAAACTAAACTTATTTTAATCCGTTTATTGGATCAGATCACCAGTTTACCCAATATACTCATCAGCTCCTAGTGAATCTTTCATATAAGAACACTCCAATCTTTAATGAGAATCACAAGGACTAAATACAATTTATTTGGATAGTCGAGTGTAGATGCTCTGCAGACAAACAAAAATAAATAAATAAAATAACACTGTATGGCCAAAAGTTTCTGGACACCTGCTCATAAGACTGGTATGCGCTTCTTGAACGGCCTATTCCACATTTAGTCCTTATTGGCTGTGATGATAACCTCCCATCTTCGGGGAAGATGCTGCACTAGATTTTGGAGTGTGCCTATAAAGATTTATGTGAGATTCATTCCGCCACAAGGGTGTCACAGTAGAACAGTCATGTAGGTGAGGTGAGGAGGCCTGGGGTGCAGAAATTCATCCCAAAATTGTTCAATAGGGTTTTAGAGCTCTAGAGCAGGAGATCTTCCACATCTTCCAACCCATGTTAAGCAGATCTTCATGGAGCTTGCTTTGTGCAAAGGGGCATTGTAATGCTGGAACAGGTTTGGGTCTCCAAGTTCAAGTAAAGGGAAAATGAAATTCTGGCACATCCTAAACACATCCTATGTGGTAACTGTTTGCAGAAGAACCACATATTTCCTGGAGAATTCAGGTGTTCCAATACATTTGGCCATATAGTGTATTTACAGAGTGTCATCTTAATGGTTTATAGCTGTTATCATTCAAAATCTATACACTATAGATGTTCTTTACACATCCTATACACAATCGACTCATCCCTTTCTCTTTCACTTTATCTGACTGGTTTACAGTTCTAGACGTTTAGCAGATCATCTACAGTTCCCTTCAGAAGTACTGTCTGGAAGTTTTTCACTTCTTTTTACATTTTCGTGCGTGCAAACTCGTGCAGATTTGGACCACAGGTAAAGAGGATTGGGTTACACATGCACAGGCAAGTATAGCTCACGAGACAAGAAAAATAATAAGCAATAATGAAAGCAAAAAGGAAAAGTCTCAGAGGTAATTATTTTTAGAGGCACATCACTAAAAAAAAAAAAATAAAAAATTCTATATATTTTTCTATAAACTACTATATCCGAACAATAAATTTTGCTGAGTCTTGTGAAGGGAACTTTCCTTTTATTATACTCCATCTATGCAGAATGGTCACGTTGTGGAAAGATACATTCCACTTAACATGTTAATCGACAGGCTTGGGGAAAGATGTGTATAGGTGGTGTGTAGAGCATGACGGCCACAGAAAAAGATTTTATTTATAATTTATTTTCTATAGCTAATAATCATATACAGCTTTTTACTTATTAACTTCAGCTACATTGCCCAAGATCAGCTGTTCTTCTCTAAATGAGAGGAAGTTGCTACAGCGGCACAGCTGAACAAATATTAAGCCACCATCATTACCCGTATTTAGTCTGCTAACCACAGAATCTTGTTTGGTGATACAGCCCTTGGGTGTCTGAAACCCAAACGCTGGATGGCCAGGGTGCTGGAGGAGTTAGTGATTCATACAGATGAGTGTTTAGTGGGTCAACTTAGTAAGAACATGATTATTAAACTTCACAGTTGACTCAGACGGGTAGAACCGCCAGCCCCCTGCACTTTGCGGTGTAAAAACGTAGCCCTCCAGGAACAGCGCTTTGACACATATGTAGGCCAGGGCTTGTGATTTGAGTGAAATTAGTTTAAGTTTCAGTCAGCCAAATAGGACAGTTATTAGTGATTAGAACATGCTGCGCATTATCGCTGAGCATTAAGAATGGGCTGACCCTGAACACAATCAACTGCGAGTGTAGTTTTTGGTTTTGTGCGGAATGGTAACCCGCAAACCCACATCAAAAGATAAAACTGACAACGCATCTGAAAAAGCTGACAGGAAGATAAAAGAAGGGGCAGAATCCAGTTGTGTTCGTACGCACTGTGGGCGTGCGTGCGCGTGTGTGTGTGGGAGTGCGTGCTTAAATTTTAACCCTTTAACATAACTCAGGCAGACATGCTCTTCTTCACAAAGGCACCTGCTTGTGCTGTTTACCTTCTCTCCATAACCCCGGTCTTTGGTCATCATTTCCCTGAGAGTTTGGAGAACCTTAATGCACAAACGCTCCTCATTTTCCTCCAACAGCTGCTTGGTGTGTTTTATCAACCTAGGAAGTTGGAGGGGTAAAGACAGAGAGACAATAACAGAGAAAGTAGGGGGATAAATATGAACTCTGAAGACCAGAATCATTTAGTTGATTTTATAACTAATACAAATTTCGATACATCATTCGCAATTATTCAGTATTGTTAAAAAAATAAATAAACTGCATGTAGATATTAAATTAAAATCTTGTGAAATTATATACAGTTTCTTCTCTTATCTCCCAGCTTTAAACAAGTTTGTGTGCAATAAACTTAACTGAACTGAAACAGTATCATGTGTCATGAGCACAAGGAGAGAGTTTTCTGACACGCTCTTATCTGAGTCCACACACACACACACGTGTCAGTCCATGCTTCAATCGTGTTCCATTCTACATGTCCCTTATACACACCTCTCCAGTATTTAATCCTATCACAACACACACACACACACACACACACACACACACACACACACACACACACACACACACACACGTGTCAGTCCATGCTTCAATCTTGTTCCATTCTACATGTCCCTCATACACACCTCTCCAGCATTTAATCCCATCACAACACACACACACACACACACACGTCAGTCCATGCTGTAATCTTGCTGTATGCTCATCCTACACACCTCTCCAGCATTTAATCCTATCAGAACATACACACACAAATACACTCTTAATCCCAACAGAAAACACCTCTACAAGAAAACCTCAGCTATGACGCACACTCTCTCTCTCGCTCTCTCACACACACACACACACACACACACACACACACACACACACACAAAATGAGGACAGCTATTGGCAGGTAAATCTCCATTATAGGTATTACACAATCTAGGCGCTCCAGAAGCTGCTTGTATACAAACAGGGTGAAAATTATAATGTAAAGTTATTTTACGGTCTTACTTGGAGATGAAACCTCCACTCTCACACTTCTTCCGGGCCTCCGTGTTCTCGGGGAAGAGCAGCTCGGGTCTATGAAGGACGTCTACCAGGACTGAGAGTTCAGCCTGCACCAGGGGCCTTAAACGGTCCTCCAGTGCAGAGACAATGTCCTGAAAGAAAACCGCAAAGAGGAAATGCCTTATAGAATATAACACAAATAGTGGAAGAAAATCACATTCAACACAGCCAAACATTACATGAAAGTGAGTACAGATTATTTCCAGGACAAGAAAACCATAAATGTCCATATGTAACTGGATTATACATGCTTCAATAATATACAATTTGGAAGACTGTAGCCATTAAAAAATACATACAGACAGTGGACATGAAAAGACTACACACCCTAATAAAATTGCAGGTTTTCAAAATATAAAGAAAGAAATAACAAATATCTTATTACATCTTTAATGTGATCTTCCAACAAACAGAAATGAAAAAAGTAATAAATAAATGTAATAATTATGAACATTTTAAATAAAGCTCACCACGTCAGCATCAAGTCTTTGTGAATAAATCTCTACTAGCTTCACACAATTCGACTTTGGAATTTTATCCCACTATATATATATTTTATTATTATTTTTTTTTTAATTTATTATTATTTAAACACTAGTTGGCAAAAGCTAAACAATAGCATGATAACAATGACATGAATGACAAGAGTTTTATTGTGTGTTCACTTGTACACATTTCCCAGACCATGGTATTCTAAACTCGCTTCTGTTGAATCCATACCAGGTAGTAGAATATAGATTTTTAGTTTTTGTAAGAATTTGAGAAGTTGAAAAAACACCTTTATTTAGAAGCAATTAATCTGAATTAACACTAGGGGCTGAATAAAACAAATATACAAATCTGTAGCCAGTCTACTCTTTCTTTCTACAGACTCAAACGCCTCAACAACACTTGAACTTTACCTCATACAAAATGAAATCCTTTAACCTCTGTTTGTGATACGTGACATACGTGATATACAAGTGCTTTCAATTCTTAGGTGTGGACACTGCACCCTTGACACCCACTCGTCTAGTGGATCGAGAAGTGACCAATATCTTCTGAGTAACTGCTTGAAATTCCTGGTATTTAATTTCCGACACCTTGTGCCTAAGGCCACATCAGGGCAGATGTGAGATCATAGTAAATGGCTTTTAGTCTAGTCTGAGCTAAACAAGACAGACAGAACAAAGACATGCAGTCTCCTACATGCAGTGTGCAAAGGGAGGCAGGTGTGGTGCAAATGTGAGTAAGTGAAACTATACATCATATGATCGGCTCCCCCGTGCAACCTCGCACACACTCGCGCACGCGCAGGAACACACCTCAGAAGCTGACTCCTCGTTCCTTCTCGTTATGGAACGAAAGACGAGTTCGGGTGTACACGCATGGTCTACTTTTATTTCTTTATCACATGCTCATTGCTTAGGTTATGACTTCCTGTGAGCTAAAAGCATGCTAACAAAAAGGGAGGGTGTTCTGATCGGAAACCAGCTGCTTACCAGTGACACCGGGGCATGGGGGGGCTACAGCTGCTGACCTGGTACTTAGAACTTAGAGAACGTTAAACTGATTGTAATAGATTGAGCAAAGTGAGCTAAATAAAAATCTGTTCCAGAAGCGTCTGTATTCCTCTTGAAAATATAATATTTATTTCTGTGTGTAGTAGAAATAACATCACTAATGACACTATGGTTTCAGCTGTGAAAGAGAGTCAGAATCACTGGTGTGGGTTGTTGTCCTATAACAGATACTGTATAATGCCAGCAGCTCGGTCTCTTTATCTGTATGTGTGACCGAGTGTGTGTTTGTTATGCATGTGTTTAAGCATGTCACATTGTGGTAATATGTGTGTGTGTCCTAGATATGGCCACACTGAAAATAAGAGCAGTTACTTATATATAATCATATTATTACTCTTTGTGTGTTTTGCGCTTACCTGCAGCCTCTCGATAATGTTTCTGTAGTCTTTGGACGCGCTGACTGCGGAGTCTCGCCTGGAGGCGTTCCGAGCAGACATCCTCCAATTTAGGATGGTCTTCTGTACAACGTTGTTAGATTTTACAAACAGGTTGTTTACCTGGCTGTCCAGGTCGACCGGAATGGCGATCGCCCGACTTTTGGCTGCGTGCGACGTAGAAAGTGTGTAAAAGAGTTATCAGGGTGAAGAACACACACATGAAGAGTGAATTTTGTGAAGGGTCCCTGGCTGCTCACACAGGTATGGGCCAGAGACGGCGGTTCTTACCCACGTCAGAGAGGACTTTGATGCAGCTCTCCACTGATGCCTTCTGGGTGGGCATGAGCCAGTTACAGTGGTACACCCGGAAAACACCCTGCAACAGCTGCACAAAGACCGGCTGACGGGTCTGCCGTGGAAAGAAGGGAATATAAAACACGAATAAAATTAAAAAAGAAAATCAATGGTAGGGGATGATAAACAGAAAACCAAGGAACTTCTAAAAAAAAAATTGAGAGAAAAATGTGCCACCTTACAATCTGTTAAACAAGAAAACACTGTACAGCCAAAAGTTTATGGACACCTAATTATCACTAGCAATTAGTTAGCACTCCTATTTTAGAACAATGCTATTAACTGGAGTTAAGTCTCCCTCTTTTTTTCAAGCCAAGTACCGCTAAACTTGCACGTCCCCATAGCTGTATTACAATCCAAGAGAGATTTGTGCTAATAACGGAAAGCTGATTCGCTGTTGCATGTTGGTCTCGTTTGTGTCGTAATACAGTGAATTATATTTGGACCAGTGAAAGAAAGAACTACAACATCATGGAAACAAAACAAAACAGAGGTCTGGGCTCTGAACAGTACAAATTCTTCCACTCCAACCTTAACATGTAATTACTTTATGAGCTTCATGTTGTACACAGGACCAGTCATACTAGAACAGACTTGGTCTTCGTAGTTCCACCAATTGGAGATCCAAAATCTACTGCATACAGAGACATTTAAACAACTGTGTGCTTCAAACACTGTGGCAACAATTTGAGGAAAAAAAAATAAAAAAATCCACAGGCATCTCTAACACACACATTCAGCACTAATGGGCCTGAATGTTCACACCATGAACAAAAGAGAGAAATGAAAGGTCTGATTTGTCTGAAGTCTTACAAGAAATGTGACTAACCAAGAAAAGGATGTCACCACACCATACTGTGCAATAGCTCTGTTAGTTTGCCCAAAAGAAAGGAATGTAACAACAAAGAGCAGGCGATGTCATCACAGCTCACTTCAGGGAAAGGAGTGATGTCATTTGCTGGTTGGAAAGGTTCAGAGGGGGATCCTTATAAAATGTCAGACATCGACATTCTATTTTTATTAACGACCACAAAGCACATAAGACAGCAGAGTTTGCTGATTCAACCCTTTTAACAGAATAAGTGATCGTGTGATATCCTTACCAGACGAATTATGTTTATACGTCAGTCTAAGTATAAATTGTACAAGTTTAAAACAAATAATTTCATTTACATCTATTTTTTGCATAGTTAAAGAGAAAGTAAGCTATTCTATGCCATGTTAGCTTCTTTCCACTAGCAGCCATTTTAGTCATTTTCAGGGTCAATTTCTGCTTTGAGTTCCCAATTACATTTGTGTAAAATTACTATGTCTGTAAAAATGTTTTTTTCTAATGAGAAACTGTAAGCTATGTAAAATTCTTAATTCATTAACGTTATTTGTAGAGCGTGTTTACCAATGGACATTGTCCCTATTAGTTTATCCTAATGAGTGAGCCAAGTGATGGTGGTGAGGGGAACCTCCCTGAGATGATACGAAAAAGAAACCTTGAGAGGAAACAGCCTGAAAAGGGAAGCCATCTTCATCTAGTTCACACTGAATGTCTATTTATTAGAGCTCCATCATTGATGAGGTTGTTAACTTTACTCTTTTGGACACTTGAGAGCAAAACAGTCCATGCTGTGTTCTGTTAATTCTTAGGAATATGTTAGCCATTTATTTAAACACTTTCCTAAAAGAAACGAAAAGCATTAGGCTGAGTGAAACCTCTCCTGATTAGAAGCTAAACGGCAAAAAATAAACACATCCTAGCAAAATCCTCATGAGCAGGAAGCAGCTGTCAGCACATATGGATTAAGTTCAATCCGGGTGAGGACCTAGACAAATACGGCTCTGAATGTAAAGTCTAGGTCACTCCAGGGTCGCCGTACACAAGGAATGGTGGGTGGTGTTTACCAAAGACCAATCAACCCACGGTAAATCTGAACCCGCTAAAGTAAAGTGAAAGCATTTTCCAAGGACAGCAGACCCAGTCAGCAATAATAATAATGATTAGCTTATCACCTGGCATCCAAGAATGCACAGTAGTACACAGTAGGTAAAGACACACACACACACACACACACACACACACACACACACACACACACACACAAGTTTTAGGCACTTGTGAAACAATGCTGTACAGTGAAAACGCTTTCTAAAAATAAAAGTGCTCGATTATTTTTTAAGTAATTAATTAAATGGCAAGTAAATGCATAGAAGAGAAATTTAGAAGCAAGTTGACGTGTTAGAAGCAGGAAAAATTAGCGAGCCTAAGGATTTGAACGAGTTTTACAAATTGTGACGTCTAGACGACTGGGTCAGAGCATGTCCAAAACTGCAACTCTTGTGGGATGTTCCTGGTCTGCAGTGGTCAGTATCTATCAAAAGTGCTCCAAGGAAGGAACAGTGGTGAACCGGCGACAGGGTCGTGGGCAAGCGAAGAAGTTAGTGGTGTTAATGCTCGATGGGTCAAGACTGTTTTAACAGAAAAAAGGGGACCAACACAATATTAGGCAGGTGGTCATAATGTTATGCCTGAACCTGATCGATGCTTGTGTATGTGTGTGTTTGTATATATTATATATACACAATGCTTATATACACATACAGTACTATTTAAATACATACATACATACATACATACATACATACATACATACATACATACATACACACATACATACATACATACAATAAAACACAATAAGACCATTATATAAAACCAATATATACACACAGTAAAACCATTAGGCTGCCATGCAAACCTAACCGCATCAGTAATGTTGTGAAACAGATATGTGTGAAGTCTGGATATGAACAATGGCTCTCACAGAGGTGTGTGTGTGTGGGTGTGTGTGTGTGTGTGTGTGTCCACACCACTAATACAAGCAAGTGTGACCAAGTACTGCTTTTGGAAAACTCTGCAAGTCTTAGTTCTTGGAAAGCTGTGACTCAATCCAATTCAGCCTTTTTCTAAAGAAATTTCTGCATGGTTTGTGTATGTGGGTGAAGAAATGTGTGTGTGTATGTGTGCGCGCGCGCATGTGTGTGTGCGGTAGATTTGATATATTTAAAGAATCACCAAGACTTGTGGTGGGGTGTTTGCAGGAGGACGGGTTACTGGTACTTACATACATGTGACGTGCCAAGGGTGGGGTGGGATAGGGTGGGGTGGGTTGGGGTGTTTGGGGAGAGATAGCAATCCAAAATGCTGCTTTCTTTATTAAACAAATGTAAATCTTCGGTAAACATATGAATCATTATACTTGGATGATACGTGCCGAACACGAACCATACATGACAAATGTAATGAGGCACTATCAGTTTTATCAGCAAACAGAAAGTAATGCCTCGGGGTGATATAGAGCCGTCTGGCAATGATTACCTGTAAACTAGTGCTCTGATCGGAAAAGGGGGAGCTGAAAAAAGTGGTGACGATACTCATGACTGTCTCGGTGACGTAGCGCTCCAGCATGGAGTCAGCATGTTTGCGGTCGCTCGTGTTGTTGCAGACCTGCGGGTGGTAAAACAAACAAAAAAAAAATGCACATGGTTCAGAAGTTAACGCAACGAATAGGACATGCTGAGTGAAGTCTGAACGTGATTCACTCTTCCTGTGTCAGCAATTGCAACACAATGATGCAAAATTTTCACAAAACAACATCAAAGACTTTCAAAAATAATATCTCACAGGAGTTCAAACTAAAAGTTTCTAATATGAAAACTTTGTTGGGATTATTGTATTTGAACAAAAAGTCACGTTTCTCATCGTCATATCTTCTGAATGGGATTAATGTATATCTACAAACATCTGCTCCGAGATCACCCTTTAACTGCCACCCTTCCTGTTTTTGGCATTTTAAATAACCTCTCGAAATAACTTAATCAGATAAAAAGGATAATGCAAATTCATCACTTCCTGCTCCTGCCTGTTGGATTCATTTGTATTAAAAAAAAAGAAAATCTGCCGCGTATCGACGGTTTAAATCTTGCATCTTACAAAACACAGAGTCAAGGTTCAGAAGCTGTTTCAGAGGTAATTACCCTGCATATATCAACCAGGAAGTTCTCAAAAAGCTTCCACATGTGGTTGCTTGTGTAGATCTCCTTCATCTCCACTTCTGTGTCCACATAGCAGTGGTTTAGGAAGTCGATATATGCGATCTTCACCTGCACACAGACGAGATGATGTTTGCAAAGACATTGCTCGAGTTGTTCTTAAATGCCAATAATGGCAATGCAGTCAGGAAATGTGAGTAAAAAATAAATGATAGAAATTAATAAATTTTTAAGGAGAGGTAAAATCTCGCAAGGTATTAAAAATATAAAAATAAACTTCTTTAGATGAGAATATAAGCACTTTTACTATAAAATAAACTTGTACACATTATTCTTTTATGCCATTATAAAAAAATATTATTATAACATTTCCAACAATCACCTTTAAAAGTCTTACACTAATGAAAGTTTTGATAATTGCCAGGTGCCAATTAGAAGAATCTACTGGTTTCAAATTTTCAACAACTATATAGTTAAAATGTCATCAGATCACTTTTAGACAGAGAGCAGGTTTGGCTTTAGTGAGGACCTTCATGGGGATATTTAGTGAGGACATTATGACCTCTGACCTCTGGGATGCAGTCCTCATGTGTGACGACACGGACGATGTCGTCCAGGGGCAGCAGCGAGTTGCACTTGATCTCCGTGTAGACGTTCTTGCCCTCGGTGCAAACGGCTAACAGCTCGACCAAGTGGATGTGGTACATAAGAGGGCTGTTTTCGTCCATACGGTCTCGCTCCGAACGCATCATCTGCACCAGTGTCTGGAACGAGGCTCGGTCGTTGTAGAACACCAGCACGTCCTCTCCGGCGTTCACCAGCTACGATAAAGAAAAGTAGGATTGCATTCCAAAATTTTTAAGTAAAAGGAAATCTTACTTCAGTGGTTTAGACGGACTTCTGATCGGAAGGTCAAGATTTCAAATGCGAGCAACACCCAACTACCACTACTGGTCCCTGAGCAAGGCTTTTAACCATCAGTTTTATGAAAAAATATCATGTATGTGTAAGTTGCTTTTGATAATGGTGATTGCCAAAATGCCATAAAAATCGTCTAAATCATTACCCATAACCCACCTCTGCCATAACAATATCCTGGCACTTCTTGATGAACTTGTTCTCGGCTTTGACGATGGTCTGCAAGAACTTGAGGTACTGGACGTGGCGACCATGCGTCTCGATGCAGTGCACAAAGTGCTGCACCACGCGATCGTTGATCTCACTGCATAGCTGGAAGTTGTTCATGAAAATGTGCTGCATGGTGACGGCCTCCAGAATCTACAGACGAAGAGCATGGTCACAACATAACTGATGCTGCAGTACATGAGAATAAATCAATCTACTGAGAAACAGGAAGTTAGTTTCATGGATAAACTAACAGTATAGAAGTTAAATTCATCAAATAAATGATTTCTTAGAACTGTGTTTTGGCAAGATTCTGGTGATACGAAACAAATCACGATACAGGGGTTGCTATACGATATGTTATACATTGCAATATATATATACACATGGGATCATATGTATATACACACACACACACACACACACACACACACACACACACACACACACA
>JAAIIK010000026.1:6693555-6704140 GCA_014706435.1 Silurus glanis
ACACACACACACACACACACACACACACACACACACACACAGGTCAGGCCTAAACATGTTCTAAATGATATAAAATGTAGACTTTAATTACATAAGCTGCTATTTTAATAATTTAATAATAATAATAATAGTAATAATAATAATAATAACATAAGAAGAAGAATACATACTAAAATGTTGATACAGTGAATGAATAGCTATAAGATGATCAACAATAAAATGTCTTTCCTGGTCACGGGTGTATTTTTAAACAGCTAAGGCGATTAGATCTCGGTTTGTTTACTCGACGAAGAAAGCGGTAATGCTGGTCAGTTATTCTCTCTCCCTCCCTACCTCCCTCTAATTATCCATCCATCCATCTATGAATCCATCCATCCACACATCTGCTTCCCTCTCACCCTGCCCCGTGGTGTGTCGCTTTGGCTAAAACAGAGATTGAGGTCCAAGGTTGTGTCAATTGGAAACTTGCTGACAAGAGACTTAAAACAGAAGTGAATTGGCTCACGAGTACCAGTGCCGTCAAGTACAAATCTTTGTGTGGAAAAGGTGAAGGTCGTGGTAGGCGGTGCTCTTTTTACCCGTTTGGGGTGGCGGCCACATTGGGCCAGGAGCAGGAGAGAAAATCGATGAAATATAATCTACAGCGTCAAGTACGCTCTCATGTTTCAGAGTCCTCACTCGGGTGCCGTCGCTCACACTGTAACCCAAATTAACCCCAACTTCTCCACAGCTACTTCCTCCATTAAGATTTTAGACAATCCACAGACGATAAATATATATGGGGCTGTCAATTGATTACAATTTTTAATTGCAATTAATAGCATGTTTGTCATGAGTTAACTCATAATCGCAACTTAATTGCACATATTTATCTGTTGTAAATGTACCTTAAATTAATACTTTTCTAGTCTTTAATACTCTAATAAACAAGGCATTAACAAATATGGATGCTTTATACAAATGTATGTTTATTATTAGTGAAACCAAACTCAACATAGAGCATGAAGACAAAATATTCTTGTAAATGTTTTAAAGTATATGCTATATGCGGATGGTTTTAATTGCCGGATGTGTGCGTCATGGCGGATTTTTGTGCTTGATTTGAGACTTTCAGTATTAGTAAAACAAATGTTCAGTGATTCAAAATTATTTATAAAACTAGTGCTGTTAAAATGAATGTGTTAACGCGTGAATTTTGATAGCCCATATATATATATATATATATACACATATACACACACACACACACACACACACACACACACACATACACACACATACACATTACATATGTTCAGCAGATTAATAATAATAATAATGATTTTATACACTGAATCCTGTATTAATGTTTGGTGAGTGACAGGGTATCGTGCGATTTCTACCTGGGCACCTGGGAGTCCCCTCCTCTAAGAGTGGTAGGGTCCAGCTCAAATATGGAGGAGATGTCATTGCCGTCAGGGACAGAAATGAGGGTGTACATGACCTTCTCGTTGGGCGTGCGCAGACGACCTCGTAACGCCTCATGCTCCAAGTCCAGCTGAGACAGTAGACACTTCATTACCATAGAAATTTAGCAACCAAGTCAGCAAACAGCACTGATGTAACACATGTGCACAAACACACAAAGCCATTCGCACATTAAGCTCACTTCAATAAGTGAATCAAACATAGGTGTCAGTGATATTAATCTTTACATGGAAGACTATGTGCCATCTTAATGAACATGCTAAGCCTGGTCTACAATGTGATATTCAGGAAAATGAGCATTGTATGATAAAAAAAAGAATGCAGACTGATATAATAAACTAATAAATGATATAATAAACTAATAAATATTGGTGGCCATTTGACTTCACCCTGGAGAAAGGGATGAGTTTGGTTCAGAAGTGGTGTCATTCTGCCATCTGCAGGCTGGACTCAGTACTGCAGGTAATGGTTATTTAGCTGAATCACACCACTTTTTGTATATGCAAACATTAAACAATTGAAATAACTACAAAAAAAAATAAATAAATAAATACAGAATTTCTACATTTTATAAAATAATTGAAATAAAAAATTATTTAAAGAACCATGCTATCTTTAGGCACTGTTTGATTAATAATTAGTGATTCCAGCAAGAACATGTTCATAAATTCACCCAAACACTTCACACATCTCAATAAAAATCTAAATAAAAAGTATATAAAATCTTAGCTGTGTGCTAAAAATGTACAGTGCACAGATCCAGAGTTACACTATATTGACAAAAGTATTAGGACACCTGACTTTTCCAGCCATATGTAGTTCTTTCCCAAACTGTTACCTCAAAGTTGAAAGCAAAAACAATTGTATAGGATGTGGTAGCATTTAATTTCCTCTTTTACTAGGGGACAGAAATCTGTTCCAGCATGAGAATGTGCACCAAAGCCGGCTCCTTGAAGATATGCTTTTACATGGGTTGAAATGGAAGATCACCTGCTGTAGAGCTCCAACCCTATTTGAACACCTTTGTGATGAATTTGAATGCTGACTGCAGGCCTCTTTACCTCACCTACATCAGTACCTGATTATTGGAACATCTTACCAGCTAAAGTGAAGGTCGTTAAAACAGCAAATGTGCACATAAGGATTTTATGGTCAGGTGTCCACTTTTGTCCATATAGTGCATGTGTACAAGCCTTATGAGAAAGAAACATGAACATGGGAAAATTCAGGCACAGGTGGATTTAGCTGACTAACGGAAAGTACCTGGAAGTTAAAGGGAATAAAATCACCCGCCTGGAGCAGAAAACAAGATCCAGCATATATAATTTATAGGAGAAAAGGACTCAAAGACACAAAAGTAGACACATAAGCTGTAAAGACAAAATTTAAACAGGATAAAAAAATATATTAAACGCAGGTACTTACTGAGGAACGAGACTCTTGAGACTCTTCCTCATAATCGGGATTCACCTGAAAACACACGTTAACGATGAGACTGAAGCACTTTCAGATGTCCGAGTATAAACCTGTGGGCTCAAAATGGGTGCCTTTTGACCAAGGCAAACTCATTGCTCACATCGGTCACATCAATTAATGTTCATTTTGCTTTTCAGGGGATGTTTACATCTCCATATATTGGCTTTTATTTTTACACAACTGTAAATGGAGCGAACAATCAGCTTCACATTGATCAAAGTCTCACAGGTGAAGGGCTGTGAACTTCCTGAAGTGACTAACACTGTGTTAAATTTGTGGTAAGAAAAAGTAAGATAGGAGAGTGTGTGTGAGAGAGAGAGAGAGAGAGAGAGAGAGAGAGAGAGAGAGAGAGAGAGAGAGAGAGAGAGAGAGAGAGAGAAAAGAGAGAAAAGAGAGAAAAGAGAGAAAAAGACAAAGAGCAGAAGCAGAACACACCTCAGTACTCGCCTCTGCAGCCAGGTAATGTCCTGTGGCTAAGTGCTTAAACCTGAACAGGCTGTTCCAGTAACCAGCACCACCTCGACATGGGTCATGCTGAACCACCTGAGCGTGTGAGAACACGGAAAAACAGAATCAGATGACGCCAAACAAACCGCATTTAGATGTCAAATTGAAACGTTAACCAGTGAAGCAGTTTGGAAATAATGACATCAAATGAGGTCTATACACACCTCCACTTCCCACAGTGCCTTGCTGCTGGTGGCCGAGGTGGCAGACTGGCGTCCGGTGGTTCTCAGAAAGACGTAGTGCTTCTTCCTGTAGTCATCACACGTTAGGAACTTCTCCTGTTCGGCATGAAAGAGTCGCACCACATCCCCCTTGTGCGACAAAAGAAAGTCAGAGAAGGGAAACAGGTACGGAAGAAAAAAGCACATCTTAAGAATTATTTTTCTCATTATGAAGAAGAGAGCACTGATAAACTACTTTATTTTTACATCTTCAATAATACAACAATTGAAGTCAGACTGTGCGGTGCTTCGCAGTACATACCCCTTTCAGAATGACCTCCTTGTTATCACTCCATTTCATAAACAAGACTATTTTCCAGCTAGTGTTGCAGTTTACTGAATTCACCTGAACAGCACAAAAAAGCTTTATTAAATCGCAAAATAGAAAACACAAGATTGACAAAATCTACTTTTATCAAGACACACAATTAAGTAATATTTCTCATACAAACAAATCTCAAGAGACAAATCTACGCCTCTAGAAAATAAGTAGCCACACAACTAATACCTGTCTATCATGGTACAACTTGTAAAGACATTTCTGTGCCATATCTCATATCACAAAAGTCTGTGTGAGCACTAATAAATCTCGTGGATAAATTAAGAAACTCGTATGCAAGGAGAAAAAGAGGGTTGGACCTCATTACACCCGGGATTGTCCACCAGCTGATGGCTGCTGGCATGGAGAGGCTGTCCAGCATTTACAGGGTTCAATACCACTTTGTCTCCGATCACAACCTGCAAGGGAATTCACACACGATTACACAAAATGTTATCCTTCTGTTCCCTAGTTTCAATAGAAACCTGAGATAACACTGGCAGCATTAAACCTTTACAGCATGGGTCCTCAAACTGGGGATGCCGGAGACATATTTTGAAAATTAAATTTTCAAATATCTGTATTTGCTTTCAAACTCAAAAATTTCCCCTTGGTAATTAACAGAGGTTAATCGGCACCGATAGTGATTTGCTGGAACTATCAGCTATCGGCAAAAATCCATACCGATAGATTTCCGGCTTCCGGAGAGCGCTATTTAATATTTATAATTATATATTTATTGATAAATACATTCATATTTCTTTTCTTTTCTTTTTTTTTTTTATAAAGTTCAGTACTATTTTACATTAATTTAACTCAGCCATTAGGGAGGCACAAGCCAGTGCACTCTTAGTGCCGGTCCCAAGCCCGGATAAATGGGGAGGGTTGCGTTAGGAAGGGCATCCAGCGTAAAACATGTGCCAAATCAAATATGCGGGTCACGATTAAGAATTTCATACCGGATCGGTCGAGGCCCGGGTTAACAACGACCGCCACGGGTATCGTTAGCCAACAGGGTACCGGTGGAAATTGGGCTACTGTTGGCCGAAGGAGGAGAAGGAGAGGAGGTAGACGTCTACAGAGGCGACAGGGAAAGGAGAAGTGTAGGAGAGTGGAGGTTCGGGTTGGTACTTTAAATGTTGGCACTATGACGGGTAAAGGGAGAGAGATAGCTGATATGATGGAGAGGAGAAAGGTAGATATGTTGTGTGTTCAGGAGACCAAGTGGAAAGGGAGTAAGGCCAGAAACATTGGAGGTGGGTTTAAACTGTTCTATCATGGTGTGGATGGAAAGAGAAATGGTGTAGGGGTGATTCTGAAGGAAGAGTACAGTAAGAGTGTAGTGGAGGTGAAGAGAGTTTCTGATAGGGTGATGATCGTGAAGGTGGAAGTTGAAGGGATGATGATAAATGTCATCAGTGCCTATGCTCCACAAGTCGGCTGTGAGATGGAGGAGAAGGAAAGATTCTGGAGTGAATTAGATGAAGTGGTAGATGGTGTACCTAGAAATGAACGATTGGTGATTGGTGCAGACTTTAATGGACATGTAGGTGAGGGGAACAGAGGTGATGAGGAGGTGATGGGTAGGTATGGCCTAAAGGAGAGAAATGTGGAAGGGCAGATGGTGGTAGATTTTGCTAAAAGGATGGAAATGTCAGCGGTGAACACGTATTTTAAGAAGAAGGAGGATCATAGGGTGACCTATAAGAGTGGAGGAAGGTGCACACAGGTGGACTATGTTCTATGTAGGAGATGCAACCTGAAGGAGATTGGAGACTGTAAGGTGTTGGCAGGGGACAGTGTAGCTAGACAGCATCGGATGGTGGTCTGTAGGATGGTTTTGGAGGCGAAGAAGAAGAGGAGGAGAGTAAGGACTGAAAGAAGAATAAGATGGTGGAAACTGAAGGAGGAAGACTGTAGTGTGAGGTTCAGGGAAGAGGTCAGTCAGAGGCTCGGTGGTGGTGAAGAGGTGCTGGATGATTGGGAAACTACTGCAGGAGTGATGAGGGAGGCAGCTAGAAAGGTACTTGGTGTGACATCTGGAAATAGAAAGGAAGAGAAAGAGACGTGGTGGTGGAATGAGGAAGTGCATGAGAGCATAAGGGGAAAGAGGTTAACAAAACAGAAGTGGGATCGACAGGGTGATGAGAAAAGTAGGCAGGAGTACAAGGAGATGCGGCAGCAGGTAAAGAGGGATGTGGCGAAAGCCAAGGAAAAGGCATACGAGGAGCTGTATGAGAGGTTGGACACTAAGGAAGGAGAAAAGGATTTGTACCGATTGGCCAGGCAGAGAGATCGAGCTGGGAAGGATGTGTTGCAAGTTAGAGCAATAAAGGATGGAGATGGAAATGTGTTGACTAGTGAGGAGAGTGTGTTGAGAAGATGGAGGGAGTATTTTGAGCAGCTGATGAACGAGGAAAATGAGAGAGAGAGAAGGTTGGATGATGTGGAGTTAGTAAAGCAGGAAGTGGATAGGATTAGTAAGGAGGAAGTGAGAGCAGCGATTAAGAGGATGAAGAGTGGAAAGTCGGTTGGACCAGATGACATACCGGTAGAAGCATGGAAATGTTTAGGAGAGATGGCAGTGGAGTTTTTAACCAGATTGTTTAACAAGATTTTGGAAGGTGAGAGGATGCCTGAGGAATGGAGAAGCAGTGTGCTGGTACCGATCTTTAAGCATAAGGGAGATGTGCAGACCTGCAGTAACTACAGGGGAATTAAGTTGATCAGTCACACCATGAAGTTATGGGAAAGGGTAGTGGAAGCCAGGCTGAGAGAAGAGGTGACCATCTGTGAGCAACAGTATGGTTTCATGCCGAGGAAGAGCACCACAGATGCCTTATTTGCTTTGAGAACGTTGATGGAGAAGTATAGAGAAGGACAGAAGGAGCTGCATTGTGTATTTGTGGATTTAGAGAAAGCGTACGACAGAGTGCCAAGAGAGGAGCTGTGGTATTGTATGAGGAAGTCAGGTGTGTCAGAGAAGTATGTGAGGGTGGTGCAGGACATGTATGAGGACAGTGTGACAGCAGTGAAGTGTGCAGTAGGAACGACAGACTGGTTCAAGGTGAAGGTTGGACTGCATCAAGGATCGGCCCTGAGCCCTTTCCTGTTTGCAGTGGTGATGGACAGGTTGACGGACGAGGTCAGACAGGAGTCTCCCTGGACTATGATGTTTGCGGATGATATTGTGATTTGTGGTGAGAGTTGTGAGCAGGTTGAGAAGAGCCTGGAGAGGTGGAGGTACGCGCTGGAGAGGAGGGGAATGAAAGTCAGTAGGAGTAAGACAGAGTACATGTGCGTAAATGAGAGGGAGGGCAGTGGAGTGGTGCGGTTGCAGGGAGAAGAGGTGGAGAAGGTGGATGAGTTCAGGTACCTGGGGTCAACAGTGCAAAGTAATGGAGAGTGTGTTAGGGAAGTAAAGAAAAGAGTGCAGGCAGGGTGGAGTGGGTGGAGAAGAGTGACAGGAGTGATTTGTGATAGTAGAGTATCTGCAAGAATGAAAGGAAAAGTTTATAGGACTGTGGTGAGACCTGCGATGTTGTATGGTTTAGAGACAGTGGCATTGAGTAAAAGACAGGAGGCGGAGCTGGAGGTAGCAGAGCTGAAGATGTTAAGGTTTTCGTTGGGAGTGACGAGGATGGACAAGATTAGAAATGAGTTTATTAGAGGGACAGCGCATGTTAGACGTTTTGGTGACAAGGTGAGGCAGGCGAGATTGAGATGGTTTGGACATGTGCAGAGGAGGGACATGAGTTATATTGGTAGGAGAATGCTGAGGATGGAGCCACCAGGAAGGATGAAAAGAGGAAGACCAAGGAGGAGGTTCATGGATGTGGTGAGAGAAGACATGCAGGTAGTTGGTGTAAAAGAGGCAGATGTAGAGGACAGGGTGGTATGGAGACGGATGATCCGCTGTGGCGACCCCTAATGGGAGCAGCCGAAAGAAAAAGAAGAAGACTATTTTACATTAATTGATTGTTGTTTTTTAATCCAGTATCCATTTTGATGGATATTGGTTGAATAATCGGTTATCGGAATGTACGATCCAACTAGCGATCGGTCGTCATTAACGGAGACTAATTATTTGATAGATTCCCCCACCAACCATATGCATACATAAGTAAATGTTTTGATTTCAATAGCAATTAATATTAAAAAAAATGTCATTATGATAGTAATAATGCTCTTTTAATAAATGATGTCCCTTAACAAGTAATGCTCATTTGTCTGTACGGTGCGGAACTAAATAATAGATAAATCTAGCATTAGAAGGCATAATAAATGCATTTAAAATCCTAATAAAATCTCCACAATAATACTGGCAGTCACTCTGGCCCGTGTCATTTTCTGTTACAGACCGACCTACTGTAAAGAGCACAGAAGTCGATATTAGGAAAGGCCTAGTAACTCATTTATAAACCTTCTGGAATGCTTCTATATATTTCCTTGCAGCTTGTGTTGCTTTTTAACAGCATTTTATGCAGGACACTAATTACCTAAGGACTTGTCTCCAGTGTGTTTTTGCTCAGGGAAATCACTGGAATGTAGAGTGACCCAAGGACCAAAACAGCAAGACAGAGGTAAAACAACACAGATGTAACAGACGATGCATGGACCTAATAAATAAATTAGCTATTCATATTTATGTGGTTGTTTGTTTGGCTGACTCATACTGCCTACACATGTGAAATGAGCAATCTTCGACATATACAACGGACACCATTATCTACATTACATTCCACCTTGTATAATATTTTCTATTTAACCAGTATGAATAATCAACAGACAACCCTGACGACAGAAGAGCTTCAATCTGTTCCAGCTCTCAAAACACGTCACAGGAGTGGGCAGTAAAAAAAAATCTGTACTTCTGAGAATCTTTGAAAATCTGAGCAGGTTCACATGGTCACAGCACAGCTGAATAACCTCAGACTACATTGCTAAGTTGAGTTGTTTAAACAGCGAGAGTGCGGGATCACGCTGCAGTTCGACAACACTCATGCACCTGGTATAATTCTATTATATAAAAATAAATCAGTCCTATATTTAATCAAGCAGTACTTCAAGACATGACAAGGCCCAGAAAGCATAAAACACCTTTATGTAGGGAAATACCTACAATACCTTCAGTAATCACGTTCCTTCTTTAGAAAATATCTCCACAAATCTCATCAGGACATTAACTATGAGCTGAATGCTCAACATTCATGATAAATTAAAGAAAAAAATGGCTGCAATCCTACTAATTGTTATTAATTATTACTATGATAAGATTAATTATAATAAAATGTTAGTTTATTTCTTGTGCTTTCTGCTGTAATAAATAATTATAATAATTATTGTCATTGTGTTTCTTGATGTGTCTGTGTGCTGTGGTGGAGAGAAAGCAAATTTTTCTCCGCCTATGCCGATTTCCTGTGCTTGTTTCAGTCGCAGTTTCAATGCATCGAAAAAAGTAAGCGCCCACAGATACACAGTCTGGATTCTGATGACCCTATTGTAGTTTTAAAATATCCTAAGTGGAGACCTGGCCTTCTCCTAGCCTACCCTGGAGAATGGTGAACAGTATGGGGTAGTATAGTGTTATTTGTTAACAAATGACAGTAAATAATTGAGCAAAAAAGCTATTTACACTACCGTAATGTATAAACTACACAGTATACACATGTATGTGTCATCGGGCACGTGTACGCCAGTTAGCAAGTAGCATACGCTGCTACGTTTGCCTGCCTTGTAAAACGTTAAATATTTTTGCGATCGTCACTGGAAGTTTAAAAAAATCTTAACCGTTGTAACTCAGGGAGCAAATGTATATGTAATAAATAAATTAATAATTAAATCATATAATATCTATAATATTAATATAATAAGGACATTATTGTTTTTAGTTCAGTGTGTGACCCACCCGGTCCATGGAGAAATTGTAAGAGAAAGTTGTACCACTGCCTTTGAACGTGCTGTAAATTAGAGCCAAGTATTAAATAGTTCTGTAGTATAAACAGAATAATGTCAGCTAACATGTGCTAACGTGCATTACTGCAATAAAACAAGCTTAAATTGACTGAGCTGCAGCACTCATAGTGAAGTTATGCAGTCTCTTGTGGGACATAATGAACTGTTTGTATCGCTAATACCTGGTTGGAAAAATTTTCTGTGAATTAATTCCGACATAATGTTTCTCGAAGAATAAAGAATAAAGCGCATAGTGGGGTTTACTTACACTGTCTCCTATAGATCGGAGTTTGTAGAAAGGCTGGATGTAGAACCAGGAGCCCTCGTTTCCAGCTGAGTCCAGAGTGACACGCATGGCGTTTTTCTCCAACAGGGCAGGTAGGCGCTTATTTACTGTCAAGTACTTATTGCTTTTCAGATGCAGCAACTGCAGAACAGAAGCAGCAGGTCATCACACACACACACACTTAAAGTTAGCAGGTTTTGATATTTAGGATCGGCGGTCATGGAGCGCCTCTTTGATCGGTTTAACCTGAATGACGTTGCCGTACTGAATCACCGACCCCAGCAGCTTCCTGTTCTCAGATTCATTCTGCTTCTTCTCCAGATCTGCTGCATGCTGTAAGTCAAGCACATGGTT
>JAAIIK010000026.1:6706677-6722624 GCA_014706435.1 Silurus glanis
ATAGATAGATAGATAGATAGATAGATAGATAGATAGATAGATAGATAAGAAGTAAAGGAGGTCAGTGAGTAAGACTTTTCTGCCATCTAGTGGCCATAAAGAGAAACTGCAGCCCTGAGTGTGCTCAAACACCCGAAACAAATTAAATAGAAAAATTACATTAAAATCCCATTATATTAGATAAATAACTATTTTAAAAGGTTGTTTCAGTAACAAAGAAAGGACACAAATATACCTGGAATTTGGGCAAACCCTCCTCACACAAGCCTTTTTCGATGCAAACAGGGACATTTTCCAGACCGTTGCTGATGTCGCCTCCGTATAAACTAATCATTCTTTATTTTCTACAAACTTTGTAGACTTTAAATACCTTTTCCTACATATACAGGCCGGAAAATTGTTCTATAACCGTGTCAATAATAATAATAATGTAAAAAAGTAAGAGACTTCCAGAGCAATAAAAAAGAGACAACCGGAAACAGGAAGTAACGAGTGTCAGCAAACGAAACACAAAATCATTTAAAAGTCCCACTGTGAATTAAACAATATGTAAAAAATCAAGCACTATGCTTATCCAAAACACCACTTATATCATTATATAATTATTAATTTATCATTTAAAACTTAAAATTATTTAAAATTATTAAATATACAATTATTAACATTTTTGTTTTCTCTTATAGAGGCCATTCATTACAATATTTTTCTTTCTTTCTTCTTTTCTCGTGCTCTCGACATAACGAGTTGTTTTGTCGTGATCACGATTGGATTTTCTCATGATATTTACATAACAAACTTAATGACCAGTGCCTCGATTTTCTGTGTATTGAGCCAGCGTTCACGAGAAAATTAAGTCGTAATAACGTGTGTGTGTGTGATAGATAGATAGATAGATAGATAGATAGATAGATAGATAGATAGATAGTATCCACAAAAGACAGTTGTGGTAAATCATCTCCTATAACCACCTGTCCTGAATTGTCCTCTTATAGCACAGAAATACACCAATTATTTTTATTAAATAATGTTGTCATACAGTTTCTTTACTCATTTACAGCTAATAATGTGAAATCAGCTCCTTTTCCTACTGGGCCTGTGAACGTTTGTTCCTTCACCAGCATTGTTTTCTCCCTTTCTAGCTAAAAAACACACAACACAGTTGATGTTACGATGAAACCCCAAGTCGTAAACTTTGACTCCTTATATACACTATGTGGCTGAAAGAATCGGGGCACCTGACCTTTCCAGCCCTGTGTGGTTCTTCTCCAAACTGTTCCCACAAAGACAGAGGCACACAACTGTGTAGGATGTCTTTGGATGTGGGAGCATGAAAGTTTCCCTTCACTGAAACTAAAAGATCCGAACCTGTTCCAGCATGACAATGTCCCTGTGCATTAAGATCTACTTTAGTTCTGAATCTCCAGAAATACACATATGAATTCGTCAGTAGGGAAAAAGTAGGTTTAATTCATTATTAATGAACTCTAAATATTAATACTTTTTGCCTAAGTAGAGGCAAATCTGTTAGTCAAAAATGTTGGCACCTCAGAAGCACTGCCTTTTAAACTGTGTAGAACAATCTTTGCTTATGAACAAAAAAAAAAAAGTCATAGGTTTTGCATATAAAATATACATAAATATAAAGGGATATTAAAAACAATAAGAATGAACAAACACAGACACAACAAACACAAACTCAGAAGTGTTATGTAATATGTTGTTATTTATTTTAACCACAGTACATCAAAAGTATGAGCATTGAAACACAAAGATCGGCTGTAGAGGCCGGCGTCACTTCCGCACCATCTCGATTGGCACTTAAGTAACTCCTCCAGCCTTTGGCCCCCATACGCATGCGCGCACGCACACACACACACACACACGCACACACACGCGCCGAGTAAAGATGTGCTATAGCGTATGAAACCGTCACAGGGCACGTGAGTTTCCACCAACGCAGGCTTTTGCGGTCCGACAATTACAAAATATATACAGAAACCGGTTTTACACACGCACAAGGCCGAGTAAACAAATTACTTCTTTTTTTTTTTTTTTTAGTTTTTTTCTTAATTAACCATTTTGCAAGGCTTACACCATCGTTTCACATCATCGCTCCCCGTACACTCATTTCATCCAATATACATGTTTAGTGTCTGAATTTCCCAGGTAATAATCTGTTCAATATTTAATCAGGACACGATGAAGGACTTGACATGTGCAAGCAGCACAAAGACAGTAACAGGTCAAGATGATGATTAAAATAAAAAAGAAAGAGTACAACTGTTCATACCGAAGCAGAAACGGTGGAAAAGAAAAGCGCGTTCGTGATGGTCCCATGCGTTAAAGCCCCAGTGAGGAACTGCTCAACCTGAAACCTGTTTAATCAGAATTATGTTCCCTTTTGAGATTTGGAGTGACGTAGCACTGAGTCAGCAGTTCCTAACTGGGGCTTTAAGAGGCTGGTAGATAAACAGTCACTTGGTTATTTAAAGTGAATGAGGAAACAGGAAAACACACACACAAAAAAAAAATAGAGTGTGGCCATTTAGTCTCTTCTCCGCATCAGGAGGGTTAGGTCAGCGTTTCCCCTTTTGTAACCTTAAACAAAGGAAAAAAACAACAACAGTAAGTTATTGTGAAACTTCTCACAGACAAATTATACACAAACACCTGCTTTGAATACCGACCATGTTCAAATATACCCTCTGTATTTACAGCGACACCACATTTCTGTTGGTTTTATATTCTTAAAGGTGTGCTGTAGAAATCAGGAGGCTGTGAAAAGCTTATAATCCGCACCTTCACCGGGGATTTTCTCGAACAGGTGATGTATAAATCTTCACAAATCAGAGTTCACAAAACATGATCTCTCGGCCGCAGTGACAACGCGAACCTCCGTCTTTTGCCCGAGTCAGCGGAAAATTGCAGTGTGACCGCGGCTCGAGTGTGTGTACATGAGCGGTTAATATAGTCATTATGATTCATTCTGAGAATGACACTGCTCTCATCACACTTCTTTAACTCTGACTCGCGAGTCCGTTTCTCTTCACACACTTTCGGGTTACTGAAATAAAAGGTTTTATGGTTCTGCTCGTTCACGACTTTTGTTTTCTTGTCATTACATCAATTTGAGGCTCAAAATGCTTTTAATAAATCCAACCAAAGACCAAACTCTGTAAAATAAATGTATAGACACCTGATGTCTGTCTAATGCACTGGGTTTAAACCCTGAACTCAAGTTCAAACGGAGCAAAGGGAACTCACTCTGGCCTCGATGTACTCGATCCTTCTCTCCAGGGCGGTGAGCTTCTCATTCAGTGTGGCCAAACGAGACCTGCAGGACATATCTGAGGACGATAGTGTCAATGAACAGATTAGGAGAGAGAAAAAAAAGATCTAATTCTTCACTATTATAATTTAACAATTACGAAAAAAAAAAACAAGAATATAAGAATCTCACTAATGACGATGATGATGATGATGATGATGATAATAATAATAATACAGATTATATACAGCTTCCTGAATGGTAATGAAAAATCTCATTCAAAAAATCGAATCATTTACATTTAATGTAGCTGAAATGAATAAAACGTAATGTAGGATGTTGAGCCTCATATAAACAAATAAAACTAAAATCTAAAGAATAATTTTGTGTGTGTGTGTGTGTGTGTGTGTGTGTGTGTGTGTCAATCTGACTAGCAATCTTGTCTGTTATGCTAGCAGGCTTCACTAACAAGCTGAAAGACGTATATAATACACACGTATCTTATATTTTACACCTCCAACGCGTTCAACAATCCCAAATACATGATTATATTGATATTTTATATAAGAAAGAGTAATATAATTAAGTAAAAGAGGTCGCACAGGAAGCTCGAGTCGGAGGATTAGCCGCTCCTCAGCGCAGTTAGCATTACAGCATCCGATAAAACTCAGCGCTTTTCTCTCGACTCGTTTATTCTCCTGATAAACAAACCCACCGAAAGAGTTAAGGAAATCGGCTATTTTCTTGATGCTGCTGGTAATCACTTCGATATACTCGCGATTGGCCCAGTCCTGGTGGATTTCTCTCTGCACCGGATCCTCCTGGCCGGCCATCTTCACTCCAGTCTGCTCGCTGGGCGGCGCAAATCTTTTTTTTTTTTCCCCCACCCTTGCTCGCGCGCCGCCTAGCGGCAAGTCATGTAATGCGCAAAATGGCTCACCTTTTACCGATCCGACTCACTAAAACGATTCCTTTCACTTTAGTTTCCGAAGTGTTTTTAATAGTTTGTTAATATTTCAGAGTGTAAATGTAAGAAATGCTAAGGTTAAGTTCCAAGCCCGCTGTTTGTGTTTCTGTGTGAATATTTTACTCAGAGCCTTATTCATTATTTTATAATAGACTAGCATGTGCGATAGACATACGTTTTATTCACTATTTGGAGATCTATGACTGCAATTCTTTTTTAATTTAAAAAAAAAAAAAAATCAAGATCAAGAACATGAATATTTTATATGCATGAGTGTGTTTACTCTGTCATAATGTCATGATAATTTCCCCCATTATACCACCATAGTGGGATTTTAAATGACTGGGGACTTTTTCTTATAATCTTTTAGATAGATAGACAGACAGACAGACAGACAGATAGACAGATAGATAGACAGACAGACAGACAGACAGATGATAGCACACTTTGGCACACTGACTCGACTCCCTGAATCGACAACGAACGAATTGAATCGATTCCCTGCTACAGGGGATGAACTGTATATTAAAGAATCGAATCTTTCGAATTGGATACTCCACCGAATCGTTCATAAAGCAGTTTTAGAGCTCAGTTACAGTGAAGGACAAAACCAACAGGAAACTAATTTATTTATTATAAAAACTATACAATTTCCCGCAATTTATAGTCGCCATTAAGCAATTTGAACAGCTCGCGTGCGTGTATTTGTTTGTAACGGATTTAACGGTTGTAACGGTTTTTTATCTCCGTGTCAGGCTGCAAACCATCTAATAATAAAAATAACAATAATAATAATAATAACCGGAATAAAGACTTTAATCAGGGGCAAGTCATTATATTTATTACACACTAAAATAATACTGATAATTGTCAAATATGTTGCATCCACTTATGATTAATAACTAATTAACTAAACATTTTAGAGTTGTTATTAAATGTTATAATCGTAATAAGTTAACATGTATAATCATTAGGAATGATATATATTATATATTATAGTCTATAATTATTATAATTGTAAACGTTATATTTATTATAATTGTAATTGTTAATTGATTATAATCGTTTAATATAACCATAAATGATATACGATTTAATATATATTATATTATATATTACATCATAATACAATATTATAATTCATGTTAAATGTATTATAATTATAAATGTTACATTTATCATAATTTTATTTGTGAAGCAAAATAACAGGCTTTAAAATGTCCCTTTAGTAATTAGTTATTATTTAGTAATTATCCAGCAGTAATTATAGAAATAAGAATCATACAACACTGTTTTATAACATATGATGTGATTTATAAGTTTTGTATAAAGTTCATGTTATTTATTAATTAACCACCACAAATCTACACAATACACAGTTATGTTTAAATAAGTATTAAATAGGAGTTTGTGCGAAAGATTGTATTCCCTCGTTATTTATTTTAGTGTGTTAGTGTGTTTCTTACATTAGGTAAGAAAACTGATCAGAAAGGTGACCATCAACACACAGTGCCTGTGAAAAGTCTTTTATGGTTATTATTTCTATGCAACAAACTAAACCACTTAACTATATGAAGAATTACTTTTAACCAAACAAATATATAAATATAGAAAGACAAAGTTCAACTTTACTTCCATAAAAAAATCCTCCCTTATCATGAATTACAGCTTTACACACTCTGCATCCAGACAGTTATTTTCCCCAAACATTCAGCTGAAATACTTTGTTGTGCCTCTTGTAAAACTTGCCGAAGGTGTTCTTCACGAGTTGGAGATTTCTATCTGACCTTGTGATCCAGATTTATTCCAGAGCAGTTCAATAGGATTTAGGAGTGGCGACTGGGCAGGCAGATCCATGATAGATATCACTCAAGACGACTGTTTTCTCTCTAAATAACGCTTACAGAGCTCAGACGCACACAAGTTCTTCTGTTAGCACCAGAAACGTTACACTTAGACTCCACCAAACTTTCCACTGTCCAATTCTTGTGTGGTTTGACTTTTAGTTTGTTGCATATAAACAACAGGAAAATGCACGTGTCTCAAAGACCATAAACCACTAGGCTTTTTCACTCTTTTGACAGGTGATGTAGGTATAGGTTATAATATGATTTAAAAATATATTTCAGATTGAGCTGTCGCAAAACCTTTCTATTTATTTAGAACTTCTAACTCTTATACCTGCTGTGGAATTTTCAGGCCTTAAATGATACTTAAAGTAAACATGGTGTGTGTTTTACTGTCACCTTAATAATAAACACTCAAATACTAATTAATTCCAGTATATGAGTAGGTATATAAACCTTTCGAAACAAACCAATATATATATATTTTTTTTCTTTTTTGATAAACTAAAACTTATATGTTTATGTTTTTATGTTTTTATTTTTTAACCCATTGTATTTTACACGTGTACAGACAGAAATGTCAGCTCGGCTGAGAAAATGCAGACAAGGACTTGCAAAAGCCCTAGATCAAGCAATGAAAAGTCTTCCTGAGAACAACCTCAGATCAAGACCTGAAGCTGACCATAATGCCTCATGTTCTCTCCATACTCATCCTCCTGAGATGCTTTCTGACCTCTGTCTCACCATGACAGATCATAAACACATCCTCACAAGGTACAAAGCTGATCGATTGTGTGTGTGTGTGTGTGTGTGTGTGTGTGTGTGTGTGTGTTGTGGGTTCAATGATTACCTTTAATTATAAGCTTCATGCACTCAGTTTATAAGACCTGTTATTACTGTCCACACCTTTTGTGGTCCAGACAGGGATCCAGACATGTACTAGAGGGTTTTACAGTCTCCAGGCCTGAACCTGAACATCGGGAACTTCCTGCAAGGATTGGTCAGTGGGATGTGTTATAACATGTTACTTTACTTCTTATCAGGAAAATAACAATTGTGTCATCACTGTACAATTGTACATCATTACTGTATTTAGTAAAAATCAAAAAAAAAAGTACATTGTTATATGTATGTTTATTTTAAAATAGTTTCTGCTATGATTTATTATTGATTTGTTTTAGAAATTTGATTCTAGAGCTGCCCAGTGGTGACTGATAGCATTTTCTAAACGCTAAAATTAAAATTCTTAATATAATTTACTGTTATTGCACACAAAAGCAACGAAACACTCAGTTCTATTGTATAATGACAAAATGACTACACTAAGAATAAGTAAACAAACAAACAAACAAACAAACAAACAAATCAATCAAATGAACAACATAAAAACGTAAAATAAACATGAATTGTTATTTGACAGAATAAAAAGTTTTAAATTAGGTTTAAATAACTTTATTATATCATTAATTGTGAAGAGTATTTTCACAATTCTAACCTTCTTTGCATGTTTCAAAAACACTTACTACACATTCCCATAAACAGTATAATCATCATCCAACTGCAATCATAGTTTATAACTCTGTCTCGCTTCTAAAGGAAGCCCCGGAATGAAGATTTTGGACGAGCTGTTGGCGAAGCTGGAGTTTGAGAACGAGCTGAACCGAGTGTGTAACAGGCTCTCTGTAAACACAGTGCCGGTACGAGGAGACAGCACAGGAAGTGCAGACAACAGTGTAGAGGACGAAGCTGCTAATGGAGAAGAGGACGAGGAGAAAAAGAGACTCATGGGCGTGGTTCTGAACATGGAGCAGGACTACGAGTTCTTTGTCTTCTGAACATTATGTAAATATTGAACTAAAACCTGGTTACTGGACCAAGACATGGAGTTACACTGTACAACCTGCGCCGCTTTAGTGGCAAAAACAAACAAAAAGAAATACAGGTTTACACTGTGGTGCAGTTTCGGTGCACTACATCAGAGTTATTTTACATTTGTTAAGTTGTTAAGCTCGACCACATGCTTTATATTCCAACGTAAATCTACTCAGCCTTCAAGAACTTTCTCACTTAGAGTTTAATATTACATAATATATCACACACATACATATAGCTTTAAGGAAAGAGACTGTAGTTTAGATGTTATCAGTTTTATCTACTTGAAGAGAAAGGCATTAATTGAATTCTATTTATTTGCACTATAAATAGAAAAAAATATCAAATTGACCTGTGTTTGAGTGTTTTCTGTCCGCTGTGACCTACTTCATTATCAATTTATCTGTTTAATAAAAGAAAAAAATTTGGATGTTGGACGTACCGCAAATCAGAAAGGTTTCACTGTATTGAGAGAAGACGTGAGAGGGTTACAACCTGGTCCTGAGTATAATAAAAAGATTTTCTCATTAGCAGGATGACTGTACTAGGGTCTCATAAACACACCCACACACAAAACAAGACAAACAAAAACAATGAAATCATGATTTTTGTAAGTTTATCGAGTTTTATTATGGTTGAATGGAGAAGCTTGACTCTGCTGTACATGATTAAATTACAGCTATTAATTATAGGTGTTTACAATCACATCCGACACCACCCTCAATACAGATTTTGAGCGATGCCTTCATACAGTAAACCTCCTACAAAACATCTGACCTCAAACCGAGTCAGCAAAGTTAGCTAGATTCACACTGCCATCTTTCTCCACATGCAGTCGGTTGATAACACAGGAGTGGCCGAGTTTGCGTCGTTATCAGCTCACAAACCTCCCCTCTGCATCTCTCTTGCGACAAGATGTTTACTTCACTTTCTTGAGAAGTTCTTCAATGTCGGCTTCGATGTCGCTGGTCAGGAAACTCCTGCTGTAGCGCTTGAACGGCTTCCCATCTGGGCCGATGAGAAACTTCTCAAAGTTCCAGGAGACGTCGTTCCTGCACACGGGACTCCAGATGATGAACAAGGGGTCAGTCATCAGGGCTATAGGGTTGTCGCTGGGGAAGGGAAGATTCTTTTTGAGGAACACGAACAGGGGGTGCGCGTCCTTGCCATTCACGTCAATCTTTTCCAGGAGCTGGAAGAGAGGCTCGAAGACATTTCCTGGACGCACGTTCTTCAAGCAGTTCAGAATCTCTTCATTCTTGCCGTTTTCCTTGTTTTTAAAAATGAAAAAAGCACTGGGCTGTTATTACAAAACCACAATTGCTAAGCACTTATTATAGGATTCTGAAGGCATGCTCAAGAATCACATTTTCTACGATATACATCCAGAATCTTGGAATACCTAGCTATAAGTATAGGCACATCACAAAAAGGCATTGCTCAAATCTGAATGATGATTTTTTTATGGGAATTATCGTTAGAATAATTCCTAATGAGAAAAAAGACGAGACTGGGCTGTGGAAGAAACCACAGGGGCAAACAGACTCTAAATGAAATCCATCCTTTTCTAGAATTCTGAAAGATTACAAGTGTACAAGTGTACAAGTATACAAGTGTACACTGTAAAGTCATGCAGGTAAAATAATCCACAGAAGAAAGCACAAGTCTTGGGCTTCTAGTTTACACTAGGGCTAGTTTTTTTCTTGTATATTATGTTATAGAAGGAACTTACCTGATGACCAAACTGGTTGCAGGGAGCTCCCAGCACAACAAGCCCCTTCTCCGAGTATTTGGAGTGGAGCTCATTCATCTGAGTGTAGTCCCTGACCGTCGTGCCTCAGAGAGAAGCCACGTTTTCAACCAGCACCACTTTTCCCTTGAGCGAGGAGAAATTGAGAGTCTCACCTGACAGCAGCTTGGCTGAAAGGTCATAAAAGTTCACAGACATGTTGACAAGAGTAGAGAGAAGCGTGGAATGATGGTCTTTTGCACACTGCTTCAGTTAAAAGATCGTTTGAGGTCAGAGTTTAGGTGAAGGGGCGGAGCAGGGGTTGTGCCTGAAAAGAAATAGTTGTCTGTCTCGCGAATCCGTATACCAAAACTATCTCAGAGCTCCTGGATTATTAGCCAATTATACAGTATTGTAATATTTAATACTACAATACTTTGAAAGTAGTTACTTTTGGCTTCGTCATGCAGTATAAACAAAGGAGGAGACAACCTAAAAAAGAGTACAGAGCATTCTCTATTACAGAAAATATTGACATAATAAATTTACATATACACTGAAAGTAAACTCGAATAACTAATAGGTACTGTATCTTACTACTATACAGTGTATATACTTCATATTTACATTATATGACCAAAAGGTATTTGTTAAAAAGTTTTCACACAATTAAAAGCAGAAAGCCTTTGCATCCTGTAGCTTTACAATTTTACTAACAAAGAGGCCCAAACACTCTTCCAATGCTCTCGACACCCCTTGAACGCCTTTGAGGTGAACTTGTACACTGACTGCATGAGACGCCCTAATCCAACACCTGTACCTGATCTCACTAACACACACATCTCTACAGATATGCTCCATAATCTAGGGGAACATCTTCCTAGCAAGCTACATATCAATGTTTATGGTTTTGGAATTGGCATTTGTAGGCGGCAGTCGAGTTTTCACATACTTTCGCCCATAAAGTGTTCATATTTGGGAATAATAAAGACAATATTTAGTTTTAGAAAATAAAGTACAGTACCAGACTGCACTACTGCTCACTGTGGAGGTAAAATATGGTATCTTTGTTTTTTTTTGTTTTTTTGTGCTTTAACGTGGAAAGGTGCATCTAGTGTACCTAAAGTGCTTACGCAAAAGGATCATTGGTATTACATGAGCGATCCTTATAACTTACTGTTAAAGTACATATTTTTTGTACACATTTATTTTTTCTTATGAACGCATAACAGATGAAACAGTAATTTGCGTTTCTGCTGCGCAGTATTGATTAGCTTGAATAACTCATCTTTACAAACGGACTGATCCAAAACTTTTTCACTCCGTTAAACTCTCGCTTTTGCTTTTTCACTGCACCAACAAAACATTTGTATTTGAATATTTATTATTACACAAAGATATATGAACATGAACTGTATATCACGGCTATATAGCGTGCTTACAATTCTCCATGTACCCTGTTTTATGATGGTTCATCCGGTAAGACCGTTACACCGGCCGTGTTCCAAATGTCACCTCCCTCCCTATATACATGTCACGTGAAACATTCGCAAGGTCACTACGTAGTGCCCTACACTAACAGAAGAGGATGCGTTTGGGATCGAGCCCATGCGCCCACGTGTGTTTACGGAAGTTGATCCTTGACAGCAAGCAGGAAAAAAACATTATACCGACCACGTAGCTGTGATTTTTAAGACCCTGTTGCTAGGCAACAACCTTTTGAAACGTGTTATCGGAAGTAGACCTCAGATGAAAGTTTGCAGGCAACAGGTTTTCTGAAAGAAGTTAAAACGGTCATTAATAAACAGTGGCTCATTGGGTTTCTCCTTCATTCCTGAAGATCAGAAGGTGAAATGTCGGATTTTCTGGTCTGGGCTCTCACTGGGTTCTTCTTGCTGCTCCTGAGCTTCTCAGTGTATGTGGTGTATTCCGGCCTGCTGACGAAGATCCACATTAGCACAGGCTCCTCTCCTGTTAAAAGCATCACTGTGGCTTATAAATACCGAGAAGGTCCTTACAGAGAGTCCGGGCTGCTGTTCGCTGAGAGCTGCAAAATTGCACCAGAGCTGCCCACTGTAGGAGTCTTCTATGATGATCCAAAGAAGGTGAGGGGAGACACACTTCATTTAGTCCTCCATGTGCCTATACAGAGGTGACATCATGGTGTTGGTGGTGGTGCAGGGCTGCATTGCCACTTCATAGCTTGATCCTGAGCTCTGTGTCTGTATGGAAGTTCTCTGCATGTTCTCCTCATCGCCATGTGGGGTTCATCTGGGTTCTTACACACCAGGTGTCTTGTAGGCAGTGGTATCAAAAAGTTCTGAGACTCGCTCTGTTTACAAGAAATTACTTTATTTAACTTTGTCTGCAGATTTCAAAATAGTCCTCTTGCACAGCAATACAGCGCTCCCAGCGTTCCTGACACTTATGGAACGTGTCCTAGAAGTCTTCTTTTTTTTTAACCTTCTGCGATTTGCGCCGGATCTCAAAACGACAGCCTTTGAGCTGAATCTTTATCTTCGAGAAGAAGGCGAAGTCCGCAGGAGCCAAATCTGGTGAGTAGGGTGGATGCGGAAGTGAATATCGCGTTTGAGAAGAGCTCGGTGACAGATGGTCAGAATAGCAGTTGTGGTAACGCATGTGGTCAGAATAACACCAGTTGCACAGCTCCTGATGTACACAGTCTTTTGGCACACGGACTTATGAAGGTCGGTGGTCCCTGTGACTGTGCGTGCAGCCTCGTGCTGCCATCTGTTGGTGTGCTACAAAACTTGTCTCGAAATGTTTTGATACCACCTCGTACAGAGACACCACTATGTGGAGCTGTTGGAACAGTAATCCCAGAGTAACGATCTCTACGGTGTGTACATGGGAGGATTATTGCTGTGTGTGTGATTTTTCAGATATAGGAAAGAATGAGCATATCTGATATAGTTTGGCTTCATTTACACATCATTTGCTCTTTCTAATTGGGATAAATGATGGGAAATTTGTGCCAGGACTTGAATACACTCACAAAACACAGCAAATAGATGCGCAATAACACAATAACACAATGATATGGAGGTGATTTAAGTATTTGTTTATATTATAAATATATTATAAATATTTATATAATAAAAAATGGTCATTAATTATATTTGGTTGTTTATATTTATAGTCGTGTCCCAAATTGACAGCATAATAAATAAATCGCAATAAAAAAGATCATAATCAGAAGCTTTTGCGATTCCGAAAATGGAAAAATACGGGCTTTTTTTCCAGAGACATTTGAGATTGTTAAAGTTATGACTCTAGAAAATGATACGTTTCTGTTGAACCTTCTTTTGTAAGGCTGATGTGGATCAATAAACTTCTTCCACATAAAGGGTGAGGATAAAGTCATTTGAAAGCTTATCAAAGTCTTCGAAACACTTAGAACTTGAATTTGAACTTGAAACTTTGAACTCTGGATTGCAGACTTAAACTTTAAGATCATTTTAGATCATTGCTGCGTGATTTCACGATTTTTCATATCAGCTGAAGGGTGTAAAGGTTGGTCTCATCCCTTATGAAGATTCATGCGTGCTTCGTAATTCTGCTCATTTTTCCTTTCCGCTTTCACTCCATGCCCATTTCCGCATCCATTGGCTGGGGCTGTTGCCATGGCACCAACGTGTCCACCTCATCTCAGCAGAAATCACTGCTGGAATGCAGCGTGAGTTGGACTGACAGCTCCTGTGTTCCCGGGCTGAAAGGCTTTTTGTCGCTGGCACTTTCTCAATTTTTTCCCAGGTCTCCAATTAGCGAACGGCCCAAACTGCTTCTGCGCCGGGCCACTGCTAAATCTTAATCCAGCTTTTCAAATTGGTCTAATGATCCCAGCTCGTTAGCAGAGGGGCCTGGAGCACCACTGCCAATCTCAAGGTCAGAAGCCTCAAAAGAAAGAGAGGGAGAGAAAGAAGTGAGAAAGAGAGAGTAAGGAAGAGCGTATCTGTCTGCCCTTAGGCGCTTCTCTTCATTACGCTATAAAATACAGCGGAGCAGGAAGAGAAGGAGGAGGATCACGGACGTCGAGCTGGTTCTCGCGGGGGAGAAAAATCAGGGAACGTGTGAGACCGTAGAGTTTCCTCACCCCAATACTTCGCTCATGTGAATAAAATGAAGGGTCTGCAGAATAAGGTATCTCTCCAACTCTCCAGCTGGAGTATCATGTCCGCTAATTGCTACGCTCTGTCAATCAAAGCACAAGGAGGACAAGCACAGCGGGATGCTCCGTCAGTGTGGCCTGCTGTCAGTCTCACTGCCAGTGTCTAGTGGAGGAAAGAAATGAAAAGCCGAACAGATGTAGGTACGGGTGCAGCTTCGGCCCCGAGCCATCTGGATTCCTGCAGATATCTGCAGCTTCCGCATGGAATTCCGTGAAGACGGATTAAATTGCTTGGATGCTTTGGAAGATTTTTAGAGTCAAACCTCGTGTACTGTCCTCATAACACACCGCCCTTTAATCGCCACAGACAGGGGCGTGTGGATGATCTGTGCAGCTTCTTGACAAGTGCACTGGTTTCATGCTGAAACTGTACTCTTCCACTGCCTTCACAAACCTACGCTTTTCCCCACATTCACCATCTTACCTACTATTTGTTTACAGCAGGACTACTGGAACAGAAATGTTCACTATATAGTCAAACGATGTGTATACAGCTTTCAAAATAAGGCATTTTGTGTAGACCTGGCAAACCACATGTTACAAATCTATCCAAAGAACATTTGTAGCTCACTAAACAGCACCTTCAAGACATTTCCTTTAAGAAAAACACAAAAACAGGTCTTGCAAACAGAAAAACATATAATAGCATGTAATAACAATATTTATTAATGTCACTGATTACATAATCATATGAGATAAATAATAGATGTAATAATTGTTAAAAGGCTAGCAAAGTAAAAATGTATGTATTAGAGATTAACTGATACATTTTTTGAATTAAGTTTTGTCTATTAATTGGCACTTGTAGTTGATAGCTGGAACTGTCGCCAAAAATCCATACCAATAGTTTTTCCGGCTTCCGGTCAACTGTCATTACGAGAGTGGCCTCTAGAGGTGATTCACTGACACCACGTGCTGTTTGTTTTCATAATATATTTCTTATTCATAATTTATTAATTATATAATTATATTCATTAATTAATATTAATATTATTTCATTAGCACATTTTTATGTTTTTTTTGTCATTAAGTTCTACTTTTACAGTACTATTTTTACAGTAAAATGTTTTATTTTTATTTTTTATTCATTATCCATTTTCAAAACTATCGATTGATTAACCGGTTTTCGACAAGTACGATCCAACCTAGTTATCAATATCGGTAACATGCACTATCAGTCCACTTCTAATCAATATATAATAATAATAATATAATAGAATCATAATTAAATGAAAAAAATGTATCAATATTTCAAAATTTTTTGGAAAAACCAATTAAAAATAACAACCCGTTTCTAAGACAAATCCACTGCCGTTCGTTACAGGATGCGATTTCCAATACACTTTCTTCAATAACTGATCGATCCCTTTTTGATATGCCATTTTTACATTAAAGTAAAAAACTACTAAAAGTGCATCGCAACCAGGTGCTGGTTTTCTGAATAAAACCATTCCATATCTCTAGTTGAGACTAATTATTACCCTGAGTGATGTAGCTGAGGCTGAGGAACTGTCAGAGCCAGAATTCCCACAGAGCATTGCTGGCAAGTCTACACCCAGCTCGCTTACTTTCTAATTAGAATTATACATGCAGGTCTCTTTTGGTGTAGAATTAGTCTGTTTTGTTCTAATAGAAAGTAAGAAAGTAAATCATTAGAATTTAAGCCACTCCTACTTTGAGTTTAAATACAGATCCTGATATTTAGTGCAGTCAACAGATCCAGAGCATTACTTTCCAGTCTCCTATCTAATGCTGTATTCAGATTGGAGCCAAGACATTGTGTCGGACTCAGCAGGGGTTAGAGTGAGACAAACGACCGCTCGATGACCGAGTGCGATTAAATCGGTTTAAGCTGTGACATCTTTACCTGATTTTCTTCACCTCGCATTCATCACTTAGAGTGAAATGACCCAATCTGGTCTTCTACACTCCTCCCATGTCCTCTTTCTACTTCCTGGAGTAGTGGTTACACACCGTACTTTCTCCCCTGGGCATGCTTTAAGTGTGTTTGTGTGTGTGTGTGTGTGTGTGTGTGTGTGTGTGTGTGTGTGTGTGTGTGTGTGTGTGTGTGTGTG
>JAAIIK010000026.1:6735031-6745393 GCA_014706435.1 Silurus glanis
CTCCCTCATCTCACTCTTACCTTTCCCAATCTCACCATCATTTCTCCCTCATCTCACCCTCATTTCACACAAATTTCTACCTCATCTCACCCTTATTTCACACTCATTTTTCCCTCATCTCAACCGTCTCACTTTCATTTTAACCTCATCTCAGCCATGACCATGAAAACCTCACACATGTATCATCGTCAAAATCTTTTCCATCCCGAATGAAATGCAGTCTTTACCACTACATCATTGTCATGCAGCTCGCAGTGCTTTTGTGTTTGACTTGAAATATCTTTACTGTATAAAACTATGTGTAGTCTGTCAGTGTAATGAAAAAATGTTGCATTAATGTGCTGTCAGAATACAGAAACACAACAGAAATAGGTGCAAGTACGGTAGCTGGAAGCTTCCAGAACATGTATTTCATGAAAACTACACCCGCCCCATCCCAACCCCCCTGGTTTCCAATTATTTACACCACTTGAATGTAATGTATGCAGCGTTTCTCTGAAAGTTTGAGCTCATTACTGAGACATGCATCTATTGCTGAGACTGTAAAGCATCCGATGGAAAAGGAAAATGCTCATGGAGCTTTCTAAACTCTCTGCCCACGGACCACTTCTGCTGGCTGCCCCCCCGAGCAGACTCACTTGACTCCTACCGGCTCTTGTCATCTCATCCCTGCCTTTCAGGACATGCTTATAAATGAGAGTCTGGTCTCTGCGCACCTTCAGCGTTACAATAACGGCTCCTTAATACGGCCTGTCCCTGCATAACAGCAGCGCGGCTCGTTAAGGCTGCATAATTTATCTATTATTAATCTTTACGGTGACTTCGGCCCAGTGCACGTCGATAATCGCCTGCTCGTTAATTGCGGAAGCAATTACTGCGCTCCTGTTAGAGTCGCTCATGCCTGCTGGATCGGAGAGGAAACTTTCATCGAAGTGAAGCCAAGACGAAACTTTGCCCTGCTGGAAAACACACGCTTCCACAAGTCTACAAACATTATCTGTTAAAATCCCTGTTTTAGCCACTTGAGAACTCCAGATCCCGACAACCATTGGACAAATATAGAGGCTCCAAACTCCAACTAGCAAACTACTCACCTGCTTTGCATCACACCTGCACACACGTGAGTCAAACTTGGGTGAAATCGGCTGTTTACAAGACGTGTAATCATGAGCACCAATGCTGAGATGGGATGAAGACATTACATGGATTAAAACAAACGTACATTCACAGCATACGGAGAACCAGGAAATGCGCTAGTGCTGCAAGGAAGGATCATTTCTGACAAAAGAACAAGCAAAAGGTGTAATATTTACCTCATTGATTTTGATTACATGAGGATCTGCATTCTTTACACTGAAAAAAAGGAATAGTAATAATAATCTAGACGACTGGGTCAGAGCATCTCCAAAACTGCAGCTCTTGTGGGATGTTCCTGATCTGCAGTGGTCAGAATCTATCAAAAGTGCTCCATAGAAGGAACAGTGGTGAACCCGGCGACATGGTCCTGAGCGGCCGAGGCTCATTGATACACGTGGGGAGTGAAGGCTGGTCCGTGTGGTCCGATCCAACAAACGAGCTCCTGTAGCTCAAATTGCTAAAGTTCATGCTGTTAATACTCAAAGGGTAATATATTAGGAAGGTGGTCATAATGTTCTACCTGGTAGGTGTAGTATACTAAAAACTGCTTCTGAAATTATAATAACTGTCTGCTGCTCATCCCAAGACTCACAATAGCACCACTGTTTGTCAATATTAGGCAGGTGGTCATAAAGTTATGTCTGATGTATAAGTCTGTCAGAATGCACATTTCATAGACAAGCATTCAGACTTTAGTGTCGTTCTTTCTCTCTCCTTTAGTATCGTTTTCTTTTTCTCTCCAGCTTGCCAAAGCTCCATCTGTCGTTGATCATAAGGCGGAGTTTGCTGTCTCCAAAAGGTCGCGACCCCACGCGCTTAACGGCACTGCTACACACTTAATTACGCTGTTTCACGCTCAATTTGCTCCAATTGTGCTGCAACATGACTCCATTTGCCAAGGTTTAACTCGAACATGTGTACACTGCTGTATGTAGAGGGATTTCTCTCCTCGAGAGCACTAAAAATACATTCCAAGGCAAAAAAAAAGTGTTCTAAAATTGGTATACGCCCTGTTGCCAGTCTGTCACACATACTTGTTCAGAGCAAGCAGGAATTTAACATAAATAATCCACCTACTGTATGTTTTTCTGAGGGGAAACTCAGTGTTAGTGTGGGTTTCCGCAGGGTGATGGAAGCCAGGTCATCACACATATTTGTTCATAGCTAGTGGGAATTTAGCATACCTATTAGTGATGGGTTGTTCATAAGTGATTCGTTCGTTTTGAACGAGTCTTTAACTTGACTCAGAAGAACGAGTCGTCTCAAAGAGTTATTTGTTTATTTTCTACCGGACGCGCATGAGCAAAGCATCGCAAAATCTCTGTAGGTTATGTACAGGAACAGAATTGAGTACCTCTCGACTCTTCTAGACGCTCGTAGATGTTATGCAGTGCATTACACACGAAACAGGATAAAGTAGTTCATCTGACGAGTCTTCTGGTCCGAGTCGTTCGCTCTTTTATCAAAGACGCTATGAAGGTGTTTAAGGGATTAAAGGAACTTAATAAACTAAATGACTTTGAATGAATTTGTTCATTTTGATGATCGAGATGCAAAGAACCAAGTCACTAAAATGATCCGATCTTTCCATTTCTACTACCTAATCCATCTACCGTATGTGAGGAAACCGAAGAACCCTGAGGAAATCCACACTGACCGATGGGAAACTCTGAGCTCAGGATCGAACGCTGGAGCTATAACACGCCAATGTTACATGCTCTGCCAGACATTTTCTACATGTCTACAAATCTTACATCATTTACTAGAAGACCAAAATTAATGAATGAAGACACCACCGGTGTAATATATACTTTATTTTGTTTGTGTGTGTCTGATATTCTTTGGTTGTGGCTAACTGAGTGTGATCATTTGTGCAGAATCCCTCCTAGCCCAACACTCCCCTGCTTTAATAATGAAGGACTCTTGTTTTCTTCCTCTTCCGCTGTTTCCTCTCCCTCTTTCTTCTTACGTCTCTGGAATATCAGAGGATCTAATCTCCATGGAAATCTGTCCTGCCCGTTACCTTGGCAACAGGCCTTGTTTCAAGTGTCTGTGATTTCATTGTGTGTGTGTGTGTGTGTGTGGTGTATATGTCAGGGTTTTGAAAGTGATATCACTAAAGCTTTAGTAGCTCACCCTATCTGTGTGAGAGAGAGAGAGAAAGAGAGAGAGAGAGAGAGAGCGGTGGTCGAGAGCTCTTCGTCTCAAGTGGGAGCTGTTGGAGAAAGTTGATCTAATCGTGTGTTTCCGGAGACCTCCGCATTCACTGAACATTTCGTCCTTCTGTTAGATCAATTTAATCCTGATAGTGTCACTTAACATTTCCCGACAAAATTCACCTCATACCTACTGACGTTGCTGTTTAGGTATATTTTGCAATAAATAAATAAATAAATAAATACCCCTGCGAGCCGGAGAACCTCCTCTCCGAGATATACATGCAAATGAACAGGATTTCCGCTGGCCCCTTTTCCCTTGTCCCCTCTCTCCTGATGAGGGATTTTCACACCGAAGCGATTCAGAATGCAATTTGTGGGCAGTGGAGTATAAGAACCGGATGGGGCCAGAGTGCAACAGAGGCTTGGAGATGCACCAGGGCTATTTAGCTTAAGAAGAAAAAAAACGTTTCCAGATAAAAAAGAAGCCCAGACAGGCGCTGTGGAAGTTTTTTCTCCCTCTAAAGAGAACCATTCTAGAGGGCTGAGAAAACCAGAACAAACTTTCCATGAATGTAAGACAGAGATGCTTGATAGTGAAAGTCACTTTGTTTCAAAAGAAATCTTGCACAATAAAGCACCAGAAAACAGATCATCCCCAGTTTCCATGTTACCAGACTTAAGATACGTCTCCAGCTCTAATACAAGTTACTGGTTCATTAAGGATCTCTAGCTGTCACTGTACTGCATCAGTAAACACTATTTGTACCCTATTGAATTGCACAACATCGTATTTTTTATATTGCATCGTTGCATTGTGTTGAATCGAATCAAAATCGGATCGCACTGCATCGTAATGGGGAATCGTATCGTATCGCATCGGTAACTGCTTTATATGTACCTTTATTGTATCGTATCGTTAAATATGCATCGGGATGTAAATCGCATCTGCCTCAGTTGTGTATAAGGTCCCCAGGGTGTATATTTGGAATGTTGTGCTCGGATATTTAGTTGTTAAAATAAAATTACATGTAGTTAGGGCAGTTGAGCAGAAGTTAGAAGGAAAGGAGGAAAACTGTGAAAAAACTACGGCGAAACACTCAGACGCTCGGCAGTTCGGCTCGGGTGGATCGTGTTTGTGTTCTTATATTATTTTGTTGAAATAAATTTCCACGTTTTCACAGCTTTGTAAACGAAAGTCTCTAATGCCTCTGACATTTCGGATCAAACCAAAAATCCGTGCTTTGTTTCTTTTGCACATTTAGTCCCGGTTATCTAAAAGTACTGCAGACTTCACGCTGATGAATCCTACAGGAGCCGAGACAGACACAAGCTGAACCCCGACTTGCTCGAGTCCTGTGTATTTTTGGAGTTTCAGTGGCCGTTAATGTAGAGGACTGTCAGACACAGCTGAGAAAGCGTTCGTCCCCTGTGTTTTTCGTGGACGTTTGACAGTCTTCAACCCCGCAGTCCTGTGGATTACAGTCTTTTAACAAGAAAGGAAGTGAGAAAGGCTTCAGCAAGTGGGAATTACAGAGCATGCAATCAGGATGGAGAGGCTAATGTGCGCTTTTACGACTGATTGGTCCTCTTGTTTCACACTGCGTTAGTGAGGATGTCATGTGTATAGTGTGTAGTAAGCTTGTGCTACACAGGGGGTCTGTGTGTGTGTGTGTGTGTGTGTGTGTGTGTGTGTCTTTGTGTGTGTGTGTCTTTGTGTTCCTAATATCATTATCAGATCATCATGCTGTTGTTCACGTTCTTACTGGATAGTGAACGATCATAACAACGTGTATAGTAAGTGTAATTACACAGGTATAATACAGTTCCCTGAGACTCTGAAAAATACTATAATTACATTACTAGTGCAACTAGTGCATTTTTCCACAATCATTCTAAGAGAGAGAAAGAGAAGAAGAAAAAAAAAAAAAAAAAAAATAATAATAATATATATATATATATATATAAGTATGTATATTAGGGCTGTCAAAATGAACGCAAATTTATTTTAACGGCACTAATCTTATTAACACGAGATTAATGCTGTGCGCATTTCTGTTCGACCGTTTTTATTACAAATATAATAAATAAATATAAAAGAAGCCGAATTAAAACCTTCAATGCAACACACATTTATTTACACCGTCATTTCTTTACTCAGATTACTTTACTGAGATTACTAAATATTTGTTTTACTGATGCACCAAGTCTCAAATCAAGCACCAAAATCTACCATGTTGCACACATCCGGCAATTGAACCCGTCCGTGTGGAAACATAGCAAAAGGGGAAAAAAAGTGAACCAACATGGCTCCCGTTCCATACTTCACCACCATGCGATTCCATCTGGACTGGGGCTCATTGGAACCGACTTCAACGTACATCAAGACAATGAGCCGAAGCGACGAATACGTCCGAGATCTGTAAGTGTTATCTAGAGAGCAAACAGTTGTCTTGAGTGATATCTATTATCAGAAATGGCCTGCACAGTCACCACACCTAAATCCTACTGTTTACATGAGGGATCGCAAGGAATTACAGCTGAATGGTCGGAGAAATGAACTGTCTGGATACTAAGTGTGTAAAGCTGTTATTCATGATAAGGGTGGATTTCATTTTTCAATGAAAATAAAGTGGAACATCTGGACATTTATAGATTTGTTTGGTTAAAGTGAATCTTCATACCGTTATACAGTATGGCCGAGTTTGTTGCCTAGAAACAAAAAGAACATGTATGTGTCTCTCAAAAACCATACAAGACCCTTGACAGGTAGCGTGTGTAGAATATAAAGAATCTAAAAGAATATATGGAATATATAAAAATTTATACAATTAAAAATGTAGAAAATGAAAAATAGAATAATAGAAGAGCGCTTGTCTCATTTACACTGTTACAGTCGTGTTCTGGCGTGATAATGCAGGGTTTTTTAAAAAACAATTCTTTATTTTTTAGTACAGTAGTATTTGTTGATGACTCGCACTGGCCGAAAATAAAAACCTACTGAAGTGAGAATGAAAGACTTTCAGCTTTGAGGATTATTTTCACTCTAATCCCTGTGTAATGTAACAGTTTCTGGATCTAGACTAATCTATACAGCTTTAAAGTGTGTGTGTGTGTGTGTGTGTGTGTGTGTGTGTGTGTGTGTGTGTGTAAATGAGAACATCAGGAGGTAGAGCAGGATATTTATATAGTTCTTCTCTGCACATAACTACAGCATATGTGTTTGATTTGCGAAAAAAATATTCCCCTTTGTTATTCATAAGTATAGAAAGTATGTGTGTGTGTGTGTGTGTGTGTGTGTGTGTGTGAGGGAGCGAGAGAGATGCAGAATAAACTGAATGGAAATATCTGCTGATGAGTTTTTACACTTGATTCTTCCCTCAACTGTTCATTAGTTGGCACTTCATTTACACTTCACTGAACACACAAACACTAAATCGCACACACACACACACACACACACACACACACACACACACAGAGTCACCAAAGTGCTTCAGCAGTCCACTAAAATGTTTGATAATGTAGTAAAAAAGCGATGTCTGCATTCAGCAGAAAGTCTCTCGTAGACGTCCGTAATTGCTTTAACAAAACCCTCGGCTTTAGTTTGCGTTATTTTGCGTGACCTTTTTATTAAGGACACTGCTCTCTGCGCCTCCTACCGGGTGCGAACGCCAACATTTCCTCATTAAATCCACTTCCGTAGTGATTTCACACGGCACAATTAACCCGTTTGCTTTACTTTAAGCCAGAGTGTAAGTTAGAGTTCCCATGACCCTCTGTCTCTGGGAAGGCTCCCAAGGTTTTCTAGTGTGACTCGAGTGTGACCTCAGTGTGACCCCAGTGTGACAGGATGCTCTCAGAACCAGCATGACATGTTTGTGGACGTTGTACTCTGTTCTAATACAACTGATCTGTGATCTCTGTCTTCCATGCTTTGTTCTGCTCATGCAAGATTTATAGAATTTGCCCAAATGTAGGGCAAAAAAGAAGACGTTTGTTTTCCGACTCAGAAATGCTCTTTCTCTCTCTCTCTCTCTCTCGCGCTCTCTCGTTCTTCCTCCCTTTCCATCTCCACCCCTTTTTCTCTCATCAGAGCGGCAGGAGCAGGAGCTGTATTTGTGCCAGCAGGTAGTAATTAAAGGGACGTGCCGAAGGAGACGAGCTAACACGTCTCTCCTTTAGGTTTGGGATCAGACTCCTGACGTTTTTCTCTATTTCTGTGCACATTACAGCTCAAACCATGAGAAAAGTGGTCCTCTGTTCATATTTTGTCATTTTTATTCTCGGAAGAAACAAATGTGGGATTTGTCAGCAATGGCAATTTTCAGCCCAAAAAAATCCCTCTCTACCCCTGCATCAGACCATAAAGAAAAAGAAAGAAGGGAAGGAAAGAAGGAAGGAAGGAAGGAAGGAAGGAAGGAACAAAATAATGATGGTGCTGATGAAGAGTGGGAAGGTGTAGACAAGGAAGAACATCTCGACGAGCCAGAGGGCATTTCTGAAGGTTGAGAGAATATTAAGGTTTCTAATAATAATATTATTAATAATAATACTTGTGCAGTGACCAGTATTAAGAAATCACGTTTTCATAGTAATAAAATCTCTGAAATGTGAAATTCCACCCAAGTGCAAACAGCTGAACTGAAATATCTTTCTCTTAATCTCATCCAGGTGTAAAATTCAACTATTTTAAAGTCTGTTTTCTCAAAGCAAATAGGAAAACTTTTGTATTTACAAATTTATTTACACATTCGCTGAAATCCATGACTCTATATTCATATAATCTAAGCTACTGATTACTACAGCATCATCCTATCAGTCTCTGACTCTTAACCCGACTCATGGTGTGTAAATAAGTGCTAACTCAGCGCAGTGATAATGAACAGCCCTTAGTGGTTGTTGTTTGTGCGAACATGATCCCCATCGTCTCTTCGCTTTACCGGTTTCTGCTCTATTCCTCCTCGTGCCCTGATCATACGTCTTCTTGGAAACATGTCCTTTGGAAATAGGTAAATAAAAATATTAAAAAAGAGGATGTAACAGCAGATCCTCCCTGGTCTGTGTTTCTGGTATATGGTATTGGTATGTGTTTCTTTTTGAACATCCTTTTCCACATTTAGTCTCCATTTGCTGTTATAATAAACTCCACTTTTCTGGGAAGATGTTCCACTAGATTCTGTGGAGATTTGTGTGTGATTCATTCAGCCACAAGGGTGTTAATAAAGGAACTGATGTAGGTGAGGAGTCCTGGGGTGCAGTCAGTGTTCACAGGTGTTCAATAGGGGTTTTGTGCTCTATAGCAGGAGATCTTTCACCCCAACCCATGTGAAAGCAGATCTTCATCGAGCTGGCTTTGTGCACAGAAGCATTGTCATGCTGGAACAGGGAAAATTTCATTCTAGCACATCCAATGACATTATATACACCTGTGTGCCTCCATCTTTGTGCTAAGAACCACACATGGCTGGAAAATGCATGTGAAAAAATACGGTAAGGTTTTGTAAAGCGTTGTTAAATAAATCGTGTCGCACTGTTGCGGTCCTGAAAAGCTCGATCGATCGGCGTCCGAAACCACTAAGACGGAAGAGCGTGGAATGGCTTACACATCGACGCTCTGTGTTTTCTGCTCAGAGTGATTATAGACGAACGGATTACTTTGTATTTCAGACAAGCAACTAAAAGTGCCCCGTTCAATACGTCCATCCTCCGGAGACTCAATTATAACCAGAGCTGCTGTAGTGAAGGGCTGCTGCAGTCCACTTTCAGGCTACAGTTCAGTCATATGTGTGTGTGTGTGTGTGTGTGTGTGTGTGTGTGTGTGTGTTTTTTGTTTTATTTCTTTCCTGCTGTGTGTTAATAAACTTAGTCCGGACACGATGGCACTCGTCCAACCTCTTTGCATCTCTGAATACTTTACGCTATGAATATTTATGAATCAGATGTTCATGTATTGTCATTGTGTGTGTGTGTGTGTGTGTGTGTGTGTGTGTGTGTGTGTGTGTTTGTGTTTATGGCTGCTCATATTGCACAAGTTTCCCCATGGAAAGTGCAACACAATGAGAATATATTGCAATATTTTTCAGGTTATATTTTTAAATATAGGAGCATGTTGCAATGAGTTTCCTCTTTGTGTACACTGATTACAGTACAAATTACAACACAATAGCGTACTTGCATGGCTGTACCGGCCGAACAGTGCACACACACCTGGGCCATTATTTCAAATAAAATTCCCTTCATATTAATTTGGATTCTAATTATTGTAAGTATTTAGTATTTGAAAGTAATTGCATTCAATATTTTGATATCTAGTGATGATATAGTGGTAGACGGAAGATTGGCTTCTGATCAAACTGAAACATGCGAAAGAAAAATGTCTCGTTTGTTTTCTCGTGTTACTTGAACCTCTTAAAGTGTATTCAGACTTTCGCACTCACAATATCTAAACAAGATGAAGGGGCAAATAATATCAAACATCAGGATTCAGATGTGTAAAGTTGACAGATATTTCTCAGAAGACTTGTATCCCATTTTCCATCCCACTAATTATTACTCTGTTCTCAGATCAGTGACATGCTATTTAGTATTAGTCTGTTCTCAGATCAGCAATATAATACCCTCAATTATTCTGTTCTCAGGTCAGTGGCACGGTACGCAGTATTACTCAAAATGTAAATAAATAATACAATAATAGAGTAATACGTTCTGTTCTCATATCAGTGATACAGTTCTCATTGTTATGCTATAGTGATATGGTCCTTGTCCTTAGTGAATGTGTCAGGCCTGTTAGAGCACACACACCATGTGTGAAAATCCTCGCAGTGTATTGTCGGTGTACTCAGACCAGTGACAGCTGTGCAAATGCAGCAATTATCGTAGCGACAGTGCAGAAAAGCCGACGTTTCAGATGTTAGGAAGTCTCAGGAAGCACATCGATGATTAAAGATCTGATCCGATGGCAGGCACGGAAAGGGTAAAGGAGATATTTTTTGTAAAGGGGACTGATGTGATCTCTCTGAGTGTGTGTGTGTGTGTGTGTGTGTGTGTGTGTGTGTGTGTGTGTGTG
>JAAIIK010000026.1:6745403-6755850 GCA_014706435.1 Silurus glanis
TGTGTGTGTGTGTGTGTGTGTGTGTGTGTGTGTGTGTGTGTGTGTGTTTGAGCATTCAGAAGCAAAAGTGGTAAAATGAGCATGTAAAGAGCACCATAATGGTTTCTTCAGGGCCAGACATACCGTGTGTCTGTGTGTCGGTGTGTTAGAGAGAGCCTGGAGAGGTGGCCAAAAGAGATGATTACCCAATAGAGATCAGAGTCGGGGAGCATAGGGGATAAAGGAGAAAAGGAGATGAGAAAAAAAGCTGAAAGGGAGAGAAAAAGAGAGGGGGAGAGGATTGTGAGGGTGAGGAGGCTATTACTGTTAACACGTTTATTAGTGAGTACTTCCTTTCCTGCTTGCACTAAAAGATCACATCTAACTCCCCTGCCACTATTCTCCACTAATCAACACTACAAAATATATTATACTTAAACTACACTATACTCCACTATACTCCACTAATCAGCACTACAAAATATATTATACTTACAATACACTGTACATCCCTTCTCTATAGTACACTACACTGTACCTTACTGTAATATAGTACACTACACTGTACCTCCCTGTTCTATGGTACATAGTATAGTTATATAGTGTTAATATGAATATGCATATATTTGATTGGAGATTGCGTTATTCCAGCCTGGCAGCTCCTCTGACACCTGCTGCTGCTGTGAAGCCTCCTCACACTGAATAAATAAATCAGCTCAGTATTCACGCATTTTAGAGATTATTCAGCCATGGACAAGCAGACGTGCTCACATCTCAATTCTCTGGGCCTCTCACTTCACCTTTCTTCATCTCTTTTTTTTTATGTTTTGCGTTTACTTTTTTACACATTTGAATATTTCTATTGGAACCTCTCTCATAGTTTGTCTTTAAAAAAAAAAGAAACGACAGACCAGGCAAAGCCAAAAGTGTGTATGCTGCTTCTGGATATAATGAAGTGATGGGTCGTTTATGAACGATTCGTTCATTTGGAACGAGTCTTTAATGTGTTTTCGAAGAACGAGTCGTCTCAAGGACCCCCATAGACACTACACTACACAAACAGGCTTTTTTGGTCCGAATCTTGACACTACAAAAGATGCATTATGCGAGTCATGTGACAAAAGAATTGCTAACACAGTCCAGAAGATATGAGATGTGAGCTTAGCTGCATTGTGATATTTTCATTTGACCTAAAGTCAGATTTGGGGGATCTGCTTATGTAACAATTTATTTGATTTCTGATCAAAGGAACAAAATTAACTAAATGTCTTAAAACCAAAAATATAATGATTTGTACATTTTGATGAATGAGACTCAAAGAATCGAGTCACAAAAATGATCTGTTCTTCCCATCACTAGTATAATGCTGTATTAAATGCTGCATCTTGATCTTTCTCAGGACAGGAAGCTATGTGCTCACCCCTTCCTCGAGATCTACAGGAATCGGTTAATCTACTACATGAGTCCACTGGCCAGGCAGGGAGATTTCTACGTACCTGAGGTCCAAAAAGCTCCAAAAAGACAACAGGAATGGGAGGAGTCTGAGGAGGACCGGCAGACTGACATCACAGGTATATAGGTCATAATTGAGGTTACACAGAACAGTGGTTTAACTGGGAATTATAAAGAGTGCTTGTTTCACAGTTTTAATTCTTGCATAGATATATTGTAAACGTGGAAACTGCTGTATTTGTGGACTGTAAATATGAATATTTAAGGACGAATTCATATTTTGAGCTTGAACCATAACAAGCAGGCATATGGCGCTCACGTGAATAATGTAACACTTAATTATCTCTACACTGAATAATGAGACAGGTGTATGTGACAAGGAGAAGTGTGTATGTGTACAGTAATTATGTTTGTGCAGAACATGTGTGTGTGTGTGTGTGTGTGTGTGTGTGTGTGTGTGTGTGTGTGTGTGTGTGTGTGTGTGTGTTTGGATAAAACATGGCTGCTCAGTTTGGGTCATGAAGAGTGAGAGGTTTGATGGATCCCCCCAGCATGAGGGAAAGGACTTGTTGTACACACCAGCTGGCCCTCTACGTGTGTACGCATGTGTGTGTGTGTGTGTGTGTGTGTGCGCGCATGTGTGTGTTGTTGTGTGCGCGTGCTCCCCTAGGTGTGCTACCCACACTTGTCGGTCTGTCACTCTGTGAAATCCGTGGCAGGTTTGATATTAACTAATATACCTGAACATTAGGGATCACACAGGTGTTGTAATTACTTTTAGAACGTGTTCCAGGTTGCGCATGTTGTTTGTGCGATTTGTTTACCCTCCGCTTCCTTCGTATCGCCCCCTGCTGGTCACTCTGACTGTGTCTGATTATTAGGAGAACCCTTAGAAGCCAAATCTAAGGTGAAACTGCAGTGCAAATCAAAACAGCGTTATAGAGACAACATTATTATAAAGATGGGTTTTTTTATGTTTAATTTAATTTACTAGTGGTTGCTGATGTCCTGTTCCCATTCGATTATTTATAACTTTTTCAAAATATCTCCACTAAAAGGTTGTGTACACCTGATTATAAAATCCATATATGTGCTTTTCCACATTTTGTCCCCATTTGCTGTTGTAATATGCTCCACTCTTTTAAAAAGACTAGATTTTGTGGAGATTTGTGGAGAATCAACCAGCCACAAGGGCGTTAATAAAGTCAGGTACTGATGTAGGTGAAGTGAGGAGGCCTGGGGTGCAGTCAACGTTCACATTCATCTCAAAGGTGTTCAATAGGGTTTGGAGGTCGATAGAAAGAGATCTTACACTCCAACCCATGTGAAGCATATCTTCATAGAGCTGGCTTTGTGAACGGGCGCATTGTCATCCTGGAACAGATTTGTGTTTTTCTCAAGTAAATTAAAAGTTTTATGCTACAGAATCCAAAGACGTTCTACAAAGTGTGCCCTCAACAGTTTGGTGAAGAACCATGTACACAATATACTGCTCTATACATCACATTAAAGCTGTGCACACTTCTTATGATGCTCCAATGCCACCACAACCAAAGACGTTCTGCACAACTGTGTGCCTCCAACTTTGTGGTAGCAGTTTGGAGAAGAACCACATATGGCTGGAAGAGTCAGGTGTCCCAATACTGTTACTCATATAGTGTATTTGGATCTAAGAACAGACTGATCAATTCTCTTTGATTTTGTAAACAGTCCTGCGGATTTCAATTAAGCATTTGCACATTAGGACTTAATGGTTTAAATGCTTTCCTAAAGTTCAGCCAGTCTTAATTCGGTTACAGATTAGGAATAATCAAATTGTTCTATCTCGTGGTTGCCGGTTCTATCTAGATAACCATAAATCCTATATATCAGCGCCTTCCTGCTTCCTAGCAGATGTCCTGAAATTAGAGATTACAGCATATATCACAGGAGTCTATTAGGTGCTTTGAGTCGTCAGTAAATCACAACCTACAACCACAGTGTCCACTGTCTTCACCAGGGGGTCTGTTAGAAGGACAGTATGTTAGAAGATACATCAAAGAACCTGATTTTACACGGGTATTACATTTCCTAGTCAAATAACAGATGTGTGAATTTGGCTATTATAAGTATCAGTTATTAATAGGGTTAATTTCCAGTAAATTTCCGGAAACTTTCCACGGGTTGAAAACTTACCAGGAATTTACAGGAATTTATGGGAATGAATTAGAAGTTTGCGAAAATTTAAATAAACGGCATAATATGGAAACGAATATAAACATTTTGCTTGTTCATATTCTGACATGCATGCAAACTAATACAAATTTTCAAAATTACATTTTTGATCTTTTTTTTTTATTAAATAGGTGCAGGCTTGATGAGCATAAATAATATGAGCAACAATATAAAAAATAGTAATGTGCCCAAACTTTTGTTGTCCTTTACATCTGTATGATAACAAAAAACTGGCTATAGAAGGAAGGAGAAAGAGCATCACAGAGAGCATCAAAGATGGAGATTTTATTTTTTACATTGATCCAGCGAGATTCTGACTGTGCCATCACAAGCTTTGGGATAGTTCATCTTTTAGTGTATTTATTTTATGTGTATTTTTTATTTTCACCCATGTTGCTGTATATTTCATCACCACAAGACGCGCCTGATGCCGATTTTCCCGGCGCACCTTTTTACGGCGACGCACGGGTTAAAATAAGGTGCCAGAGAAAACCTGATTCATTGACACACCAGAAAGCAGGATGAAAAAGTGCTAGTCTTGCATCCCTTCAGGTTTTCTTCAGCTATCTCATTGAATCAGCAGTTTAAAGCAAGCTAGCAGACAGAGGATGTTTTCAGCAGGCATGATTACATTAACATGTCTCCTCATCACACAAGCGCAGACACCTACGTCCTGAATGAATCAGTCGGACAGATTTATACGTTCTGGCGCGCCCCCGGGCCTAGACAGACGTGCAGACGGGTTTCTGCTTATCACAAGTTGTCAAATTGGACTTTCCTGTTATTAGCGGAAGCCTGTTGGGTCTCGAATTATGTAGCTCACTTCGGAACCATCACTGTAACACTCAGGCAGAGCTGCGAAATAATAAATGAATTCGGCGTGACATTAAAATCCGAACAAAGCTACTGCTCGCTGGTTGTTGGCTGCTTGAAAAAGGCAGTTAGCATTTTTTTTTTTCTCTCCCTGTTTTTTCAAGTAATGCTACACCAAACTCTGATATAAAACAAGCCTCAGTAATCGCTTATTAGCTAAACGGCATCGCATTTATTCTTATTGTACTTTCTCACCGCACATTTTTACTCTGCCCAGAGCCAGTATACGAGATGGTATCAAAAAGTTTCAAGACTACTTTTGTAACACGCCTGTCCATCAAAATTCGAGCGGCCCGAAAACAGGGACGTACCCGCATGCCCAAGCAGAACCGATTCTGTACTATCAGGATTTTTAAAAAACGTGGTATTTAGAAACACGCACCCGAGTGTTGGAGAGTGGGTGATAAATGGAGAGATCAGGAGGTCGGGATTAGTTCTTAAGGAGCCCGACCTTAAAAAGGTTATGTTGCTACTTGCTGTAAGCGCTGCTCAGCTGCTGATTAAAATCTTGCGTCGGGGTTTCTGCGCAGACAAAAAGCCCGAAAGAGGATTAGAACCGTTCGAAACCCGGCAACCAGAAGGCCAAAGGGGATTAGGTTGAGAAACACTTCCGTGATTGTTTAGTGAAATCCAGTTGAAAGTAAGAACATTTCGAAGGGTTTGAACCCTGGTTTGTTGGCACTCGTGAACATTGTCCTTTTTTCAGCTATACAGTGACACGTTCCTCCTGTTACAGTTAAAGACTATATAGCTGTAAACAATAATGCTGTATATGCATATAGTATATGGCAGAGCTATAATTATCCACAAAAAGTTCTCTGATTTCACAGCTGCACACACACACACACACACACACACACACACACACACACACACACGCAGCAGTACGAACTTCAGATCCTATGCCTAATTAACTCTCTGGAACCCAAGAGGATGAAATTCCGACTCTCATTTCTCATCTGCGTGTTTGTTTACCTGTGTGTGTGTGTGTCTGTGTGTGTGTGTGTGTAGGTGCAGACTCTCACAGCGAGTGCAGCTCGAGCAGCCGTCGGCTCCAGTCACACAGCAGAGACACGTCTCCAGCTCTGTCGCTCTCTCCATCCTCGTTCCATCAGCGCAGGGACTCGGCCTCAGACTCCGACTCGGGCAGCCGGAGAAGCAGAACGAGCTCCAGTGCTTCTTCCTTCGAGGAGCTGCAGCTGGAAGCGGAGAAAGGCGTCACATCCGATGGCCTGGCCCACCCTAAAGTCAACTCTCAGCATCGAGGCCTGGTGGTGGAAGGAGAGGAATAATGTTTGTGAATGGAAAGCTCATTTAAAAAAAAAAAAAAGAAAAGAAAAAAAAGAGGCGCGTTATAAAACGACGCGGCTGTTTCGACTGTGATGAGAATTGTGTTCAGGTTGTAATGAGAATTGTGTTCGGGTGTGTCTTGTGCCACTGTACTGTTGTTTTTGATTCGGTTGACGTTCCACAACATCCAGGGCTTAATATTGAATATATAAAAAGAAGTGATGTAGTGTGGCTTGAGAAAGCCAAATGAATAAACATTGATATGCTGTAAGACACAGAGAGAAACAGAGAAGCCAAAGATGTTCCAGAACATTAAACGTAACTATAAACAGTAAAAGAGCGAACAATTTAGCACATTTCAAGTCAGTTACAAATGTCGTATATGAGGAGTAAAACAAGAAGATGGAATAAAATAAGGATATGCTGCTATGGCAAATGAATCATCTTCAGCTTGGTGTTTTATCACCTCACCTTGGGTCCTTTTTCTGAAAATGCAGTCGTGTACATATTTGGCCGATGCGTTTAAAGAGAGCAAAAACTGTACGCTGTTTCACACTGCTGCTGACCTAAAGTGCTGACTTGACGATTTTTTTCTTATTCTGAGCCACATTGATTTTATTGAATCAATAATCTGATATAAGTGATTAAATGTAGTCAGTCTGGTGCTACTTCTGAAATATATCTAACTTCTGTTCACATGTGAACATGAAACATCTGTTCACTTCTCTTGTTCAGGAGTTTCACCTGTTAGACTTGAAAACTTCACGATTTAAAGCAGGTAACCTGGATTTCTTGAACTTGCGGCATCTTCACTTCGATTTCTAAACAGAACGTGTTCCTGTGGTTCTTATTTAAAGGAAGGATTTCTGTCTTTGAGCGAGGTACTGATTTAGATTTCTCCATAATTGACAATGAAACAATCTTTCGCACCTCTTCAGCCAACACTGGGGGTGTGTGAGAACACACTCCGCTTTTGAATTACAGTTGTGTTCATCTCTATGTTACTCAAAGTGTAAGATCTGGTCTGTATGATAGTCTCGACATTTAGTTTTTAAAGCATTTTATTTTGAATTGAGAATTTTATTGGTCATAGATCAACGAATTTCATGTTGCTGTTCATTTGTTATTGTTGCCGTGCACTAGTTTTTATATAAACGTTACTTGGAATCATTTCCTTTCCTGATTTCTCTCTTATTGTAGAGTCGAACCGATTCAGACATCGACGTGGTGTTTGTTGTGCAAGATTGTGCAAGATTTTATATATAAGGTTCTGGCTGAATAATCTGTCTGAGATCATTCACCTGTTCAGGATGGAAGTAAAGATAATGAGTGAAGGTGATCATGAGGTGTCTTGATGATTTGGATCATACAAACGTAATGGCAAAAATATTACAGTCATAATACTGCCATTATCATCATTTTACCTGTTTTATTATTATTACTGTAGTTATTATCAATAATAAATGCTCTATAACACTGCAGCAGAAGCACTGCAAGAATCTTTCTTTGGGAAAAAATAAGTTTTACCACCAGAACTAGAATATTTCCACAAAAAAAAAAACCCCAAGAAACAAAAAAGTGATGTGTATTTACGTTGCTAATTCTTGATCTCCCTTCTAGACCAGCAAAGCACAAAATCAACCAGAATAAAAGTTGTTTGAACATCCCATTCCACATTTAGTCTCCATTCGCTATGATAATAACCTCCTCCCTTTGGGGAAGATGTTCCAATAGATTTTGGAGTGTGCTTGTGGAGATTTGTGGTGGACTCACGGTGTTACTAAAGTCAGATATTGATATAGGTGAGGTGAGGAGGCCTGGGGTGCAGTCAGCGTGAAGAATGTATCCCAAAGGTGTTTAACGGGGTTGAGATCAGAGCTCTAGCAGGTCAATCAAGACCTTCCACATCCTCCAACTGGCTGGCTTTGTGCACAGGGGCGTTGTTATGCTAGAACGGGTTTGGGTCTCCAAGTTCAAGTGAAGAGGGGAAATTTTATGCTACAGCACTTGAGGACGTCCTACGCAATTGTGTGCCTCCAACTTTCAGCTGTGCACATTTTCTCATGATGAAAATCCAATTCATATAGAATGAAGATAAAAAAGTACGAATTGTTTGTCAGTGTGGGTGAGAATCAGATGATTATTCATCTGATACCTGGTCATACCTGGTCGTATGGGCCAGGTACAGGTACGCTTTTATACATTTTCGAACCACATCGTATAAATGGAATAGAAAAAAAAGAAAGAGAAATAGTCTAAGAATTCTAATACATTTTAATAATACATAAAAAATGCAGCAAAATTTGATCATCCAATCAGCTGCTTTATCAGTGCAAAAACATAAATCTTAGAAAAAGCCATTTCCGTTTGTGCACATTAAACGTTAAATATATATCATGACAATCTTTTTTTAATGTTTCATATAAAGTGCTAAAACATTCAATCAAGCTTCTGCTTTCAAGTTCTAAAACATTCAGCAGAGCTCCCTTTACTTTCATTTACTCTCTTTTCTTGTTTTCTTTTACATTTCTTTCATTATAAGTTCTAATACCTCCCTCCCTACAGGTGCGGGTCAGGTGTATGAACTCGCCATGTTGTTAACAGCATGAATTTCTCCATCAGTCACCATCAAGCAGCTCTACATTTGTGCTACCTGACAGCTCGCAGCTTCTTTTCTCTTCCATGAACTTGAAAGCATTCTTTTTTTTATTACACTCAGAGATGGAAAAAAAAATAAATCACATATTCCAGCAGTGGCAGAAAAGTGCAGTTTTCCCAGCGGCACACGAGTGTGTTTATTCCCTCACAGCGGAAATTGGGTTACATGCCTGGTTCGAATGGGGGAAAAAAAAGAAGTGTGCTTTAAACACTTGAAGACGAAATGGCTAAACTGTGCGATGACAAGCTTGTTTTCAGGATGTGGCTTCGTGTTTCCCCGCCTGGGGCTTAAAAATCATAAAATCAAGATCATTTGAAGGTGGGATTGAGACGCAGCCATAATTCTTAAAGCTTCTGAGCATTTGGATCAGAGTTTGGACAACAGGAGGGTTGATGAGATCGTAAAGAAAAAAATAAATATATATATATTCCAGGTGGTATCAAAAGGTTTCAAGTCTTGCTTTGTAACACGCCAACAGATGGCAGCACAAGGCTGCACACACAGTCACAGGAAGCACCGATTTTCATAAATCAGTGGCCCAAAGACCAAAAGTCCTATGTACATCAGGAACTGTGCAACCGATGCAATTCTGACCACGTGCGCACCCTGTCACTGAGCTCTCCAGATCAAAGTTTGCCGTTTTGACACAGTTGCGGAGATCCAGCGCAAACCGCAGAAGGTGCTCCGTAAAGAGTTCCAGGACACATTCCAGATGTAGCAGGAATGCTGGGAGCGCAGTGTTGCTGTGCTAGTGGACTATTTGTAAAGTGATGTAAATTTTTAAAACCACCTCAAATAAATTTTAATATGCCCTTAAGAAAAATACCAAGAGGAAGAAGGAGAAAAAGTTCCAAACCTCGTGGTAATCAGCTAACAAACAAATTGTGAATGCCTTCGGTAAATCATGTAAAACCTTTGTAGTGAAAGATTTGTGTTGTGTTTCAGTAGTCTGAGATGAGAAAGCAGTAATTCCATGACCTTTGTATCCCTTCGTTACATCATCTCAGTGTTTCTTTCTCGATAGACGATCTAAAATAAGGTTTCTCGTACATTTTTTCAGTCTTCACTAAGCTTCATGTTGGACACTAAGCATTTAAAGACCACACACACTTTCACAATAAATGGCAATTCCCAGTTCACCTTGCATGATTTTGGGAGGTTGGATGAACCTGGATAACCCTGAAGATGCCGGAAATTACATACATAAACCAAGAAACGCAAAACTCCACCAAAAACATTCATTCTGTGAAAGAGTAAAACTGCATGGTGTTCCACCTGAGCACCAATAATCCTAATCCAGCTATTTAAATTATATGTTGTTGCTTTTTCTTCTTGAGCATTTCTCACACTCACAGACCACATCTGTACTAAACTGGTACTAAACTCTAGGGTTACTTACAGCTACATCAAGTGATCAGTCAAATGAGAGGCTATAAAAACTCAGAAACTGTGTTGTTGTTGTTTTTTTTCAACAAACATAATCAGTACAAAAATTCATCCTGGAGATGCTTCACAGCCTAAATTATTGCACAGCTAATGTTTTTTTTTTTTTGTCCTCATAACACCTGACAGTTTTGAAAACCCTTCAGAAATGTTTTTTCCCCCACCATAAAAAAGTAATGTACAAATTTGTTTGGCAGAGCAGATACACTGCTCAAATCAGGGCACGTATTTTACCCTTTACTGTCATTTCTTTCTATCTTTTTCTGAGTGGGTATGCTGGTAAAAATCTATACCGTAGCAGAGAATAGTCAACACACACACACACACACACACACACACACACACACACACACACACACCACTCGCAGACTCGGTGTGTGCAGAACTTTAACACACTTTGACTGACAATGAAGTCTGACTGCTGTGAATGCATTATGTATGAACATTACATTTTTTTCAAATCATTCCTCATTCTCTCTCTCTAAATAATAATAATAATAATAATAATAATAATAATAATAATAATAATAATAATAA
>JAAIIK010000026.1:6755860-6770860 GCA_014706435.1 Silurus glanis
AATAATAATAATAATAATAATAATAATAATAATAATAATAATAATAAAAAACCACAAAATATTTATTTAATTTAGAGCTCAGTTCATGTCAATAAATAATATTACTCTCGATATATTAATTTCTTTTGAAAAAAAAAAAGGCAGATTTAAAATGAATCTATTTTGGCTCATAAAGGTCACATGACCAGATTTGCAAACAGTCTCAGGAATGCTAAGATCATACAGGTGATGAGAAACTGCAAATATGAGATTTATGAGCAAATATGATCATGAATTAGATTCCCACACGGCTCTACCAGTCTGAAAACATCCCCTGACAATAGGTGTACTCGAGGGTAGTTTTTTCATTTGTTTGTCTCATGTATTTGTTGGTGGACTGTAGATTATAGAGGGGACTCTAATGAATGGATATTGGGTGTTGAGGATGAGGATGGGGTTTCCTTTTTGAGTCTGGTTCCTCTCAAGGTTTCGATCTTCATGCCATCTCAGGAAGTTTTTCCACACCCCAGTCCTCATTGGCTCACTCATTAGGGGACAATGCGTAAAGACAATGTCCATTGTTTAAAGCGTTCTACAAATAAAAATCAATTGTACTTAATTGAAAGATCACACTGATATAGCAGAAATGAGCCTGCGTGCACACACACACACACACACACACACACACGCACACGCTGATGTGAAGTTATTTCTGATGGCAGACGTGTTTTCACAGTCACACATTACAAGCCTGGTAATGTTAAAAGTTTCAGCGGTATCTCACCATTCGGTAATTCAGTAAAGAATTTACACACAAGAACCAAAAATACGCCATTCACACAATTGTACTGTCAGGAGGTGGCACTGTTCCAGCTGGATGCATCCATCTGTCAGAAGAGCTACAGAATCCTATAATGCTACTTAGAAATGAATGCTATTAGACATGATAATAGGAGCTCCAGCACAAATCACAATAGGTGTTTGACACCCCTCGAAAAGAAGACTTCCAGGACACATTCCAGAAGTGTCAGGAACGCTGGGAACGCTGGGGACTATTTTAGAGGTGATAGTTTGTAAACTTAGATAAATAAAATAATCTCTAAACAGAGCGAGTCTCGAAATTTTCTGATCCACCTCGTATAAAGCACTTACTGTGAGATCTGTATGCAAAGTGTACAAATATTGTAGTATATATAATAGTGAGAAGATCCAACACCATTACCGGGAAATAAATGGGACTTTTCATGTGTGAAAAAAATCACACACTAAAACACACTTTGGAGGCCGTTGTGGTTTACTGTTGTGTGTTAGTATGCTAATACGCGAGCAGACTGTAAAAAAAATTTGCCTTATCCTCTGTGGTTCAGCTCAGTTTCCTCCCACTCGAACTACACAGCACAAAGTGGAAAGGCTGAGTGGTTAACAGCAACTCTAAATTCAGAAGCTACATGACATTAGAGCTGAAAAAAGACAAAAAAAAAACAATCACAGTGGACATCCGACAAACCTTGGGGAATGATTTGTTTCTGAAAACTCTGCTCAGGTAAACGGCATTGCTCCATCAGAACCATGTTTTTTTTTGTATAAACAGAGCCATACACTTTGAGGATTGTGGAAATCACGTCTATGGTATAGATCTCATTTAGTTGTTATTAGGGGTGCATCAACTAATCGATAAAAATCTGTAATAATCGATAATGACATTCGTCGTCAACGAATGCTGTTATCGATTAGTTGGGCTGATCAAGTTACGGGTTAGCGTGACGGTAAAATAACACCGCCGCATGCGAAATGGCGGAGAGTACAGGGTCAACAGGCAGCAGGAAAAAGTGTGCGTCCCAAGTCACCCAAGGCAAGTGAGCATTTTATATTAAACACAGCCAAGAAAACTGCACCTGGAAGTTATGCAAAGCGGCGCTTGTGTGAGATGGAAGTGCCACGGTGATGCACGAGCACGTGAAAAGAAAAAACACACTGGTGTTACAGATGAAGGTGAAACATCAGCACGGTGAGCAGAAACTCTATAATCCTCATCATGTGAAAATGGTGTAGTTTCATGAAGTGCTATTGTGTAAAGGGTTTGTTCTCCGTTCCGTTGTCTTTTCATAGCATTTGTCTGATCTGTTTTTAAACGTGATTCATTGTGACTTTACTACATTCAAATTCTTGTTTGTATATTTAATTTATGCATTTCATTCTTATACAAAATGAAATTAAATCTATATTCTGGATGCTTATATCTTCACAACTGAACAAAATATCTGTGTATTTCTTTTTTTTTACAAAAACAAAAAAAATAATACTAATGCTGATTTTCACAAATTGCTTCACCTTTCATACTCAAATGCTGTTTTTTTTTTTTTGTTTGTTTGTTTTTTTTACAGAAAGAAAAAACCCTGCATGACTGAATTGGTTCAAGGGGAAATCCCCCATGCCCTCGTCAACAAGCAGCCACTATAAGCTTTAAAATGTCAAAACTTAAAAAATATTAAACTAAATATGTGGCTTTTGCATTTTTTTAAAGTACACTTTTATACATCAATATCCTGAAGTAGGGTTTTATAGTCATAATCAGCAAAATATTTAATACAAATTGTTTAGCTTTTTTTAAAATACGATTAAATATTAAAGATTTTTAAAAAATGTAAAAATTACCAGCAGATTATTCGATTATCAAAATAATGATTAGTTGCAGTTCTTATAATGAGCTCCACTCTTCAGGGAAGTCTTACAAGGTTGTGGATTTGTGTTCATACAGCTACAAGAGGCATTCGTGATATCACCATGAGTTTGGAAGTTTGAGGAGGATCTTCCATTCCAACCTTAACACACCATGGCGCTCAGGTTTGTTCACAGGGGCTTCATCGAGCTGGCAAAGGGCTTCGTTCCACTGAAGGGAAATTCTATACAATTGTGGGATTGAAATTCAGGGGCAACAGTTTTATAAGTATTTGTACTGCAAATTTGTGTTACTGTAATTAAAGTCCTGCACGTCGACAGGTTGTATTGTACTTGGTACATTTGGCAAATAAAGTCATTTTGAATTGAACTCTGCTTCTGATGCCAGTACGCAGGAACGTTCTGGTGCTGTTAACGTTTCCTCAACGATGCATTAGACAGAGTATTATGCGTCTCATCAGCAATCAACACACCCACTGAATGTTTTATTAAACCTACACATTTAGACTTCCTGTGTTACCTAGTTGCATAATGACTCTGTTCAATTCTCTTTACCCCGAATACTGCAAAATGCAATTTAAAATCCATGGATGGAAATGAACACAAAGCTCTTGCAGCTTTTGTGTGCACAGAGTGTAAATAAAAGATGGAGCTAATAATATATTTGAGTTTGTCGTCGTGGCGTCAGGGAGGTGGAAACATGACACAAGCGTTGAGACGGGGGAAATCCTGTGGTAAGGGTGAAATTATTTATAATACACATTTCTTTATGTGCAAATGATCTGATCAATAGCACTATTATACAGTGATAAAGTGTCACAGTTCAAAATATATACACACATAAATACAAAACGGATGAAGAACACGAGATTTAAGCCACGCCTCCTCCCAGAGTTCAATGGGTCGACGATTTTAAGGGTTCTCCAGAGGATGTAGTTAAGAAACCATTTGGTTTTAGATTTTATTTTATGGGTTTTCACAGAGAAACAAAACAAAGAAAGAGTACTGCTGCCAGATGGATCTATTTTTATCCTGTACGTGTGTGTAAGATATAAATCAGAGAGAAGATTGTGTTTTAGGGTCATTTGAAAAACCGAGCCTAGCTGGATAGAATAAGAGAACACTTTTGGAATGAATGGATGGATGGATGGATGGATGGATGGATGGATGGAATATATAGATGTTATTGCTTTAGAGGTAAAAACCTGGTACTCCCACTCTATGCCCACCACCCTTGGCTCATGAGGCAGATTCTGAACCGCTCTAATTACCCATGAGGTTCTGGCTTCATCTCCTGAAATTTCCGAAAGCGTTGTTTGGAGAAGAGAGCGGGGCGAGAAGGGGGGATGAGGGCTGTGTGACACACAGAGTGAGCATTGTGCCCAGGCTCATGTCCCTGGTTTTCTTTCTGTGTCCATCTTTCTCACACACACCTTCCCACGCCTGATTTCCTCCCATTATCGCACTTTTTCACAGGCTCTGAAGAACAGGTTTTGATTGGCCGAGTGCATCAAAGGTCAGGATGCTTCAATAAAACTAAATACGGGCTCTACTTCAGGTGTCCGTGCGCTTGCAGGTGTCTGCTCTCCAGAGGTCAAAGTTCAAATTATTTAATGGTGCGAGACACATAACTCGTCCTGAGTGCTTGTAAATCTCCCACAATTAGGATATAGCCTTGACTGATACTATAGCTGATAAATGCAGCTAAATTACAGATAGCTAGATAGCTAGATAGCTAGATAGCTAGATAGATAGATAGATAGATAGATAGATGACTTTACTAACATCCTTGTAGCTGAATGAGCACAAATCTCCACAGTCACACTCCAAAGTCTAGTGGAACATTCAATTCAATTCAATTCAATTAATTTTTATTTGTATTGCGCTTTTAACAATGAACATTGTCTCAAAGCAGCTTTACACAGAAAATGTGGTGATTAAAATTGAATATGTTCTTTATAAGCAAGTTTGTCCCTGATGAGCGAGCCGGTGGCGACTGTGGCAAGGAAAAACTCCCCGAGATGGCATAAGAAAGAAACCTTGAGAGGAAATAGACTCAAGAGGGAACCCATCCTCATCTGGGTTGCACCGAATGTCCATTTATAGCAGAATGTCCAGAACATCTTCCCAGAAGAGCTGTGGTTCTGATGCACTCTGATGACCTTGAAAGTCTATTGAAGTTTAGTTGGAAATTTAGGAAAAGTGTTATTACAGTGTAAAATATAGCATGTCTGTGTTTTTTTTTCTTTTTTTTGTATTTGTATTTGTAGAGCACATCTAAAAGAAATGTTGTGGATCTTGTCTTTTAGCTGTTCCAGTTACAGTGTGTCATAGTGTCAGTGTCAGAAACCACAAACTAAAGAAGCAAACACTGACATAAATGACTGTCTTTGTTGGCAGAAAAATGAAAATTCTGTGCATTTTTTTTTTGGACCCTATAACAGAGACGTCTCATAATCACAGCACATTGCTGCCAAATTGTGTAGCCTGTATTTCGTGTATTTATCCTGCTCTGGTACACCTGATTTACCTCACGAGTTTATTTGTGTGTTCAGTCTGTTTGTAAGATCGGTCCATTTGTATGTTTAGCCAAAGTGTTTGAGCAGAAACATCAGTAAACTGTTCTAGACGCCGGATATACCGGATCACTGCTGGGTTCTCTGGCTGTGAGTTACAGCTTTAACGTGCTTGAGTTGGCACCTGGAGGTTTGCCGGTTATTGTTATACCGGTTTGCCCTTCTCGCTCGTGGCACATTTATATTTCTCGCCTCTGAACACACTTGACCAGGCATGTGCAGATATTAAATATTCACACCACTGTAATTGCCTTTTACACAGTTTGCTTCCAATTTAGTCATTGCCAATTCCCACCAAAAACAACTTCAACTCATTTCTGCAGGGATCTGCCTCTTTAGAACTTTTTACTTTTGTATGGAGGAATCATTTGGGGTTTATATGTTGCTTGGACTGGCATTTATGGCCAATTACGGTGACATATTTACTGCTCCGTATGAGCTACAGAGAGTATCAATGCTTTCAAGGCAATAAGAAAGACATACATGGTACAAGACAACAAACATCACTGGAGGACAAAAGCTAGACAATGTGTGCTGTGCAAGATGTAAATAAAATACAAAGTGCTCATTAAGCCGAACATATCTGATCGGAATTAAACATCAAGAATAACAGCAGGACGTGTCTGTATGGTAAATACTGAACAAGGTTCTCGTCAAGAGGAAGTCACGTGAAGTGATGCGATGACTTCCCTAACCGAATGAAGCACGGTGATGGGTGCCCTCTCGCTTTTCCGGGTGAAGTGCCCATACAAGGTATTTCACCCTTCATGATGTCATAAAGATCCATACTTGAAAAAACTTCCCAGACCCGGTTGGCACAGAAATATTTTATAATCGTTTATAAACCATTTTCTTATTTTTTACTTTGGCCACGTTTAACATGAGAATCTATTTTTAACTGTGTAAATAACAGAATGCATTAATAGCCATAGCACATAATATGCTTAAGTGAAGGTAGTTATAAACACAATTTCTACAAAACACTTGTTATTTAACATAGACAATTAACTGTTAATAATACAGTGATGCTTCCTTTAAGGAGAAGCAAATAACACAACACTTGATGGAAAGTGTCTCCAGTGTCGGCATGTTGTAACAGTGAAGAACAAGTAATAGAAAAGTAATCAACTGGGTCCAACATCAGTCCATAAACCCCTGAAGCAGGCTGTTGCTTATATTTCTGTAATTCTTTACTGGATGGAGTGGATGGATGGAGCTGGAGCGTGTGCGGGCGTGTGTCGTTCAGACTCCACCTTTCGACAATGATGAGCAGAGTGAGCAGACTCAGGGTCACACTCCTACCATCGCATCATCACATCACACAAGCAAACACACATATTTATATACACACACACGCGCGCGCGCGCGCGCTACAGGAATGTGCTCTATTACAATATGATTTCATTTTTGCACCGAGCCTGAGCAAACTTTCCTTTCTCCACCAGCTCTGTATTGACCTAATGAGTGACTTCCAGAGAGAGCGAGGGTGTGTGTGTGTGTGCCGAACCGAACCGGACCTGACCGTGGAATCATCAGGCGCGCCGTAGAAATGATGCGCTCACGCGTGACGCGCATCTAGACTTTTCTTTTACTCGTCGCTCTATCGGAGCTGTGCTGGCTTTCATTCGTCACTTTGGGTTTTTCAAAACCTACTTATAGAAGAGAAACTTTCACCGATTGGGTTTTTCTGTGGTTTGAGCTGAAAGGCAGGAAAACTTTCATCCCTCACAGGTAAGAAACCGTTCACACGCGCGCACACCTGCATGCGGATAAGCGGAGCGCGCGTTCATCACATTCATCACCTCATTCATACACACATCTTTCTGTTATCTACCTCTGAGGAGAGAATCAACCCGTGTGGAGTGATCAATCCCATAATAACATGTAGGCATTCCGATCCTTCCACGTGTAGAGAGAAAAGATATCAGGAATCTCCTGCTCTTTTGTGCCACCAGCCTCCTCTTTATCCAGGGAAGTGATTATTTCGGATTTTGCCCAAATGAATAGTCTGTGTGAGGGGTGTGGTGTTACAGAGGGGAGAATGTTTCTCAATGAAATTCCTGTATCTCAGGCGTGTTAAATATAAAAAAACACTTCCATTTCTCAGATTGCTCAAGATCATTTTTTAGAAACAAAGACAGCAGAGTCTCTGCTTTTCCTTCTATTTTTAGTGCCTCTTTCACCACGTGAATGAAGTGCTTTTCTTTTTTAAGTAATAATAATAATGTTAATAAAGATGCATAATTGGACCACCTTAATGTATTTATAATTGAAACTAATTAAACACATTAATTTATGAAACAAGTGCAACCCCTTGCTGGTGTGACCCCCGCAACATGGAAAAGTATATTTAGATTTCTGAGAACGAAATCAACTATTAATTAAACTTCATACATGAATTTCGAGTTGCACCAGGGTTCCAGGGATATCCAGGGTTTAATCTTGTGCCTTGACCGCACTCATGGAAAAATGTTTTTAATTTAAATTCCATGCACATTGTTCCAATCCGAATTTCTCATGAGATCGGATTAACTCTTCGAATGTTTAATTAACCCCATTACATAATATCAGCGTGGGTGTTTAAGCGGCTGGGGTTAATTAAACTCTGGGAGATTTCGCTGTGAATTGCTTAAATGACCGGTTGAATGAATCATCTCTCATATATACATATATCTGATGTGATGTACTATTTATAGGCCATTGTTAGTTTCAAAATATCTAAACTTTAAACCAGATCCTTACGAACCCCAGTTGCGGCAATGACTGATTTTCTGTAACAGTAGTCTACATGTATATCTGCCCTCCTACCTAGGGGTCTTTGTGATGCTATTCAGGATGCCTGGTGTGTGTTTCACGACTGTCACAGTTCTAACTCAGGAGGCTTAATGCGTCTTTAGTGTTCCTGCTAAAAAGATGCAGTGTGTTGTGATGACGAGGGCTGCACTCCATTCATCTCACATATACATACACATATATAATTACATAAACACACTTGACATGACAGTCTGGTGAGGTCTGAATCACTTTTCTTTTAACTACTGGATAATAAAGCCTCAATAACACTTCTTTGAATAAAGGTTCCCCCCCCCCCCCCCCACACACATGTAAATAGAAAAGCCAGGTTTTCTCTAGACACCTCTCCACCATCAAGCCCCACTTCAGCAATCCTATAGAAGGTCATAAGAAGCCCGAGTCTCTAGAGTCATCGCTCTCAGGAAGCCATGGTAACTTGGAGAGGAACACCAAAGCGACATGATAAAGACAGCAGCATATGGTTTTCTTTTTGCATTCATTCAGCTTGGCTTTAGTCCAAAGAATCGTGGGCAGTCAGGAACAAGAAGCTATTCTTTTTTTTTTTTTTTTTTCGTTTTTGTTTTTAAGTAAATGAACGTTCTCAATTAATGCTGCGAATTACTGTACAGTCTTCACCATTTTATGTTTTTATATGCTGTTAATGATCCCGACTGCTGATAAAATTTGAACAGGTTGCAATATCAGGACCTTTTTCTCCAAATGCATCTCTGGTGTAATTATTTTAAGACCAAGCAACAGCTACAGGATCTCCAGTTCAATCCTACGCTCAGGGTTTGAGCTAGAGCGAGCAAGTTTTCCCAGTATTTACGCTGGTTTTCTACAATAAAAAAACAAACATGTAGCTTGGCTGAGATAAATTGGCTCTGGGTATGAATGTATGTATGTGCCTGATGCTTGGTGATGAACTGGCATGTATTTAGGGTGTGTTTTCTCCAAATGATGCTGGGACAAACTCCGGATCCACCGACATCCCCCCCCTCCCCTCCCCACCGGACCAGGACAAAGCGCTTAGTGAAAGAGAAAGTGAGAAGTAAATACTATACTTTATCAGTTGTATCTCTAGTAAAACCTACTTCCCAATTGAAAAGTTTCTCATGTGGAACCAAATCATCCAATGGAATCATGAGCACTTTTCTGTTATATCCTTGTTTTTCTGAACCGGGAGATTTTTTTTACACACTTCTGGTGGAGGATTCTGAGATTCACCTTCATCGCCATGAGAAAGATCCTGCTGAGATCTAGCCATTTGTTTTTTTCCCACGTCTCCATCATGTATGCCATTATCCAGCTTCCCTGTGGTTACCTAGAAACATCCGTCGTTCGAGTGTTGAATTCTCTGTCCGGCACTGCAGGAGGTCTAAGGCACAAACGAATCCAGCGTGGCACTCTCCGACAATCAAATTACGCCAGAGTGAAGAAAATGCTCGGCAAACCAAGCCATTAATTCTAATTATCAGTTGGAAACGTGACAAAAGTGAGAGGGTAGGAGTGCTTGATTCGGAGGCGTGCTATCAATCTTATGGTGGGAATTCGAATCATTAACATAAACGCTCTTGTGTTTAATTGGTCTGAAACACTGGGACCTAACGTAGGCTGATTTTACTACCAAGAACTGTTTAGAAATAAAAAAATAAAAAGATTCCCAACAATACGCTATTTTTTAAACCAACAATAGTATTAAGTTGTGAAACTCCACGTCCTTTTGTATCGCGAGTGTTGTAGGAGACAACAGACTCCATATTTGTTTACAAGCCCATCTATAAACTATAGGTATTATACGCAAAGAGCTTTGTACTAAAAATAAACGGCTACAAGTGGTGGAATTGGATTCCACTAATATAAGATCGGTAACAGAAAGAGCACTAAGAAGTGAAAACTTTGGACACTGAGCGAGGACAAGTAGATGATGAGATGTACAGGCAGCTAACTTCTTTCTGTCAATTATTCGGTGAAGGTGTGTGCTTTCGGGCGATGCGCTTCTGTTTGCATCATGTTGCACAAGGCGCCGTGACACGACGCTCCAAAACACCGCAGACTGTTACGAGGTTAAAAATGATTTAACATCACTTTCTATAAGTTATCTTTTCATTATCAGGACAACGAGACCTCAAAAACGGCATGTCGAACTTTTACTCGTTATTTCTTGATCGGCATGAGGAAAGAGAGTTCTTTTTCCTAATCGTCTTGTCTCTGGCCCGATCATGCCACATTACCTTGGCATCGAGTGTCCCATTAACTCCGGGCCCCAACCTTGTTGATGACACAGAGAGCCCAGCTGCTCCCATCTGCTGCGTGAAATCCGAGGAAAGATCCAATTTGAATGGCAATTAAATATTTTGCGTGGCCTGTTTCTGGACACTGCTGGGCATCTACGTGGTGGCGAGCCAAATCGTCTTTCACGATGAGGGTGAGACAGATGTCAGGGACCGCTGCCATGAAAGAGCTCAGAACACGTCTGAATCTTTGAGGTTTAATTTAAGAAAAACAGCAACTGTAACAGCCAATTCTGGTGCAACCAATTCGACTTATTTCAACTTAAAGTGTCTTGTAAGAACATGCAACTTGTAAAAGTGTCTCATCATCTGCTTAAGTTTGCATTTTCCTGTCACTGGATCGCTCAGACAGAACTCAGACCATTACCCAGAGGTGTTTATGCACATCCACATGCAGCAGTATTCGATTATTCATATTCAGTCAGCGCTTTATCCCAGTCAGGGCGATGGTGGATAAATGGTCTACTCCTGGAACACTGGACACATACAGCTGCACTGCGACACTGGTCCAGTTCATAGGATCATGGTCCAATTCACTTTTTTGGAAGAAAACTGGAGAACCCAGATTGTGGCTTTAGTGGTATTTATGTAGAAAATTGGTAGATAAAAAGATTTTATATTCATTGGAACTAAACGGATCAAATCAAGGTTCAGATCAAAAGCTTTTTATCTTAATCAACTCTTATATCAATCTGTACACACCTCTTGCTTTATTGCCCCACATCAGCGTGTTGTGTATTTAATTTCAGATGTTAATACCATATTATTGTCTTCGCATGCGTGATTTCTATGCACCACAAAAGATCTTAAATTAATTGCTATATGCTGCTTACCTTTATCATGGCACCTTGTCTCCCCCCCCCTTACATACCCACGGTCTGCAGTTTCCATGGCAACGGAGGTCGAGAAGGAACACTTTAATAAATATGAGGATGTTGCTTCATTAGACAAACCCGGAGAGTTTGGCGTGGAGAAAGACGGATCCGTGCAACAGAATCTGCATAACAATAAAGCCAGGATGACCTACGTTGAAAGATTCTAAACGGGAACATGTCATTATGGTGCCTGGGAAGTTTGTCTCAGATTGTAGATAAGATCTAGGTAGAATTTGGCAATTTTTAATTGAAGGTTAATGAGGACTGGGATTGACGAATATGACAAATGACGAATATCGGCTCCCAAGTTTACCGAACTAAAACTGGACGCTGATTTTTTTTGTAGTGAAATTTGGATAGAATTTTTTTCCCCCCCCCAAACAAATTTGAAATTGAGCCTTAACCACAGCTTCTGGTTGTTTGCTGGTACGGTGCAGGCTCTGATGTTTCAGAAAAATAATCAAATAATTCAATAAAATTAATGAGTCAATAAAAGCAGCAGAGCCTCCACGACCACAGAGGTCAATCCAATTAAACGGCTAGACAGCTCTGGATATTTTCTCTGCCTAATGTGATGATTAATGATTAGCACCATGTCTGGTTCTAATCAGAGATGTTCAACTGGTAGGCAAACATTAGAGTGTGTTAAATGGCCTGATTAAATGATTACACTTGAGAGATATAGACATATACTAATGCTCAATCAAATCTATAGTCACATTAAAATCTTTAGTTAATTTCTGTATTTATTCCTCTTCCAGGTCCTGAAAGAGCCTTAAAAAATGCAAGAACATTCACTGGAAGCCTTAACAGTCTATAAAATCCAACATCTAAACATCTAAAGCGACTGTACGTTCCCTACGACCAAGCATGCCAGTGCTTCCAGGAAGGATCCACTCCCCCATAATGGATCCTCTATTTCTCTTCATGATGGCCGCACTCCTGCTCATCCTTCCCGCAACAGTCCGGGCCAGCCCAAGGTACATCCCTGCACTACCTGGTGCCAAGCGTGAGATCATCCTGGACGGTGATCTGGTGATCGGTGGCTTGTTCCCTGTACACGAGAAAGGCGAGGGCACGCAGGACTGTGGGAAGATCAACGAGCAGCGTGGAATCCAGCGTCTGGAGGCCATGCTCCTGGCACTTGACGAGATCAACCAAGACAACCGCATCCTGCCTGGCCTCAAGCTGGGAGCCCACATTCTGGACACCTGCTCCAAAGACACATACGCTCTAGAGCAGTCGCTCGAGTTTGTCCGCACATCGCTCACAAAAGTGCACCAACCCGGGTTCATTTGCCCCGATGGGTCCAACCCTGTGCCAGACGAGGCACCGCTGGCTATATCTGGGGTGATTGGGGGTTCGTATAGTGACGTCTCCATACAGGTATATATAGCTTTTATTATGATTAAGACTCTTAGGGATCCATGAATGACATCAGTCCTAGTAGTTGCTAAGTTTGAGTTACAAGAGTAGATATTGTTTTTCCCTTCTGTAAGGCCAGTCGTCTTTTTGTATACTATGAACAAGCCCACCCACATCCTATCCAAAATGTGCTTTTCTTCTTTCGGTTAATCCAAAATGGCCCCTCATATGACTAATCCCTACACCTGTATGTACTTTTTGAACATCCCATTTCATCCCATCCCAACACCAGATTTAGTGCCCCTTTGCCCCCGTACAATAAGATCCACTCTACTAGATTTTTGGAAGTGGCTTTGGGGATTTCTGATCAGACGAGTGATGTATGGTGAAGGGGTCCGGGGTCCAATCTGTGGACGGGTGTTCAGTGAAGCCGAGGTCAAGGCTCTGTGCAGGACATTTGAGATCTTCTGCAAGTGATCAGAACTAAAACTTCCCATTGGTTTGCTTTAAACAATTCTGATTCTCGCCTACTAGCCAGAAATAATTCTGCATAAGGCGAAGTCAGGAAGGCTGGGGAACTGAGGAATGTACATCGAGGAATGCAAATCTGGACATTTTAGGCCAGTGAGTCTGTTCTTAAAGCGCTTTGATCAGCAAAATCAGCTGGATGGAGGTTAATCAGAGTGTTGTCTTGAACAATAAAAAATACCATTAAAATAAAAACTCCCTCGAGGTTATTGGATCCGGTTTCGTCAGTTTAGGGATAAAACGGGACTCAGAGTAAGTGTGCAAGGGTTTTATCTTGAATATTAAAAGCATGAATTCCACTGCCATCTGGATTTCATTGGGTAATATAAATGTATTTAATCTATTTTCTGAACAAAAACATCATGTTACAACACTGACTGACTCTATTGTTGTACCAACTGTTCCAATATCAAAATAGATTCCTTTGGACATTATTTATAGTTTTGCAGGCACTTTAATACCATGATTATATACCGAAACACCTCTCAGATCTTAGCCCTGCGTATTAATAGCTGACATGTCCATGGGCACTGTCACAGCTCTATTGTTGTCCGAAAGCCATATTTCTGGTGGTATAAATTCTCTTGCCACTTTCGGAGTTTCCTGATGAGGGCTTTCTGCCTTCCAAAACCCCGACAGGACTGTCGGCACTGAAGTGTCTACTTGTTCCTGCGCTTCACTGCAGAAAAGCCATGAGCTGCGAGTGTAAGCATGGTTAATTACCGTCTCCTGCCTTTCGGCTGTCACTGCCAAAGAGAGGGCCGAGCTCTAATTATGTTCCTGTTGCATAATTAGGTTTGGTACCGGGTTTTGTCTGCACAATCTCGACCACCTGAGGGATTTGTAGTGTTTGCTTTTTATTCATTTATTTTTTTCATTTTTTGCAAAAAGCTTTAGTCGGCTAAAAGTCAAGGAAATATTACCTAGTGAACCGTGCTTCGATAGTGGTCCGATATTTATCTCAAAATATTCAGAAAAAAAGACAAGAAACACATGCCAAGCTTCATTACTAGAGATGTAATTACTGTCCCATAGATAGCTAATTGGTGTTTCTTAGCCCTATTCTTGGAGTGGTCTTATTTACATTGGTAATTGTCTCTGAAATAACTGGGCAGTGATTGGAGTTAACTATGTGCTATTTGTGGTGCATTAATCAAAACTCCTTATCATAGGGTTTAATTCAAGGGTTTGATTGTGTTTATTCTGAGGAATTTTATCGCCGATGTCATGGATTGTCGAATTCTGAAGTTTAAATAGAGTCAAATCCAGAACCAGGACTCAGCAAAAACCTATTGACTCATACACAAAAATTTGCAGAGAAAGTGGTTGAGAAGAAAAAAGAAATAAGCGCGATTATTATTACAACAGGAACAGAAAACGACAAACTGTATAAAGACAGTGGACGGTCAAAAGGGGACAAACAGAGCAGGAAGTCAAAAATGTGACAGGAAGTCAAATCAAAACTTACTGGCTCACATACGGTACAACAGAAATGCCTTCACAAGTTTCCCAAAGAAGCCAGAGCTTTTCTTTAAGCCTTCAACCACAGTATGATGTCACAGTGATGTGTGGTAGGAGAGAGATAGTTTTTCCAGACTCAGGCCGAATTTAGTTGCTTGCCTTGGCAGGAAACCAAGTGTACAAACAGGGAGATTTGTGTGATGCCAGGAATAATGGAGACTAGAGGTCGACTGATTTTACCGATATCTAGGTTGGATCGTACTTGCTGATAACCGATTAATCAACTGATACTGGATTAAAAAAACACTACATGAAAAATAGTAATGAAGTTTATTACAAAAATAAAAAAGTACTGAAATATATGAATGTATTCATGAATAAATGATAAACAATAGCTAAATATATAAAAATATAATATAGTGCTCTTCCTGCAGCGCACAGTATCACGTG
>JAAIIK010000026.1:6773360-6791883 GCA_014706435.1 Silurus glanis
TAGAAGTCACTAGGAAGCAGCACAACTTCTTAACAATGAGAATTGATGCTTGGCACTATAGTATATCAGCAGGTAACAATGACCTCAGAAAGAGAAATTCCACTCGGATCACACTGACGTCGAGTGTCATGGAGACAGAACAGCACCGAACCAAACAGGACTCGCAGGATCAGGAGTATTAATGATGTTAGTGGTGTAAAATGAGCTGCAAAAGGTCACTCACACAGAGACCTCACCTGTGCTTTGTCTTCGAGAGAATACTAATACGCAACATGCTGCACGTGAACTCTCTCCGAAAAAAACACACATCATTTGAAATACACAAACCTTATTGAGCGAATTAACAGCCCATATTCTGCAAATGAAACGGCACCAAATCCCAAATTGACTTGAATCACGTGAATCTGAAGGATGGAATTTCATTTCCCATCCATTAGTGTCACTGTTTTTAGGGTGAGAGGATCTTTTTAACTGCTCTGTAGCTGTGTGGGAAGCCCACATGCCTGGCGCCGGAGCCGTTGAAACAGATGGGCCTTTCATGTTGAAAGCAGGACTGTAAAAAGCTGACGGACTGCGTCAGACACACTCCGCTTTCGTTTTACTCGTACCCCGGGTCAAACCACCTCGCCGCTTCAGCCGTATGAAGCCTTTCAGGCCCCAGCCATCTCCGTAGTGCGCAGCTCTTTTCTGTTTTATCCCCACTTTCTCTCACTCCAGCACGCATGCATACTATTTTTATCTTTCTCATCTCTCGAACACTTCCTGCGTTTTCTGTTCTCATCTCTCTGTCCCTGCCTGAAGCTGTTTTCCATTCAGTAGCTGCATCTATCAAAGCTCCCATTCTCATTCAGGACTTGCACTGTAGACCACTATATGGACAAAATTATTGGGACACCTGGCTTTTCCAGCCGTATGTGGTTCTTCACCAAACTGTTACCCTAAAGTTGAAAGTAGAGATCGACCGATCGTGGATTTTACCGATACAGATAGCTGATCAACTGATTTTACTGAATAAAAAACATGTAAAATAGTAATGAACTTTATTAGAAAAATTTAAAAGTAGTGAAACATGAAAATGTGCTAAAGAAAATAAATATGAATATATTAATTAGTAAATATTATTATATAATTAATAAATTATTAATAAAAATATACTATAGCGCTCTTCATGCAGCGTGCAGTCTCGGGCGTAAAAACAAACAGATGCTCTAGAGGCCGCTCTCGTAACGACAGTGGACCGGAACCCGGAAAAACTACAGGTAATATAAGTATTGGTCGACCTGTAGTTAAAAGCACACAATTGTATCGGATGTCTTTGGATGCGCTAGCATGAAAATTCCCCTTCACTTGAACTGGGAGACCCAAACCTGTTCCAGCATGAGAATGCCCCTGTGCACAAAGCCAGTTCCATGAAGATCTGCTTTATATGTTGTAAAACGAAAGATCTGCAGTGGCCTGCTCCAGAACACTGACCTCAACCCTACTTAAAACCAGTGGGATTAATGTGAACACTGACTGCACCCCAGGCCTCCTCACCTCACCTACACCAGCACCCTTGTGGGTGAGCTTAAATCTCCACAAGCACAACATCTGGTGGAAGGTGAGAAGAGTGGAGGTTATTATAACAGCAAACGGGGACTAAATGTGGAATGGGATATTTAATTGTCTAAATATTGATGAATAGAATTGCTGAAAAAAATCTCATTGCCTACAAAGAGCAGGACTCGTTGGGACCCTTAAATGTGGCCGAAATAGTGACGAAATAGCGATTTCTTTTTCTTTTTAGGTGTGAATATCCCAAAAGACCCCAAAAATGCTCTCTCTCTCTTTCTCTCTCTCTCTCTCTCTCTCTCTCTCGCTAGTATTGCGACAGTTGGACTTTGTTTGCCTTCGTTAACTCAGACAGATGTCAGTGAACGCTCCGAGAGAACACCTGCATACATACATACGGAATTCAGATATCATAAATATTAATTTAGGTGTGTGAATATCTGAGGAGACGAGGGGGGAAAAAAAAGAGAAAAACGAAACAGAGAGACAGATTAGTGACGTTGAAGTGTTTAGGGTGATGGACTGTTAACAACAGCTGAGCTGGTCTCTGTCAAACGCTCCAGTGCGGTTCTGAGACACTCCACTTGAGAGTAGGAATGGAAAATGAAAGGGAAAGAAGCATGCAGTGACACGCAAACAATATCTTAATGCACAAACATACCAGGTTTGCATCTTTTCGGACAGGATGATGATGAGTCTCCCTCAGTAGGGAGTAGTGATAGTGGAGCAGTGTTTTGGTCCTTATTTAGACTCACTCGTGTCCAAACTAATTACATTCCCTCAGATTTTCCTCTTTAGGTCAGCGATTCATCTGTTCTCCAGTGGCCCTGAACCCGCCATGGCTCTAAGAACATGGTTGTCGTGTAGCGTTCAATGTGTGAACACTGAACACGTCACATCTAATAGCTTTCAGCACATGGACAAGGCTGTACTGGTACCTTTGGGTTTTTAGTACCCTAGTTTTTCTCTTTATTTATCTGTAGTAAATGCTGTATTCTGGTCCAGACCAATGCAGCTCACACTCTTGTTCACACCTAAAGGCGAATCCTCTCCTCGACATGTTCTCGGACAATGTGAGAAGAACGGAATACAAAAGAAAACCCACACAGACACAGTGAGAACATGTTTATCTCAGACACAGACAGTAAGCCGAGCTCAGGATCGAAGCCACGAGGCTGTAAAGCATCGATGTTTCCTGCTGTGCCTCTGTGCCTTCATGGATACATTTCTCATTGAGAAACCCTCTGTTTCACACCAAAAATACAGGCTGTTTACATTATTTACAACCACTGAACTTTCCACACAACACATTCTTTCAGCAAAACAATGTTTTTGATCCACCTATACTTTTGGAAACATACCAAAAAGGTCCTAGAGAAAAAAATTACAGAAAAATGGAATACAAAGAACAAAACATTCTACAAAGTCTTTCCATCTCAAAAGGAACACGTCGAATGGAACGGCTGAGAAGGTCTGCTGTCATTATGAGGGCAGCCTCTAGAGGCAAATCACTGACGGCATGCGATTTATTTATTTTTTTTGTGCCGCATGGAGAGAGAGCGTGGTTCATATTTAATTAATAATTTGTTCATTATAAAATTATATATATAAATAATTATATATTAGTATTTTTTAATTTAGATCATCTTTCTTATGACTCGGTACTGCTTTAATTATTTTTTATTTTTGTAATAAAGTTCAGTTCTATTTTACCTGGAGTGGTAAATTTTTTTTTTGTTTGTTTTTTGTTTAATCCAGGATTCATTTTAAAAACTATTGGTTGATTAATCAGTTATCACTAAGTACAATCCAATTTAGCTACCTGTATCTGTAACAATTCACATCGGACGACCTCTACTGAAGATCGCTTGAGACAGTTCCATGACAGATTATTTTGCAGGAAATCATTTGGCAATTTGTGACATCAAAAGAATGATTAGAGACCCATCTATCAAGTTTCACGATATAACTTAACGTTATTTCTGTCTATTGATTTCTATTTGTTTGGTAGACCATGACCAAAATGATTGCACTTGGTTACATTGTTTAATCAGTTTAACCTTAAAGGAATTTTGTAGAACCCTATAACATACTAGATGCAATTTAGAAAGCCAAGGTCCACTAACTTTCTCAAAAAGCTATTGTAAACCATTTTGTTTAAAACCCACCCCCGTTTTCCCTGGTTTGAATGGATAATTCAAAAATTGCTCTCAGTGTTAAACAGTGTCACAGCCAGCAAGTAACATAATAGTGCACATCCCAAAGCTGCATGCATGCAGAGACAGATACAATAACAGCAGCCGTATGTGTCTGGAGGCTAAATTGCAATAGATTTGCCTTAGGTGGAACTCGAAATTGGAATTTAAGTTGGGACGGGGAAAATTGCCTGCAACCCCTTAGGAGGATTGTTATCGGATTTGGTCCACTGGGCACTGCAACGTCCCGAGCTCATGAACCAAATGTATGGAGCATCTCAGAGGGAAGTCTGTCCAGGGGTCAGTTTTTGATGTCCATGTAATTGCAAGTCGTTAAAACACAAAAAGGCAAACATCTATCCTACAGCAGAACAATTGGCCTAAGAAGCCTCTGACTAATGGTCTTTTAATGTGAGCAGCCTTACGCTATATATGTGAATCTTCCTGGACACTGTCTTTCACGTCATTAGCTGGCTCTCCCCATGTCACTTCAATTTGCAGAGCGAACGACTTCTCCGTGTTCCTCTAGTGATTGCTCTGAAGCTTTGGGAAATAAGAATGTAAATGTAATATCAACCTGATTGTCTGCCTCATAGTTCATGAACAAACTGCTGTGAAAAGAAAGTTAGGGGGGGACATACCACATCCAAATCTAAATGAATTGCTTTGTCTTTATGCTAACTGTAATATAGAAATAAATGTTTTATTTTGATAATGTGCAGCAAAGCTGGAAAACTCAATACAATGGCTGCTGGCAACAATTATAGCGAACCATAAAAACTAGATTTCAACACCTAAATTTAACCTGATCGTTCCCTGGGATAAGTATAACAATATTTGTTATCGGTCATTTTTGGGTGCAGCTGATATCTCAAGCCATCAGAATGAAACCATCCCATGGTTAGGCAAGCAAAAAACGATTGACCCAGATGAGCAAGATAACGAATGAAGATGGAGGCTTTGTAGGAGCCAAATCCCTCTCCATGCCGAGTAGATATACAGCCAGAGGCAATCTTTTCATAGAGTGGGGACATGGACAGGCGTGGAGATTGCAGTTTGGCTGATTGCTTGTCAACAAGCTTCGCAGAGTCCCTGGCTATCTATCTAAATTTCTTTTGCGTGGAGACAATGTGACTGGAGGTACAATAAGTTCAGAGGAGTCCATCACTAGCTCTGTGAACTTGTTGAATAGCTCAGGTACATCATGCTAGCTACGCTCTCTCTAGGTAGTTGATGCCATGTGTCATTTCAATGCACAGTAATAGCAATTGCAAACTGAAGGGAGTGTGTTTTGAATTAAACCTGTTCACAGAATATGCAACATTATTTGTAGATATAAGACTTAGGATCATTACCTACAGTTTTTTATATTTATTGTGCTAAAGAAGAGGTTATATAGATCAAACTTCGGTTTCTGGTTAGTTGCACCAGCTTAATATCCACAATAAAATTGCCTTGATAAAGTTAAAGTGGAATAGGACAAATAGACTGTCTTTTCTTCTCCCCAAATTTCTCCAGGTGGCCAACCTGCTGCGGCTCTTCCAGATCCCTCAGATCAGCTACGCCTCCACTAGTGCCAAGCTGAGTGACAAATCCCGTTACGACTACTTCGCTCGAACTGTTCCTCCAGACTTCTACCAGGCAAAAGCCATGGCTGAGATCCTGCGGTACTTTAACTGGACCTACGTGTCAACGGTGGCCTCGGAGGGTGACTACGGCGAGACGGGCATTGACGCTTTCCAGCAGGAAGCACGTGTGCGCCAGATCTGCATCGCCACTTCGGTCAAAGTCAGCCGTTCCATGAACCGAGGTAACTACGAGACCGTGATCCGCTCACTTCAGCAAAAGGCCAACGCCAAAGTGGTGATCCTGTTCACCCACAGCGAGGATGCCCGGGAGCTCCTAGTGGCAGCAGCACGCATGAATGTCACCTTTATCTGGGTGGCAAGTGATGGCTGGGGGGCACAGGAGAGCGTGGTGCAGGGCAGCGAGAAAGCTGCCAACGGGGCTTTCACCATCGAACTTTCCTCTTACTCCATCCGCGAGTTTGAAGACTACTTCACCAAACTCACTCCGGAGTTCAACACACGCAACCCGTGGTTCCGAGAATTTTGGGAGCATAAGTTTGGGTGTCGCCTGCAGGAGCCGGGCTGCGCCAGGCACAGCCTGAGGGACGGCTCTTTCAAGCAGGAGTCAAAGATCATGTTTGTCGTGAATGCTGTGTATGCAATGGCGCACGCCCTGCATAACATGCGGCAGGCCGTGTGCCCCAACACCACTCGAGTGTGTGACGCCATGAAGCCTGGCAACGGCAAAAGGTTCTACCGCGAGTTCATCCTCAAGACAAAGTTTGATGGTGAGTGACATGACCATGCTTACTGCAGCCTCGTGAAAGAATACTTCAGAAGGAATAGCAGTGGAAAAGCTAGTGGGGCCAATTAGCATTTACTTGATTTGCATAATGATAATTGCCACCTACTGTCTTTCATTCGTTATCAACAATGTTTATCCGTAAAGCATAAGGAGAGGAGAGCAATTTTAATAAATGTTCAGGCATCACGTTCCTGCTGGATGTTGTTTTTATTTGCTGGTTGAAAGGATGCTGCGTAATGTTAAGACTTAAAAACAGTAATTATTAGGTTAGCTCCAGTCTGCCTAACAGCATAGGGAGGAAATATGATGAGAAAAGCAAACACAGAGATGATTTTAAAGCTGGTTGAGCTTGGAAGAAGAAAATGTTGATTCTGCCACAATTAGTGTTTGAATATTTCTTTGTTTTTAATCGGCTCTTCAGGAATTCAAGGCAATACATCAGAATCACTGTATTCGGTTGCGGCAATAAAGCCCATCGGTATTCAGCAAATAATCCGACCGATTGTATTTCATCTCTCTAAGATCAGTGGAGTCCCCGTCTTTGTTCCAGCCCCCAGCTGTTTTTTTTGTTTGAAGCTAATATGATGAGCCTTTGATGACCCGTAATAAAGAGACATTAAACGCATGCACATTAAAAAGTGTTTTGGCAAACAGGTGGTGATAATTAACAACCACAGAACAAAGCCCATTTTTCAAAAACTTTGCTGAAGGCAGGATGAGATCATTTTCTGGCTAATGAATGTGTTTGTGAAGAATACGCTCTTTAAGTAATACCATTTTTTTTCCCTAAAATTTACTAACTTTATTTTGTTTTCTTTCAACTGTTCCCAACTAGCCCCATTCAGGCCTGCTGACACAGAGAATGTGGTACGTTTTACCTCCTTTGGTGACAGCTTAGGCCGTTACAACATCTTCTACTATCGGCAAGAGAACGGAAGGTACGTCTACAGGAAGGTGGGATACTGGGCCCAAAGTCTGGTTCTTAACACCAGCATTTTACACTGGGCCGGAGGAGCACTACCCACCTCCCAGTGCAGCGACCCCTGCCAACCCAATGAGGCCAAAAGCATGCAACCTGGAGATGTTTGCTGCTGGATCTGCATTCCATGCCAAGCCCATCAGTACCTTCTGGACGAGTTCACCTGTGAGGACTGTGGCTTTGGAGAATGGCCTTTAGCCAACCTGACTGGCTGCTACGAGCTTCCTGAAGAGTACATAAACTGGTCAGATGCCTGGGCTGTAGGACCTGTGACCATCGCTTGTCTGGGTATGATGTGCACCCTGGCTGTGGCTGTAGTTTTTCTGCGTCACAATGACACTCCAGTGGTGAAGGCTAGTGGCCGTGAGCTGTCCTACATCCTCCTGTTGGGGGTTCTCTTGTGCTATGCCATGACCTTTATCTACATTGCCAAGCCGTCTGCAGTTGTCTGTGCGCTGCGACGGCTCGGCCTCGGCACCTCGTTTGCCGTGTGCTACTCCGCCCTGCTCACCAAGACCAATCGAATTGCGAGGATCTTTGGCGGAGTTCGCGACGGTGCCCAGCGACCTCGCTTTATCAGTCCCGCATCACAAGTGGCTATCTGCGCTGCACTGATCTCTGCCCAGCTACTGGTGGCATTGGTGTGGCTCCTGGTCGAGGCACCAGGGGTCAGAAAGGAAATGAGTCCCGAGAGGCGTGACGTGGTGACTCTGAAGTGCAACAGTCTGGATTCCAGCATGCTGGTATCGCTCACCTACAACTGCATACTCATTGTCCTGTGCACGTTCTACGCCTTCAAGACCAGGAAGTGCCCTGAAAACTTCAACGAGGCCAAGTTCATCGGGTTCACTATGTACACCACCTGCATCATCTGGCTGGCCTTTCAGCCCATCTTCTACGTCACTGCAAGTGACTACAGGGTGAGTGAAGATTCCTCTTTAATGCAAAGTCTGTTTAAACAGCTCATTTAAACATTTATCAAACGCAACCAACCTAGGGTGAGGTGCGAGTACACATTGGATAAGAAGCCAGTCCATCACAAAGCACTAGTAGTAAATTACCATCCACTGACAGAAACACAAGCATATAAATTAAACCTAGAGAACGTGGAGCTGTAAGTGAGCAACACTGCCACTCTGTTACAATGTGGCACGCTGGACCTTGTAGTATTTTAGAAAATATTAACTCCACCGTAAAGGACATGGTGAGAGATTTATCCTACGCTCCCAGTATTCCAATAAATCCACAAACTTGCATGTTCAAGTAACAAAATGCGCTTCTTTTAAAAAATAATTAATTTATTATATATACAGCTCCGACATGCCACCGTGGACAGCGAAATAAGGGCCAGATGGCCCTTTACTTCTGCTGCTTAACCAGATAAATCCCGCAAATCAACCAACACAAACATGCGACGCACAGAGGCGTGAGCACGTAACACTCGAGTGTGTTACGAGTCCCTCCGGGAGACTGTGGGCGGCCTGTCGCACTTTATCAGTGGATTCGTTTTGCTGTGTGGCATGAGATGTCAGAACTCGGTTAGCTCCACAGTACACAGAGTTATCAAGAACGGCCCAAGGCTGTGTGAGCGGCGATGCCAGGCCCGCCGTAGAAAACAGCTGTCACAAGAGATCACTGTGCCAGGAGGAAAGCCAACGTTTCCTCATCAGTGCAAAACGGAGCCTGAATTGAGGAAACCACTGCAAAGAAAATCCTGAGATGCGATGACAATGGGAGAAAGGAATCATGTTATGTAGTGAGAAAGATTGCAAGTCTTTATGGTATGGACAAAACCATAAAAACCATTCAAAAGACGCATCATAAAAACATTTGCTTAGTGCACAGGAAATTAGAAAAGTTGTTAAATAAAATGCCAACTCAGCCAAACTTTCATAAGTTTCATAACAAAAGTAGATATTAACTGCACAGTACAAATTTACCATGCTTTGGATGGGGTATGCCAGAACATAGTAATTTATAATACTTGTTATTATAACTGTGGTACAACAATCATCAGAAAGCAACACATGCAAACAAAGCTCACTCTAATACTCTTCTGACAAGCTACACCTGTACTTGGTGAAAAATGCTAGATTGCTTGGAAAATATCACCGCTACAGTCGGCCACAATACAGGTATTTACAGGACATGACCTAGACTACCAAGGACTCTTAAAGAATGGTGATCAGTATGGGTTGTATACTGTAATTGATTAATAATTTTAATTACAGTATATAATTTAGCTAAACAATGCAATTAACTGTACTGTAAAGTATAAAGTATATATATGTATGTGGCAGCGGGCATGTAGACGAGCGCCGGTTTGGGAGTGGAGGGTGGAGCCAGACGTACTCTGTGTCGGTGTCCGGCGATGCCGATAAACGACGACAAGAGCTAAAATTGGGCTTTAAATCACTGAAAACACAAAATAAAATGCACTCGCTAACACCAAAAAAACTAAACTCTGTCGAATGCTAGCATCTCACAAGGTTGGCAGGCGTACATCCTGGCAGCATTCCAACATATTGTATGATAATTAAAATGCAGCGTGAAAATGTAAATATTTTGACTATTTTTTTGGAATAGTAAGATCGATAAATCGTAACTGAGACTACCTGTACTGAAAAATATTTAAGCTAGTTGCTAAATATCAAGGCGTATCCCATTATACTTTCAACATACAGTATAACTTGTGAAAGATGTTTTAGCAAAAATCTAGGACTATTTTTCCTAATAAGGAAAAAATTACAGCAGGTTCGGTGCAGTATCTCACTGTACAAGAGGTACTTTCCTGAGAATGGGCTAATGGTGCACATAAATTGTAAACATTTCTAGGGGTCGCTTGGCGTTATACAAGCACCCTACTCTTTCCAGCCATTCTCTGTTTGTTGCAATGAGTTCAAATTAGTAGGAAGCATTGATCTAAACTTTTCTTGTAAGCATGACTTTTGCTTCTTACTGTAGCTCTAAAAAAGTTTTATCAAAGTTTAAAAACGTTGCCATGCTACATTCTAGACCCAGCGATCGGTTGTATCAAGATATAGCAGATGTTTACAACAGTCTGAAAAAATTTATTCGTAACGCCTTTGGCCATGTTTAAAATGTAGAATCATAACTAATGAGGAGTTCTGTCTCTGTGTGAAAACAGTTTTGAAAAGGATTAGTTTTAATGTATTCTGGCATAAAAGAGCGGCTCGCGGCGATGGGATTCAGCGAGGCAACCCTCGGCCTCGCAGACGGGAGCAAAGTGCAGCGATTGTCAGCACAACAAAGAGATCTGTATTTTCCTCACTCTCCCTTTTTCCTTCCCACAGCGGTTTGGCTCCTGTCGAGCCTCTCTTTGGTATTTTGTCCAGCATTTTACGGCTTGCCGCGGCGTAGCGCAGGGGGGCATTTCCAAATGAGCTCTGCCCGTCACACGCCGGTGTCTGGTGGGTTCGCAATAACAGCGTGGATGAAACCAAAGTTTTCATACAGAGAGAAAAAAAAAAGTGTTGGAACGCAAATGAATTTCGGAGCTGAGGCTCTAGGAAATGTTTTCAGAATTTCAGCACAAATGAGCTGGAGTTACTGCGGGAGAAAACTGAAAGTTTTCCAAACATCTGCTGAGTCTGTACACCTGCGCCATCACAACAAATTTTACACCGGACCGTTTTTACCGACAAAATCTGCGCATTACAAATTAAATAATTGTAGTTGACATGTTCACCAGCGATCGATTTAGTGGCAATGTGTCCATAGAAAACAACAAACCATTTTGGAGAAAAATCTCAGAATATGAAATTGCTACAATGCTCATCTATAAGTCACCAATAAGAGGAAGCCTAAGCATGACACAAATCTCAAAATATAGCTACAGTACAAATACTGTTCGGGTGATAGATAATGTTTACTTTGAAGAAATAGCACATTAAACGTCATTAAATGTAAAACGGACTGCTAAATGAGATGCTCAGATCAGTCAATTCTTTTTCATCTTTAACACTGTGTTACAAAACCGCCATCTCGATCTTCACTGCTTCTAAACTGTACTCCACAGGTCCAGACCACCACCATGTGCATCTCGGTGAGTCTGAGCGGTTCGGTGGTCCTCGGCTGCCTCTTTGCCCCAAAGATCCACATTATACTTTTCCAGCCGCAGAAGAACGTGACGACACTGAGGAGCAAGGACAACCGGTTCTCCACAGCTGCTACAGCCCCCAGCTCCACCTACTCACACGGTAGGTCAAATACCTGCTTCCTCCTTATCAGGGTTAAAGGAAAAATCTGAGGTGGATGAGAATTTTTTTCTATTACAATACTCAAACGCAGTATTTTTGCAAATTTGAAACACAAACATTAGGGGTACTCGTATTCGTACTGAAGCGTTTCAGTACAGGGCTTTCCGAAAGTTTGTTTAGTCCCTGCCTCGCGCTTTCAGCGCGGTGTCACTGTGGCTCCTCGATCCGTAGCAGAAACACTATTTATACTGCGCATGTGTGAAATCTCAGATTTTGTTCGCCGCATGCATAAAATCGCTGCCGCTTCCTGACATCGCCAACGTTTTTACAACATTCTAGCGATATGAATTCTTTTCCTGACAATTGCGCATATCGAAGGAGTGAATGAATGAATGAAGGATGGATGGAATGAATGAATTGAATGAATAAATAAAAATTGAATGAGTAAATGAATATCTCGTGTGTCTCTTAAATGCAGACATTTGTTAGGCTAAAATACGTAGAAAAGTTGTGTAGAAGATATCTTTCAAATTTTAAATATTAAACGTAAAAAGAAAAAACAACAACAAACACATGCACACACTCATATACACACACTCATAGGCCCAAATTGGGTATAACAAATTTTTTTATTCAACTTTATATAATCAAATACATTTTTGCCTATTTAATAGATTATTAGATTTAATCAATATAATAAAAGAGTGCATTGCATTAATTAGATTTAGTCCATTTAATTTTTATAGATTTTATTTTTCCTTTAAACCAAGCAGACATGTTATTTATAATTGTTTTGAAAATGTGAACTGTTGATGTTCGCAAATGTTAATAATAATAAAAAACATTAATTAAAAATGACAAGCATTGTTATGTTGTGTGTTTCTTCGCCCTAACTGTACCGAAATTCAATTAAAAGCCCAGATGAATTTTGTGTACTGTTACACCCCTAATAAACATCCATTCTAAACTAGTTATATATTTACATACGTTTTCACAGTAAACATGATTTTTAGGCTTCAGACTGACTTTTACTTTCAAGTACATCTACTGAATTTCCTCTGTATATCAGCTCTAACTCCGTTCACTAGATCGTATACGAGTGGGATTCAGTCTTTTGGAAACAGTATCAAAGACCTTTATGTGGTTGACTGATCAGCACAGTTTCACCGAGATTACATCACGTTTCTGTGCTCAAAAGGTTAATAGTTGAAATGTCTCTCACTTGAACTGACCGTGAAACATTTGGCATTTCGTCCCCAGCCTCAGCCGCGACCGTGGTTCCAACCGTGTGCAACGGACGAGAGGTAGTGGACTCTACGACGTCGTCGTTGTGAACGAGGGACCGTAAGACTGCACACGACTCCACTCGACTACACCATCTACAGTGATGTCATGGATAAATCTTTTATCAAAACCTCTTCTACCAAGGGTGCTGCTGTCATCTGTTTCAGGCACTCGAACTCAAATTCTACTAAAACAAATACTTGACTATAAAAGTGTTCAGTAATTAAAAAATCCTGTAAATGTGATTGCGTGGAATGAACGTGCTAGTATGAACTAATGAGTGGGTTTGTTGCCACATATCATTTAGAGCTACAAGACTTCAATGGCAATGAACGAATGTTTGAAGTTTGGATTTGTTGGAAATATAGTCGAACGCCAGTCGGAGGCGTCTTTAAAACGACTTTGTCGACATGCTCTCACCAGTTTTTTGGTATTTCTTTTTATTTAAAAGAGTTTTGAAAAAGTAGTTTAGTTGGGAACTAATTACTAAAAAACTGTTTTGGGTTTCATCCAATCACGTGCATTAATTCAGATTATTTCGCATCAGGTATCTTAATGAACCAGAAACTTGGTACATTGTTCACAGTTTTTCCATTCTATTTCTCTGCTCTGGTCTGATCACCATCCCAATAAAAACATTTAAAGATGATTAGACAAAGAAGTTTACATTTATTCCCCTTTGTATCACCACGATAAAAACACATTTACATGTATTAATAAAAAAAAAGTTAACAATTTAGTACAATTCAGGTGCTTTTCTATAGTGCTTTTCACAATGGACATTGTCCCAAAGCAGCTTCACAAAAGGTTGCCAGTTGCTCATATGAGTCTCTTATGCAAACCTTTATAAGAAAGACAGTTTATTTAATTGGACATCTGTACATAAATACTCCTGATTTAGATTTATAGCCTTCTGGTGCACATTACTAGCCAGATAAGTCAAGATCAGAGACATTATATCACATCAGGGTAAATCTGGAGTAAATTCTGTAGTAAAAACTCTGAACCCTCGATCCTCCAAAAGGCTCATCTACTTAAGATAATGAAGTGGCCCTCAAGAGGAACATCTGGTGAGAGAAAGTCAACAAGGGCGTGTTAAAAAAAAGAAAAAAAAAAAAAGAAAAAGTAAGAAAAAGTGTATTTGAAATGCACTCGTATGAGGTGTGTTGGTGAAGTGAATGCTTGACAGTGCACTTTGGAGTTTAAGGAACATAAACAAACACATTTTTGACTTCCCATCCCGACTTCACTGAATTAAGCTTATCAGGTAACAATATGTTCTTCTTCAGTGATAGCACCAAGACACACACTTTCCAGCGTCTTGCTGTAGGTACAACCCTGAAAAGTTGTTCTTAAATATGTATACTGTTCCTACACCTACAGAATTTAGGCAAATGATTGCGAATTTATATAGACCTCTATTTACATATATAATTATTCTCAGTGTTTTGCTGTTAGACTAGTTCAGTGTGTTTCATTGATAGCACTGAGGTTCAGATATTGTATGTGCAACGATCAAGTAAATAAACGACTTTTCAGGGGGTGTATTTACTTTTTCCACTTATTAGAGCGGTTTCTTGGAAATTCGATCGCGTTTGTGAACCTGACTTGAAGCGGAGCTCCGGCAGGACGAGCGCCGGAGCTCCGCCATGTTTTACTGCAGTAGCTCATTAGCAGATTTTGCTTTTGTACTTTACGTGTCGTTAATATAATGAAATGTCCCATGTTTTCTTTCCATGCACTAGTCTAGTGGCGATGCAAGAACAAAATCCCTAGAGTCAGTATTTCCTTTTGAACTTGAAGACTAAATCTGTAGTGTATCAGATTTGAATAAAGTATTTGAAAGTAGCTATAACAGTATAAAAACGAATGTGTTTCAGTGTGAACTTTGGTGAACCGGTCAGTGCTATTCCTGTAATATATGTAAATAAACTTTTTTTTAATGACAAGCCTGTCTGTTTCATTGCAGCGCTGAGAAAGTGTAATGAATGATGGCATGACGGAGATTCCTCTTTTCCTAAGCATTTTCCCCAAGAAGGGGACTCATTTTTTGACTGGACACAAAATCTCATTTGCCCACAGAACTAATTCTAATTTCAATTCTAATTCATTTGTGTTTTTCCGTTTTACCGAGTTTACTACATTGAAACAACAAGAACAGCCAACAAGAACATCTGTGTCTCTCAAAAAAAATGTGTTTCTACACTTTTGACAGCCACTGTGCATGCATTGTTTTATATAAACGGAAGTAACAATAGATTTATCTACAGACACTTTTGTTTTTTTTCAGAGGTTTGCTGTTAGAATAACTTGGGAATTCTGTCCTAAACTGTATCATGCTAAAATCACGAAGATACCTGCATACTCTACTATTAATGCACCGACAGGCTTTTCAGCTCATATTGCCCACAATTCCTTGCGTGTACGTTCACCTCACAAATTTCAACCTGTAAACATGGCAACCGTGTGTATCCAGTGCTCTAATTGAGGGGGGGGCTGGGAGGATCTGGGACCCCCCATAAGGCATTAAGGGCCCCCATGACAACAACTAGGGACCCCCAATAAGACTTGACACAATTCGAGCGCTGAGTGTATACCGGTGATGTTTTTTTCTTTTTTTTTTTTAGAAAACACACATTTTCAGTGACTTAATTCCCACAAAATATTTATGGTTGGATGTTGGGTAAAAACTATTAACACACAATTTATTAGTGTAGTATCAAAGAGTCCGAATCAGTAACAAAATGTGTTGCAAATGGTAAATGAAAGAAATAATAAAAGAATGATGAAGTATTAATTATATAAGGAATGATAAATAAAGAAAAACTGAGATGTGTAATGAGACATCGACATTTTCTTTGTGCACGTCCGTTTGTTACATGCTATTTTGCTACACACGCAAAAGTATTTCCAGTTTTCCTTCACCAAAAACAGATTTTGTGGGCGTCGGCAAATGCAAATCAGCTGCGCCGTGCGCGCGCCCGTTAATTGACCCGTGATTGGCGTTCATTAGAACGCGGGCACGCGCGCCGGGAAAGGCTTAATCAGCGTTTATGTAAGTAATTTATTAGAATTTCAGTACAAATTGTCATCAAAATCACCCTTTCGCTTAACCGTGACAAAACAACTAACTTTTGAAAATATTTCAGAAATACTGCTGAAGGTAGCAGCATTTTGCTTTTAAATAAATTAGGTTGAGTTTTTGTTTGACATTTTATTTGCTTAAAATATTTTAGTCAAGTGCCTTTTTTTAAATCTCTATTTTGGATAAGTGTTGTACTAAAGTCGTTCAATATCTTACTCAGTAATATATTTCACTTATATTAGTAAAATGAGATAAGGAATGAAAACTTACTTCTCTTTGCCTGAGGTGACTTTTTTGTTGAACACGTGACTCTGGACTATTCCAAGTGTTTCATAGGGGTGGGACGTTTTCAGCTCTGAGTCAATACAACCAAAATGGAATTGTTTTCATCTGTCTGAGATGATAAATGGATTCACATTTGAGAGAGAAAAAAAACTTATTAATGATTGTATTTGAAGCTAAAGTGTAATTTTATAGGCTTCATTACAAAATGTTGCTTGTCATGTTGCTGAGAAACCAGAAAGTCCTTAAATGCTCCTTAAAAGAGGATCCACTACTACAAGAAGGTTGTGTGAATCAGCTGTTATTATAGAAACAATAACGTATTGAAAAAGGTAATATACACCTGCACTACAGTCACAATCCAGGATTTAACAGGTTATAAGGCGACATAATAACGAGTCCAAGTTTGGGAACGTAAATGTACTTTATTTTATGATTTCTGCACAATATAATCGTATTAAACAGAACAGAATAATAAAGAAGGCAAAAACAAATCTCCACTCGCGTCTTCAGAGTGTGTTAACGTGTTACTGCTCTACCGTCGTAGAGTCTTTGTTCAGTCTTTTCAGAGGAATGATGTAAAGTCCGTTCTTGGCCTCCTTTATCCTCCACCATCGTCCAAGTCTAAAGAGAACACAACACACAGGTGCTAAAATCTCCTTCCAACATTGATGCTGCGTTTAGCACAACTGAGAAGTGTCTTTTTTTTTCCCACCACCATCAACTCAAGTTTTGGAAATAACAGACGCGTATCGAAGCTGGAAATTTTGAATATTAGAAATATATATTTTAAAAAAACGCAACAACAAAGAGCCATTTGATCCTTTTCTCTCTAGTAGATGAAGTATGGAGTCTATTCTATGGAGTAGAAACGCATGCAGCTAACATTCTGTATTTCACAAAAACTCGTCTGATTAAAAAGCAGGAAATGTCACTAGAAGTCAGAGCTTCAGTGTGAGAATTAGGAGCTGAGGGTCTGATCAAAGGATTTTTTTTTCTTACTCTGAAATCAAAGACTTTTCAGCTCACACTTATTCATGAAGAGTGTGTCGTTAAATAAATAACACCTGCACATTTTTTAAAATCAGAATCGTATGTACTTCTGTTGAAGCTGGACCTCAGGCTGCAGGAAAGCAACCTGAAATTAGCCTTTTGCATAGCAACAGTGCCACCATGTGGCTGCATCGTGTTGGTACACCAAGTGCTGTATATTTATTTGCTACACTGTTCGTGAAAATCACTAAACAATCACAGAACTGTTATGATGTGTACCTGTGCTCCTGTCCAACACCTGCCACCAGAAACTTGCCCGTGTTGGAGAATTTTAAACTATTCACAAAACCATTCTGAAAAAAAGGAGAAAAAATTAATATATTCATGATCTAAATGATTTACTGTATACAAAGCAACAACATACATGCAGAAACAGAGGGAAAAAACCTGTATGTTTTTTGAGAGACACATGCATGTTCCTTTCGATTCTATTCAACAAAAAAGTTCTTCTGCTTCGTTTAGTCTATTTAACTACACACGGAGCACTGTGTTTCCCCACAGACCGTTATTATTGATGCACCACCCGCTAAACTCTGAAGCGCTCTCAAGCAGATTCGTACGGCAGCCCGTTTCCACCACATTTAAAATAAGTTTGCCCAATTTATATTTTTTCCCTTTGAAATTCCAACTATTTCTCGCAATTCCAACTTTATTTATGGCAATTCAGACTTTTTTTCCCCTCAAAATTTACACATTGAAAATTAAATGCGCTACAATCGAGTCACAAGGTTTTAAACTGAGACTCTGATCCCTGGAGAGCACCAAGTTCATGCACCTACAGCTTCAAACTTCAGGTTACCAGTGGATGCACCAGAAATGTTGGACGTTTACGAGAAATAAAGTCGGAATTGTGAGAAAAATAGAATTGGAAGAAAAAAAAGTGGTATTGCGTGGGATAAAGTCACAATTCCGAGAAAAAAGTAAACGATAGAAAGCTTCCGAAGTTTGGGATCATTCCAAACTAAAAGAAACCACCGTACTGTATTTACTTTTAATCAATTTATCGCTGGAATAGTTTCCACTACAGAATGTGATGCTTTTTTTCTGAAAACGTTTTCCACAGGAAGACATTTGGGTTGCTTTAAAGTGGAATCCTACAAATAGCCTCAAGTAACACCAGCACATTATTAAAGGAGGCATCTTCATTACCGACACCCACAAACCAATTAAAGCCCACTGTGAACATCTTCTCTTAAACATGTAGATAAGGACGACGTTCTCCGTGTCGTTTCTCACCACTGGAACGCTGAAGATCGGCTCCAGGCCCCGAAATCCCGGCAAACACTTCCACAACTGTACAGCAGCATTATGGGAGCCTGAGGAACAACACAAGAGCATAGTGGAGTGTTTATGAGACTTTTAAGAGCTTCCACCTGTCTCTCACTATCTGTCCATCTCTTTCTTTTCCTCTCTGTTTCTCTGACTGTCTGTCTCTTTCTGTTTCACTTCATAAATCTCTCTCTCTCTCTCTGCCCCATCACTCACTCCCTCTCTCTCTCTC
>JAAIIK010000026.1:6806699-6831960 GCA_014706435.1 Silurus glanis
ACACACACACACACACACACACACACACACACACACACACACACACCTTTATAACAGCCATTAGTGCCTATAAAGTGTATTCAGTGCCTCGATGAAAAAACAGGTCTGAGATCAGGATGCTTGTTCGGCTTTAGAAGGCGTTTCACGTTTCAGGTTCGATTCTGAACCTCAATAATCAGAACTGTTCAGAGTGAACTGGGAATCTCTTCTTAACATGCTGCTCGATTTACATGCTCGCAGTTTTGAGGATTTGTGTACAAGTTGTTGATTTTGTTAAGATATTGAGTAGTGTGTATATGTGTGTGTGCGCTGTATGTGAGATGTATTACGAGTGCACGTTGTGCGAGTGTGTGGGAGGATGTTTTTGTGCATGGGGGTTTTGTGTGTGCGCGTGCATTTCAGAAAGAAAACAAGAGAAAGAGATTGTGTGTGTGTGTGTGTGTGTGTGTGTGTGTGTGTGTGTGTGTGTGTGTGTGTGTGTGTGTGTGAGATGAGGTGCAGGTGACAGTGACCTCACTCTGATGCTAATGCCGCTTACAGCAGAAAAGCCTCCCGCAGCTGCAACCCAACAAGCTGCCTCATTATACTCACCATCAAAAGGTTAGCAAGAGAAAGAAAGAGAGAGAGAGAGAGAGAGAGAGAGAGAGAGAGAGAGAGAGAGCAAAAGACAGAGAGAGCGCCACACAGAAAGACAGAAAGAGAGCAGGGATGTGAAATGAGAAGGAGGTCACTGGGAGATGCAGGAAGATGCAGCACAACCAAAGGAGCTAGAGATAGAGAGAGGGGCAGAAAGAAAGAGAAAGGGAGCGAGAGAGAGAAGGAGAGAGAGAGAGAGAGAGAGAGAGAGAGAGAGAGAGAGAGAGAGAGCATAATAACAGAGAAATACAAAGAGTTTATCATGAATAATTCTCAGTGATCATACTCCCACTCTTTCGATTCAGTAACGACTCCCCCCCATGCCGGACAAATATTGAACCAAACGATTATGAGTCTAGAATTAAGCAGAAAACAATGTGACACACTTTAGCGCTTATAGAACAAGTGGAAAATAAAGAGTCGCAAGGCCTGATACTCATCACTGGACTGTAAAGCGATTACACTGTCATAATTCCAACAGTTTATAAAGACTCCAGTAAAAGTAAAAAATGCTCCTTTTAAACTTGTACTTGAGTAAAAGTACGAAAGTATTTGCTTTCAAATGTACTTAAGTATCCAAAGTACTAAGATTTATTACGGCTATAATGTTCCTAGTATCATTTTTAGCACGCTGATCTATTAATATAATGATATTAATGAGTCAAACACTGATTGAGTTCTATTAAAATTATCATGAGCCCAAAACCTTTTGAACTGCTTAAAAAAAAAAAAATCACACAAATCAGGTCATGTGTGTTGTGGCGAGTTCGAGTCTGGAGTTATTTATTCCTCTCTAAATGATCAGTAGATACATCAAACGCCAATCAAAACAAGTTTAAAACAGAGCGTGCGCTCGACCCTGATTGGAGGATCGCTGCGTGTTTCACCAGTTACGTTTTTTTCCTCATTAATAAAAAGAAACATCAACGATTTCACAAAATGTAGTTGAGTAAGAAGTAGAATATTTAACTTTGATATGAAATCTACCCAAATGGAAATACTTCAGTAAAGTTCAGATAAATGAAAAAGCTACTTAAGTACGGTAACGAATTACATTTACTTCCTTACCGTCTACCAAGTAGTCTGCGATAAAGCAAAATTATATATTGATACATGAAAACATTTTAAGAATAATCAGCAGACATCACATCATAAGACATCATAAGGTATATTTGAATGGAATATTGTGAGATATTACCATCAATACCATCATGACATAACAACATTTTTAAAAATATGTTTAACAGGATTTTTTACTTATTACCCATTTGTTATTTCATTAACAGCTCTGGCCTGTGATTAGTCAATCCCGGCGCCCCCTGTGTTGGACAATGGAGGAATCTGTGATCGTGACCCAAGCTGCGTAAATAGAAGCTCCAAAGATGGCAGCATCTGGATTTTCTCAGCTCCCCAACCTCAACGAAACACAATCCAACCGCTCCCTGGAACATGGCACATCCGTGCACCCAACCCCCAGCATGCAGCTGGGCACCATGTCCAACCCACAGTCCCGTCTCCGTGACGCCATGGGCCTGGCTGCCATGGTGGTGCTAAACGCCGTGGCTCTTTTGGCAAACCTGGCTGTTCTGATCGTCGTGTTGAAGGCACCACACCTGAGGAAGTACAGCTTCGTGTGGCACCTCTGCGGAGTAGATGTGCTGTGCGCGGCACTCCTCATGCCCCTCGCCATTGTGTGCGGCTCACCGATCTTCGCCGGGGTCATCTTTACGCCCCTGGAGTGTCGCCTGTACGTCTTCCTCAACGCCTTCCTGATCTCTGCCTCCATCTTCACAGTGACAGCAATCAGCGTCGAACGCTACTACTACATCGTGCACCCGATGCGCTACGAGGCCAAAATGACTCCCCGTATTGCTGCTGCGGTTATGGCGTTGGTCTGGTTGGCGTCCGCTGTCCTTGGATTGGCCACTGTGTTTGGGTGGCCCAGTTATCGCCAACACAGCGCTATCGCTGCTGCCCACTGCTCGCTTCACTGGAGCCACAGCGGGCACCGGCGTGTTTTCTCCATTATCTTCTGCGTGCTTTGCTTTTGCGTCCCCTCTGCCATTATCCTAGCCGTTTACGCCAATGTCTACAAGGTGGCGCACATGGCTGCCCGACACAGGGGTCCTCTGCCTAGCTGGGTGCCTGCAACACCCCGTCCAAAACACCGCTCTGACTCGGTCAACAGCCAAACCACCATCATCACCAGCAGCTCAAGTGTCAGGAGAGGGACAGGGACACACGCATCTCGCAGGCCACGCCGCACCCTGGTGGGGGGTAAAGCAGCGCTCACACTGGCAGTCATCGTGGGCCAGTTTGTACTCTGTTGGCTACCGTACTTTGCCTTCCACCTACACTTGTCCCTGGGTGTCGCCCACAGCTCGGCTGACGAGGCGGAAGGCCCCGTCACGTGGCTGGCCTACTCTTCTTTCGCCGCAAACCCTTTTTTCTACGGCTTGCTAAACCGGCAGATCCGTGAAGAGGTGTGTAAGACGATGTGCTGCTGCTGCCGCTCGCCCAGCAGACCCACCAGACCACCGGCATCGGGACACGATGGCGCCTCGGTGCGTGAAGATTTCCTGCACTTTCTGAAGCGCAGCAGCTCTGTGGATGCCACACGCAGCAGTTACAACACTGCAACTCCCAGAAACACATTGGATCAAACAGGGTTCAGGATACCAGGACAGATCCCTGAGGAACTGACTTAGGCGCCTGGTAGAGGGCATCCACAAAATTAATTTTAAAACGGTCCAAATCTGAAGTATCCAGATGGCATCCAAGTGTGGAACGATGAAATTTTGATCCGTATATGGAACATTAATAGGGATCCAAATCTGGAATGTTTAAATCAGATACAAATTAGGTAGAAAAAAATCTGGTACATTTACAAAGGATACCAATCTGTAACATTCAAAAAGATCCGAATCTGGAACATTTAACACTGATCTGTTGCGGAAAATATAAAATAATCTCCAAAAGTGGACAGGTTATATCAGATGCAAATCTGTAATGTTCCAATTAGGTCCAAATCTAGAAGGTCCAAATGTGAGACATTTAAAAAATGGATCCAAATCTTATACTTTCAGATCTGGAAGGTTAAAATATAAATCAAAGTTAAAATCAGATAAAAATCTGGAAGATCCGGATGGCATCCAAGTCTGAAACGTTTAAGTTAAGATCCAAATCTGGAACCTTCTAATCGGAACCAAAAATCTGGAGTGTTCAATCGGATCTGAATCTGGTACATTTACATTGGACACAAATCGGTAACATTGAAAATGGGTCCTAATCTAAAACCTTCAAATCCTGAAGATTTGGAATCAGATCAGAATCTGGAGTGTTTAGAACAGACATAAATGGAAAAAATGCAGAAAAACGGTAAAGAAAATATGAAAACCGCTTCATAATTCCTGCTAATTTAGAAGTTGCACAAATGCCAGGTGCAGGTATAATCACAAATCTGGAGGGGGGAAGATCAAAAAAATATATAGTTTGAATCTTTTTTAGGTCTGCTTTGCCATGCTAATGGCATGTTATATTAAGTAGTCAAGCCAACACACACACACACACACACACACACACTTTTATACAGGGTTGTTAATGTATACTGACTTTTAACATGGACTACACCACTGGTGATTTATTTTTTTTAATAATGAAGATATATAGAATATTAATAGAAATGACCAACTTTCTGGTCTGTTCCTGAAGTAAAAGGTGTGTGTGACTTGAATTAGATTGAATCAGACATCCGAAAATCAAATTACGATGCTGAGGTCACAATATCTGAGTCGACTTCAGATGCTCAGGGCTATTCGTTTTACAGAGAAGTGGACGGGAATTTCTTACACAATAACGCCTTGAAATATCATCTTCATCTGCGTTTCATTCAGAACCGATCCAAAAATTTCATGGAGGTCCATGGCAACACGTTTTTCTTTTTAAAACACATCAAACCACACAATGACAACTCAGAAATTTGTATCAGAAAACCCCCAGTATTGTCATCATTTCATTTTCGATTTAACGAGTATCCTGAATTTAGGTTCAAGTGTTTGTTGTTCGCTGATTCACCTCATTTTACGCAGCTGCACAACACTGAAGACTCTGTATTAGTGTATGTTACATGGTGGTGTTCAATATATTTTAAATATTTTATATGTTAAAATATGTTTTAACATTCATTTTCAGTCATTTGTGATGTGCAAAAATATATTTATTTGGATTTGTATTTATTCGAGTTGAAAAGCTGTGCCTCTTTTTTTTTCTCCATGTGACTCTGAAATGTTTCTGAGATGTTTCTCCTGTCTCCCCGCTAAATAAAACACCCTTCGCTTAGTCACGTGCACAGCGTTACACAACGTGTCTTTGTTAAGAAAAGAAAAAAAATGATTTAACAGGCCTGGCGAGCTCCGCAGCTGGATAATGTGAGGTCCGGGGAATGAAGAAAGACCTGCTTATCACTCAAAAAACATAAGTAATGGCATTATCAACGCCTGCTCTTTTTAATACTCCATAACAAACCAGTAACTAAAACGCCACGTTATGAAGTGGAGCTTTTTTTGTTCAGACACTGCTTTAACCCTGTTGGGGTTCCTAAAGAAACTGTTCCTTGGCACCGATCAAACAGTATGATTACAGGACATCAGTACAACTACAGAACCAGTATGTAGATGTTGCATGAATTGGATTAACCAGCGAGAGTTCAGTTCCTGTCCGACAATAAATTATCTAGATATTTACATCTGAGAATGATCTAGGGTGGTGGATGAGGTACACAAACCATGTAGTTGAGTAAAAGCAGAGATACAGTAGGTAAAATATGACTCCACTTGAGTATAAGTACAAAAGTATTTCCCTTGACAAATGACTATTATTTATTATGATTATAATGTTCCTGTTATCATTTTTGTCACCAGACTCTCTTGTGAAAAGACTCTAATGTGACTCTCAGCACACTGATCTATTGATGATTGATTTCTATTACAATGATCATGGGCCCAAAACCTTCAACTACTTAAAAAAATATATGGTGCAAACGAGGTCACGTGTGTTGTGACGAGTTCGAGTCTGGAGTATCTTCATCATTTATTCCTCTGTAAATGTTCTGCTTGATGTTGAACTGATGCTGAACTGTATGTTGGTGATCAGTAGATACACCAAGCGCTGATCAGAACAAGTTCATAACAGCGTGCGGTCGATCCTGATTGGTGACTCGCTGCGTGTTTGACCAGTTACGATTTTATCCTCATAAATAAAAAGGAACGACTGATTTCACAAAATGTAGTTGAGTAAAAAGTAGGATATTTGACTTTCCCCAAATGGAAACACTTCAGTAAAGTACAGATACGCGAAAAAGCTAATTAAGTACAGTAACGCATTACGTTTACTTCACTACTGCTCACCACTGCGAAAATCATTAGATATCACATATAAATGAAGTCGAAGCTACAAAATATTGACAAAAGTTAATAAGTATGGTTGAGATCAGAGTTCTATAGCACATCTTCCACTCCAGCCCATGTAAAGCATATCTTCATGAAGCTGTGCAAAGAAGGTTTACTTAAATACTTGGTCGTTTTTTTCCCCTTGATAACATGATCATCTGATGAAACCAGATTAAACCCTGTGACACAGATTACTGAGAAACGCATATTAATATATACTATAGACTCATCTACAAAATATCCTGTATAAAACTTGCCATGCATCATACAATAACACTATTATAGGGCTTACTGTACCACACTGCCTCTGTTTTAAAGCAGCTTACCACCCACTTCTCCATCTGTCCATCCACAGCAGAGGTTTTATCAGGAGTTGGGACCCTGATGTAGATGTGTGCGCTTATATAGGAGAAAATCGGCACCAGGACATCTGTAGAAGCAGCAGGGTGACATGCTACACCTGCTTAAACATAACACACACACACACACACACACACACACACGCGCCAACCAATGACGCATTTATACACAACCATCTAAATTTAGATTGATGAGATCTACAGTTTAAAATACAGATATTTGACAAAATATCAGATCAGAGTATAGAAAGTAAAACTGTCCCACTAAAAATAACCCCCAATGTGCAGGCTATAAATGTGCTTCTGTTGATCCTTGTGTCATTTCTCCTGTTTAGATTTTAAAAGAATCTTTGTCAGATATCTTTTACACACAAGATCTGCTTGATGATAAAATTTGGATCATTTTAAGTCATACGTGCCTACAGATCCATGTGAGTTGTCATGGGAACGACGCGGCCGAGCGTTAACTAGTTACGCAGCTAAAAGCACGAAATCTTTGTTATGAGAACACCCAGCAAAGAGCATCTTAACAATTTTATTGTGGATGTTCCAATAGAAATACAGTACTTGGACATAAGTATTGGGACACCTGACTTTTACATCCATATGAGGCTCTTCTTCAAACGACAGATTTGGAGGCACACAGAACATCATTTTTCGTGCAATTGAACAAGAAGACGGAAACCTGTTCCAGCACGACGATGCCCCCGTGCAAAAAACGAGCTCCATAAAGATTTGCAACACATGGGATGGAAGATGTGGAAGATCTCCTGCTATAGAGCTTTGACCTCAACCCTACTGAAACCTTTGGGATGAATTGGAACGCTGACTGCACCCCAGGCCTCCTCATCTTACCTACATCACTAACACCCTTGTGGCTGAATGAGCATATATCTCCACAAGAACACTGCAAAATCTAGTGGAACATCTCCCCAGAAAAGTGGATGTAAATATAACAGCAAAATTGGGACTAAATGTGGAATGGGATGTTTAAAAAGCTAATTTTACGCTCAGATGTCCACACACTTTTATCCATACAGTGTAAATGAGTGCTTCATGCAGATGTCAGGTCTCAGTTTAAAGATTGATCCACCCAAAAGTGATGCCACTGTGAGCATCTTTCTATAAAGAATGTTCAATCTGCTATATAACCGTCATGCTATGAGTCAATGAGGCGAATCAGTGAGTTCAGCAAAGAAAGAGATAAAAGATAAAATCCTATTTCTAATCCGCTCCATAGAAATGAACTCATTTTGGAAATAAAAGTAAATGAAACGTGACCTATTTTTAGCTTCTGTTTTGGTCTGTTTTTTTTTTCTTTTCTTTTTTTTTCCTCTCCTTTTTTAATCCAAAGATCTAATACATGCCCTCTCTCTCTTTCACTCACACACACACACACACACACACACACACACACACACACACACAGAGAGCCATCTGCCACAGATACTTATAGTCCATTAGCGTCTTCATATATGACAGTAAGTAAATGCTGCACACAATCACTAAGCACTATAGTGTATTGCGTGTGTGTGTGTGTGTGTGAGTGTGTGTGTGTGTGTGTGTGTGAATTTGTATGAACTTTTCTCTGCCTATTTTTCATACTTTATCTTCCCTTTCATACAAAACACCCACAAACACATCACACAAACACACTGTAAACTTCATTAGTTGACAGCCTGTTATTACATTCAAATTATACATTTATAATTATACGATTATACATACAAAACGTATGGGTTGAGCTATTACTTGAGTTTATGGAGATGTTTCACTTCGATTTGCTCCATTCGGTAGATACGTGTTTGTGCAACATTTCTGTATTTTAATCTGGATTCATTTGAAGCGTCTGTGTTCACACAAGAAAATTATGACGTGTGTGAAGAGCTCAGAGAGGGCCGCTTCATAGCGGATTCAAGCGGGACAGTGATTCACTGAAAGACGTCACGAGCGACTTCGTTAGTGCCGATCGCAAAAACGATCTTGCAGTTCTGACTAACGCAACGTAACAGAATGTTGAGCAAACGAATTGCACGCTGGACGACTGATAGGACGTGCTCGTGTTAATTACTGCATATTGACAATCGAAACTAAAGAAACTCGATCAGCTCTGAATTCTGATTGGCGGGTCACGGGTTTATATGTAAACACGTTCCTTCTAATACACTTAAAAAGTGTATGCACGTGAATATATAAACGCGTGGAAGGAGTCTGCAGCGTCAGAGTATCATTCAGCGGTAAAAGCTGACACGTCTGGACAGGATTTTTTAGAAAAGTGAGTTTTAAGCTATAACCTAGATACAATTCCTTTATTTATCATTTAAAGATAATGTATAGCGAACAGAAAGTGGCTGTCATGTAAGATGAATAAAAAACTCTGCCCACGTTGTTGAGAGAATAATAAAAATGTAAAGATGCTAGTCAGTGTGTTCACCTGGTCTAAAGTCTTTCTGTAATGCTCAGAATGTTGACTCTGAAGTGTTTTATGTTTTTTTTTTTTTACAGCCTTTAGAAAACACTGACAGGTCACTTGACCATCACAAACCCATTCATCAGCTCACCGTGTGCGTAATGGATTCCAGTGGCGCACAGAGCCACAGTATCAGGCTTTTTAAATATCATTTTCATTATGGTTTTACAAAATCCAAAACAAACAATAACCCGTAAAAAAGGACAAATAAACTCTTCATATTTCGGTTTAGAAAAGAAAAAAGAAAGAAAGCAGATTATGGCACACAAAACAATCCTACAATCTGTAAAAAGTTACTGAACATGATACTGAATGTTAATGAGAGAAGAGAAAGTACAGGTGGTCCTTATGACTCAACAAGAAGCTTTATATTGGTTCCCACATTTGTTAAAATTTGTTCCCGGAGATGTTATATATATTTTTTCCAGGTATAAGGTAGAGTTGAGTTTTGATAGCCAATCAGCGAAGTGATGCCTAACTTTTTTTTTTTTGTTGTTGTTGTTGTTGTTGTGGAAAATCTAGACTGGATCCAGCAAATCTGACAAATTTCAGTCATAGAGTCAAAGGTTATATGGACAAAAGTTTGTGGACACCTGACCACAAGATTGATATGTGCTTTTTAAAAATTCGACATTTAGTCCTCATTTGCTGTTATTATAACCTCCGCTCTTGTTTGAAGATGTTCCACTAGATTTTGGAGTGTGCTTGTATAGATTTGTGCTCTTTCAGTCACAAGGGTGTTAGTAAAGCCAGGTACTGATGTAGGTGAGGAAGTGAGGAGGCCTGGGGTGCACTCAGCGTTCACATTCATCCCAAAGGTGTTCAACGGGTTTGGAGCTCTATAGTAGGAGATCTTCTGATGTTCTGATCTTCTAATGAATGATGGTCTTCAGTGGTGAAAGCATCTGCATAAATAAGACCTGAAATTTTGTACGGTCATGTCTTGAACCCAATACATGATCCTGAGGAAAGCTGTTTCTAAACCTAATAAAAATATTCTGTAAATGTGATTTGTAATATTGTCATGCAGAAAAATCACAATATTTCATTTATTTCAGGCTTGCGTTTAGTCTTTTTCTGGCCCAGGAATTAACCCTGCCCATGCTAAACAGATGCCCTGCCCTGTTTTCCACAGCAGATCATCTGGTATGTGGTAGTCACAGAGAAGGTAGAGTCATTCGTGGTGAATGATGAAAGTTCAAACAGAATAAGGGCATCAATGGGCTCTAAATATCACATAGTGCCCCCTCAAAGTATCTATGTATCTCTACAGTCATGCGCAAAACGATTTTCATTGTGAGGAACCTGGGTCTGACCCTCCATGTGCTTCTCTGGTTACTTAAGAGAGGAGTGTTTAACAAGTGACTGCCCATCCTGCAGTATTTATAGCTCTCCTAGCAGGGGGTTACAGATCTTCCCATGGGGAATTCTTGTACGAGCACAGTCACTTTCCTAATATATCCGTCCCTCAGCCCCGGCACTGCAGTCAAGACACGGATCAGAGTTTTACTGTGTTTAGGAGTTTTGTTTGCGCTCTTGACCGCCACCATGATGCGAAGTACGGCCCCTGTAGATACAGAGATCGACCTCGGGGACGATATAGACAGCGAGGACAGCGAGGGACAGCAGCCATGGAAGACGCACCTGGAGACGGTTATGGAGGTAGAAGAGGAGGAGGAAGAAGAAGAAGAGGACATGGTCTCAACGCAGAGCGACACGAGGCCTCTGATCAATGAGAGAGATCCGAGACAGATGAACGAATGCCTCAAGGTAATAGAATGTTCTACTGGATCACAGGGTCACGGTAGCGATAAACTGCATCCCAGCTGAGACACAGGACACAGAGTCAAAAGTAAATTTGGGATTACCTCTGGTGGACAGATTGTTCTCAGTCCTGGACAAGGAACGGGACTTTGCAAGGAGCATGTACTTTTGGTAGGTTTAATTTAAGCCTCAATTTAGTCCTGAAATAGCTCTAGACTTTCTCTAGGAACTCTGGATTAGACCAAGTCTAAAACTATTTCACACTATGAGAGACAATACAGATTTCTGTTAATCTGGTTTAAATGGCCATTTTAGTCAAGGACTAGTCTTAATTTCTGTCTGCGAAACCACCCCTTTAAAAAAAAGATGAAGACTAGACATAAGAGAAATTCCAGTGCAATTTCCTTTAATAAAAACAAACATTGCCACGCCCACTTTACCTCACATTGTGATTCTCTTGCTTTGATCCTTTGCTGCATCAGCTCCTGCAACAGCTGAGCCGAACATCTGAATTAACTGCCAACAGAGTCGAGTTGAATAACAATCTGCACTCTTTGAGACACTTATTCCAGAAAATACCTGTACTCAGGAGTTTACTTTGAGGAAGCAATACCTTTTATAACATTGAGAAGAAACACCCCAGTCCATCTCATGCCCACTCGCGTAAACAAACATATTTAGGGGAAATGCCAAGAGAGACTCTGTCTTAAGTCACAAAAGGCAAAGTGCACAAACCATGTAGTTGAGTTAAAGTAAAGATAAACTTAATAAAATATTACTTCAGTGAAAATAAAAGTGTCCCTTTAAACTTTTACTTGAGTAAAAGTACAAAAGTTTTTGCCTTTAAATGTACTTGTATCCAAAGTACTATAATTTATTATAACTATAATGTTCCTGTTTTCATTTTTATCACAAGACTCTTTACTTAATCACCTCAGTTTATGTGAAAAGACTCTGTGACTCTCAGCACACTGATCTATTATTAGAATGATATGAATAACTCAAACACTGCTTGATTTCTATCACAATGATCACGAGCCCAAAACCTTCTTTTCAACTACTTAAAAAACGTGCAAACGAGGTCACGTGTGTTGTGGCGAGTTCCAGTCTGGAGTTTCTTCATCATTTATTCCTCTGTAAATGTTCTGCTTGCTGTTGAACTGATGCTGAACTGTATGTTGGTGATCAGTAGATACACCAAGTGCCGATCAGAACAAGTTCATAACCGTTTTTTTACTAATAAATAAAAAGGAACGACTGATTTCGCAAAATAGGATATTTGACTTTGTAATGCAGTGAAGTTAAAGTATAATCTCCTCAAATGGAAATACTTCAGAACAGATATGCGAAAAAGCGACTTAAATACAGTTACGAATTACATTTACTTCCTCACTGTTCACCAGTGGCAACGCAGAGCATCTGAATTAACTGCCAACAGAGTCGACTTGAATAACAATCTGCACTCTTTGAGACGCTTATTCCAGAAAATGCCTGTATACATTGAGGAAGCAGGACATTTTAAGACACTGAAAAGGAACAATTGCAGTCCATGCCTATTGGCCTAACAAAAATATTTGGAGAAATCTTCAAGCCAGGCAGTCTTAAAGTAAATGTTAACAGCTGCTGTTCTGAGACAGATGGAGGCTATAAGCAGCACAAGTGTTCTTGCTCCGATTATGAGTACAATTATAGCAGCACTCTGATGGAGATCTCCGAATGTGTGTGGGAAATCCCCCAGATAGAAAATGGCTTTGACAATGCTGTAGATGAGAATGGACTTAAAATTAATTGTGTATCATAGTAGAAGCAATAACTCTACTTTAACACATTACTGTGTATTATTCTCCTTTAATGATCAGGCATGAGGTATTATATCCCTACTTATAGCAAGCAATTATATAGCTACGACGCTGAAAGGCCAGGTAATGCTGACGTATGTGTGTTTGTGTTCAGGTGAGTTTCGAGGACATGATAGCCGAGCCTCTTTCGGTACGCACCGGAGACCGGGTGTGGTTCTGGAGCAACGCTCTTTTTGAGGTGTCGCGGGTTTGGTTGTATCGCATCATCACGGCCGTTCTCGCCATCCCTTTCTCCATCGTCGCTGGAGTTCTCTTCGCGTTCCTCACCTGCCTTCACATCTGGTACAAAAAGTCGATTCCATTTAATACAAATAATATCCTGCTTTTAAATAATATTTCATGGAGTGAAAAAACCCACCATTTATACACTGCATCCATAAAAGGAACAGTATGTCAAATAATTAATTTTATCTCAATATTTTCTTTCTCTAAAACCAGACCATGTGGTGCTGTGAAATTAATGTTGATTTAAAAAATTATATTTGCACACTGTTTGTATACAGAAGAATAAATCCATATTGTAAATAAAACCGAATTAGAGGTGAAGTCTGTAATATTTAAGAGTTTTTAAACCCCTTATTCAGAATGGACTCTTAAAGAAAGACCTCACCTTTACCATCTCCTACCTTCTTCACTTTTTCTGATCCACACACCAGATCGGTCGGTTTTCTCTACCAATCTAGCTTGGTGGAAGGAAGAGGATTTTCAATGTTCTTGTTATGTCTACAGTTCACCTAGTAAGCCACAGGGCTTCCCAACATAACATCCAATTAGAAAACTGAGTCTGTTATCATTTAGAGTTCCACCTTCAAACTTTAGGCCACGCCTCCTACCTGAGTCAGATCCTGGCGACTCCAAACCATTTGCTGAAGAAGAACGCGATGACTGTAGCTTTCCCCCATGTCTTTTATGAATAACAGCATGTTATTTATGAGCGTTCTTCTCTTGTCCTTCAGGCTTCTCACTCCGTGTGTAAAGGTAATCTTCATGAACACCAGCTGGATGAAGACGCTCTGGAGCAGCCTCGTGGAAACCTTCATCCTCCCCGTCTACCACAGCGCCTCCCAGTGCTGCACGAGCATCAGCGTTCGACTCACACGTGAATAAAGAAAATGGACCATTTTTATCTGAGCAGGTGCTACAAGAGAAAAGACACGGACACCAGATGTGCCGTGGTACCGACATGACTTCATGGATTTGTTCGGATGTGCTCTAATAACCAGATAGGACTGGTGTCAGAGTTTGCTAAGGAATGAATACATCAAGAAAGCGTCGTGATCATTCTGTACATACTGACTGTATACTGCACTATTTAAGGAGATGTGGGTTATACGTGGCGTCTATAAACACCATCCAATTCGACGAGGCACTGCGGTAGGCAGGCGTGTTGGATATTGCGCAAAATGGTGCCAGTGAAGACCCTGAAAAGTTACTTTCGTCCATCTTTAGGTTGGGTGTCTTTAATACCTGAATGACACCTGACCATACGTGTTTCCTCCCCCAAACTTTCAGTCAAGCTGAAGGCACACAATTGTATACGAGTCTTCGGATGCAGTAGCAAAATTTTCCCTTCATCTGAACTAGGAGACCCAAACCAGATCCAGCATGACAATACCCCTGTGCACAAAGCCAGCTCCAGGAAGATATGCTTTACACAGGTTGGAGTGGAAGATCTTGAGAAGATCTTCTGCTGACTGCACCCCAGACCTTCTCACCTCACCTACATCAGTACATAACTTTTTGGTACCCCCCTTGTTGCTGAATGAATCTGACACAAATCTCTACAAACACACTCCAAATATCTAGGTGTCCACACACTTTTGTCTATATACTGTGATTTTTCTCACACACTGAACGTCCTACTTTCAAACTGCTGAAAAGCTAAGATCTAAGCAAGAAAGAAAGAAAATCAGTTTAAGCACATAATGACAAATCTTTAGGATCTGTATGAACTTCCGGGTACCAATTCCCCAACCCAGGGTTATATTACAGGTGTGTAACTACACAGGTATTATTGTGACACAGTATGTTGCACTGTGTTGTTTTTCACCTTCAATCTGTATGATGTTATAAAAATAGAGGGCCATGTCTTATCCCTCCATATCTCGTTTAAATTCAAATTGGGGCCGTGTCGTGTTTTATCTCAGCTATTGAACTAAATGAGGGATTCTCTTACTTGAAAAGAAGCACAAATTATTCTGTACCGTTGCACCGGACCTGATTATTCAGAGCACACCATTTTGATGCTAATGTGTGGTTATTTGGCTGTGAGAGCTGTGAGGGTGGTTGTTGGTGGACGCCTCGGTTTTTCTACTGATCAGAGGCCAGTTTTGACACGAGAACAAAAATGAAACACAACCGTAGAGACACGGTGTTCTCCAGACCATCACCAATCACCATGATCGTCTACAATTAGTCAGACTCCCAAGAACGGCACCCTCTAGTGTCTGGAAGCGGGAACTCTGGAAGAAGGAGATTTTAGACAACTTTTCTCATACAAAACCCTAAGCAATAAAACCCACCTTTTAGAACCTGATGTTCAGAGAGTGGTATGGAGTACACGGTCCGATTTAGACCATCTCTCTCTCTCTCTCTCTCTCTCTCTCTCTCACTCTCTCTCTCATGGTCTACATGCACGGAATTTGGAATTGACTATCAGACATCTATATTTAATCTCGGTTCCTTTGGGGTGTTGTGTAGTTGCCTGGCAAAAAAACAAAAACAAAAACCACACAAGCGAGGTTCAAAATTAGACACAGCCACACCCATGGAGAAACTTTTTGTCTTTTCTAAGTAGACAGATTTCTATTCCATTTCTTTAAAAAGCAACAAAAGTCGAAGGTCGAGCATTCGGTTCACAGTCAGGAGATCAATTGTGAATCGGTGTAATCAGTATTTTGCTTCAGAAAGAGACAGAACATGTTATATTACCTTGTGAAAGAATACAAAATTGGATGAAGCTCACGTCCTTAAAAAGTAGGTGCTAATACAACAGAAGGGTGCCAACAGTTTCGGAGTTTTACTGTACCAATGACCCAATCTGTAAATCACCCACGATGGCGAAGACACACTTAAACACAGTCACAATAAAACACTTTTTATTTGACAAACTGATATTTGTGCTGAACAGTTCACACAAGATGCCCTTGGAATCTGTTATTTTTATTTATTTTTTTTTTAAACTAGAGATCAGTTGGGAAGTGCATAGTCGGCGAAATATGTTCACTTTTTACAGTTTGCACAAAGTAAATAACACCACGATAAACATCTCGGACGTGTTTAAATAAAAAAAATTGTTTTGCTTTTGTCTCACTATAACTAACATTCAAATAAAGATATTAAAAGTCATGCTCAGAAGCCAATCAGATCCCCCTCTATAAAACACAGCACACACGAACGACCTCGAGAGTCACAATTACACGTCATACCACACGATAAGAAATACACCGATTCAATCTTTCCATACAAAAAAAGATCCGGGATCAGATCACTATCCTTTTATAATGCCATTATTTACAAAGTTAGAGGAAAAACAAAAAAAAATCTGATCCTGGATCAGCATATTCTCTCATTAAATGGCAGACAGTAACAGAGCCAGTGTAGAAATCTGTACAAAACACCAGGCTGAGATAAGGAGCGATCTTTCGGTAGCAAAACCGTACGAAGGCGTTACGAAGGTAAAGAGAGGTTACGAAGGTGTTATGAAACGCTGATCATTTGAGTCACGGCTTCCTCTCCGACCGGGGCCTGCTCTGAGTCCATCTGCAGAAAACAGAGAGGAAGAGGAGGAACGATAAAGACAATTACATTCAACTGTGACATTTTTTTATCTATTTTATTTATGCACATTTTTAGCGCTTGAGCGATGATAAAACGCACGGTTTGCGTGCACGTTAATAACGCTAGTAAATTAATTAACTCTGTTACATTTGTAACATTTCTATATGTCCGAAATACTTGGCAGGAAAAACAATAAACGTTATTTGACATTATAGTGAAGTGTGAAAAATAATCCACTGGATAAACACAAAAAATCTAAAATCAAATGTAAGTGTTTATTTGCAAAAAATAAAATAAATAAATAAAAATAAATGAATAGCGGAAAACAGTACATAAAAAGCAGGAATATGAACATGACAAAAACAAAAAACAAAACACAGCTTGTTTTCTACAGCAGGTTGAAAAACATGCATTTGAAATAACTTATCACAAACAAATTGCACAAAAGTCCAAAAGCAGATACACCAATGAGAGAGGCATGCAGATGAAAATAAAAAAAAGTTAAAATGAAAAGCAAATTGATGCTCCTGCAGCGATTCAATCTTTTGGTTTGTTTTGAATAATCTTAAATAATAAAAAATGATCAGCATGACAGAATTATATTAGTGAGTCTTTGCTGTGTTAAGGCAGTACACATTAGTGCCGAGTCGTTCATAAAGGATTCGTTAGTTTTGAGCGAGTCTTTAAATGTGACTCAGAAGAACGAGTCGTCTTGAAGAGTGATTCGTTCATTTTCTACTGGATGCGCATGAGCAAAGTATCGCAAGATCTCCATAGGTTATGTACAGGAAACAGTGAATCTTGAATCTTTTAGTCCGAATAATTCGTTCTTTTGTCACGTGACTCCTAAAGACGCTACGCACCGTTGTACGCGCAGGAGTGAGAAGTGAAATGATATGAGACATGAAGCTACATATGCTGTTTGTCATAATTTGTCCTTAGCTGCATTGTCATATTTTCAATATTAGAACTATAGTCATCGTTGGTGTATGTCGACATGTTGAGGGATCTGCATACTGAAAATCAAACATTTTATTTTATTTCTGATCAAAGGAACGAAAATGCTGTAGTGCTATACAGTATCGGCATCGAGCCCCACATTCTCAGCAATAATAAACCATGCATGCATGTGAGGAAGCCTGAAAGCATTAACACACACACACACACACACACACACACACACACACACACACACACACACAGACATGTGCACGAGGACAAAGAGACAGTCTTTTTTTTAAGCTTGTAAAAGAAATCTTGAATTGCGTAAAAGGGCGCCAATGTTATTCCAGGGGCGGGTTTGAGATGATTGTCCAATCAGTGCTGGGATTTATCTGGAGCCTCCTGCTCACCTGCATGCCCATTTCCTCCTTCTCCTTCACGGAAAAGAAGCGTCCACCGTCACCACGCTTTCGTGCCATGGCGTGCCGATGACGAGACTCGTGCAGGTATTTCTAGGAGAATGAGAACAACCAGGTCACACACACACACACACAACAAGATAGCCTTTAGATTTCTAATGTATTATAAAAAAGAACAAAGAATTAATAGATCTAAACACACTCTTCAAAATTCCATACTTCTGTCGCGACATTTCAAAGAGCCGGAAAGTAAACAAAGAGAGGAATTCCTTTACTTCCTTTACTACAAGCTTGTTTAACTCACCCTCCGTTCTTTGGGGATCTTGCCCTCGGCCTCCAGCTTGGCCCGGGCTTGGCGTCTTTTCAGGATGCGGTGGTACTGCTTAGCGTTGACGTACAGCGGCTCCTCCTCCAGCATCTCTGCTCCGGGGAGAGGGATCCTCTGCAGGTTCTGGACAGAGCCGCCGCTTTGGACCATCTGAGAAGTACACAAGTGGTGCCACGTTTTAATGTCATTTTTTTAAACAAATTTTCAAGTGAATTCCAAAGTAACTATGAGTAGCTCTCGAGCGCACGAGCCACCCACCATGACCATTCCTCCAGCGTTAACCACGTTTCCCGTGACAGGAACGGCGACGGTCACGGTCCCTTGACCCCCAGTGCCGCTCGCGTTCGAACCCGTCTGGATGATCTGACCTCCTGCTAGACTGGCGGCAGGAATAGTGATCATGCCTGCAGAGGATGGAGACGAGGATGAACACACTTTATGCAAAATCCAGCATGGTGCATAAGCTTAGTTTGTAGAGATACTTTTCCCGTTTGTGTATAAATAAGAACTTTTTTTACAACAATGCCAACCCGTATGTCTATTTTAAAGTGATATAGCTGTGGTTTTGATGTGTTACCCTGCTGGAGAATGGTTCCATCAGCGTTAACCGGCTGGTACAGGATGGTCTGACCCTCCGCCGTCTGAGCCTGCTGACCCTGCACCGTGATCTGTTGAGGCTAAAAAGAAACCCACGCATACAATTACATTGGAGCCTGTGTATTTCATATTATAAATATAGTAATATGTTCATCTACAGTATGGTATTAATCATGGTAAACTACGACACTCTTATAAACTGTAATACCCTGCATCACTTATGGTTTTTGCGTCTCTTAAAGTACTCAAAGACCTACAAAGCATGAGTTTATTTGTTTGTTTGTTTATTGTTTAGTTTGTTTTTAATGCCTTGCCAGCATTGGAGGATATTTCCATTTCAAGATCAAGGTGAGGTTTTGTAGCATTTCAAAGAGTTCTGACTACGACAGAGTTCAGTGGTTATATGAAGTCCTTCAGAATTCTAGTTTTTTCTTTGGTGATACATTTTGAAGTTTCCTATATATGTACTTTATGAGTAGAAAAGATGTCTTCTGTAAATGTATTTCAGTTCATTAATAAGTGTTTTATGCAGTGGTGAACAGTGAGGGAGTAAATGTCATTCGTTACTGTATTTATGTATATTTTTCGCGTATCTGTACTTTAATGAAGTGTTTACATTTGGGGGAGATTTTACTTTAACTTCACTACCTTTCACAACTTTTTCAATGGCTCTTGGTGTATCTACTGATCACCAACATAGAGCATCAGTTCAACATCAAGCAGAACATTTAGAGAGGAATAAATAATGTGTGTCTCTTTTTAGTGCACGTGTGTGTTGATACCTGGTTCTGTCCTGCGGTCACTGCAGTCTGCGGCTGCTGGATGATGATCTGCTGCGTCTGACCCTGTGCAGTTTGTACCTGTAGCGTTTGGCCTCCTGAGAGCTGAATCTGTCCTGGCTGCACGAGCTGGATCTATCAGAAGCACAGCACAATTTCTCAGCTGCTCGGATTAAAAGTTGGTGTAGACCAGACTATTCACATCATCAACTTCATTAATATTTCCCCAAATACCCCCTCCCCCACCCACCACCACCACACACACGCTAATTCTCACCTGCTGAAGACCCTGCGAGCCCGTCACCGGTAGCTGCATTATCGTCTGCGTCTGTCCTCCCGGCATGGCCTGTACCATTATTGGCTGCCCAGAAGGGGTGATTAGCTGCCCACCACTGACCTGCACCATTAAAGGCTGCCCTTGAACCTTCACAAAGAAAAGTAAAAGCAATAAGTGCCACTAAGCTCTCGTGTTAAGATCGAGATGAACTCATGCAGAATGTATGTAGGGCGCTGCAAAATAAACAAAAAACACAAAACAAACACACGTACACACTTAACAGAGCGCGCATGCTCCGGAGAAATGACGCACGTGCCACGGTAGCGATCTTCATGCAGAGCAACGCCACGGTTTTAATGATGCCGTGCTTGTGTGCACACAAGGGATTTCACCAAACCGATGTATTGAAAAGGAAATTCAGGGATAAAACAAATAAACTAGCTGAAAATAAACGAGCTGCTAAAATAAACGAGCTGCTCCGTTTGACATGCGGACGATCATCTCCGAGCGGTTTTGGCGAAGCACGGCGTAATCGTGGTGGCTGACATGCAGATGCCTGAAGAGCTGGAGAGAGAATACCACTACCTGGAGAGTCTGCACCTGCTGGGCCCCACCCGCGTCCACCTGGCCGTCAGCCTGCAGCTGCACTGCAGTCACTGTGCTCTGGACCACACAGAATGCAGCCGTACAGTTATAGCACACGTACTCCACACCAAGTGTCCAGCATTCACGTTTATCGCATTTGCAATTCACTCTTATTCAAATCGGCATACAGATATCTTATTTGTACAACTGAGCACTTGAGGGTTAAGGGCCTTGGTCAAGGGCCCAACAGCCTCAACTTTGCACTCATGACCTTTCAATCAGAGGTCCAAGGTCTTAAACACTGAGCGACCCTTTCCCATGAGCAGTACAGCATCCACTCCCATGCGTTCAGAACTTGTACCTGTTGCTGCACCGCTCCACCAGACGTCTGCACCACGATCTGCTCTCCTCCACTCGTCGTCTCTGTGAACTGCTCCATGGTTTGACTCCTATTCACAACCCAAGCTCAACAGTCTGTGAAAGCAAAGACACAGTGCACAAGCATGAGTATGGAGGTCAACGATCAGACGTATCCCACTTAATCCAGATAACGTTCTCCATTCTGCCCTACAGACAAAATACAATCGATTTTAGGTAGAAGGCAAAAGCAACAACAACGGGTAGAAAGGAAACGGCTGAAGCCAGCTACAGCCACATGCATATATTTAATAGTGCCAACATTGGCTGCCTCAGTGTGTTGGTGCGATTCGTTTTGCATTGTTACCATGACTACTATATTGCATCGCTGCACCTTTGGAAAATACACTGAGCAGGCAAAACGTTATGACCACCTTCCTAATATAGGGTTAGTCCCCCTTTTGCTGCTAAAACAGTTTCAACACATTGAGCATTAACAGCATTAACTTCAGCAGTTTGAGCTACAGGAGCTCGTCTGTTGGATCGGACCACACGGACCAGCCTTTACTTCCCACATGTATCAATGAGCCTCAGCCGTCCGTGACCCTGTCGCCGGTTCACCACTGTTCCTTCCTTGGAGCACTTTTGATAAAAGACTGACCACTGCAGAAGAATCCCACAAGAGCTGCAGTTTTGGAGACGCTCTGACCCAGTGGTCTAGACGTCACAATTTGTTCGAATCCATACGCTCGCACGTTTTTCCTGATTCCAACACGTCAACTTTGAGGACAAAGTGTTAACATGTTGCCTAATAAATAAATCCACCCACTAAAGGGTGCCATGAAGAGATCATCAGTGTTATTCACTTCAGCTATTATAACGTTATAATACCATAATGTTATGACTGATCTGTGTATTATCATTTCTATTATCATATTATTAGATCTCTATTGTGTGTAATAATCGGTAATAATCTCCACTAAACAATAATAAAGACTAACTGATGGATTAGGATCGGTTTCTCTTGGATTTAATTTTTTTTTTGTTTATTCCCCTATAATAAATAGAGTAGTGTGTTTAGGATGGATGTGGATCTACATTAGAGATTCCTGGTCTTCCTGATATAAAGCTAGTGAAATCATATAAGCTGTCAGTTCAGTGATGATCATTACTGATGCCATGTGCATTCAAGCTGCATGTGGGAAAGTGTAATGGAGCACCAGCAGCTCTTTATAACATGGAGAATCTTGCTGTATAACTGTTCACTTACATGCCTTGTAGTATAAAGCCGCTGTACTCTGCTGAACAAGCGCGTTCAATCAATCAATATCACAGCCGGGTCGAATCCCAAACTACTCCACACTCCCTTCATATGCACACTACAGCTGTACCGAGATGGACGGCGTTCTAGTGCCCTTAAAAGTGATGTAGTGAATGTTGAGGACGCAGCCCGTACCTCAGGAAAAGCGATACAACGTTATAACGATATTGTTTATAACGTTACTGAATACAATAAATATATTTTATATATATCTTTTACAAGACCCGAATATGAGTAATATCGTTCATTTATACCAAAGTGACAGGTTTTAACCTCTGGTTTGACAGACATTCTCTCTTTTCTCTTGCTAACACCACAAAGAACACACTGACGGGTAGATTAGCAAAGCTAGCTAGGCCTGTGTGTTTAGCAGTTAGCATCTCTGCTAACTCAGGCACATCAACTGTGAACTATATAAGAACGCGGTCCGGGTTTGTGTCGGATACACACTCACACACACTCACTCACACACACCGCTCCATGGCAGTGAAATTCCTGTTTATACTGGTTTTAGTCTCTTTGGTTGGTCGGACACACACCAATCCCCATCTGTTACCGAGTCCCGTCCCCTCTCAGCGCCGCGCGCACTCACCGTCCGCCCGCTCTCTCCGCCGCTGATTGGCTCCAATGGCGGCGCGCGGAACCCAATCACAACCCGCACGCGCACACCGAGCGACAGCGCGGCAAAATGGCGCCCAGTACGAGGGCCGGAGGGGGGGAGCGGGGTGTTACAAGGGTGGAACCTGCGCCTCGGTTTCTCTCTTTTTCCTCAACCTTTCTCTTTTCCCTCTCTTATTCTTTTCTCTTCTCTCTCCTTTGATCGGTCTCCCCCCTCACATTTTCTCTTCTCTCGATTTCTTTATCTTACTCCATTTTTTGTCTCTTTCTCTTTTCCCACTCCCCTTTTTGTTCTCTCTCTTTCTCCTCTCCCTTTTTTTCCCAAGTCTTTCTCTCTTATTTTTCACCCTTTCTCTCCCTCCTATTTTCTGTCTCTCTTCCTTTTCTCCCTTCTCTCCTTTTATTTCTCTCTTCTCTTCCACTTTTATTTCTATTGTCTTCTTTTTGTCTTATTTTCTCTTAAATCACACTCCCTTTTCCTCCCTTTCTTTCCTCTCAATTTTCCATTTTCCCCCCTCTTTTTCTTTTTGTTCTCTTCTCTATTTTCCCTCTGCCTTTTTTTAATCACACTCAAATTTCTCTCCCTTTCTTGCGATTCCATTGATTTTTTTTTTTAACAAAAATCCCTTTAATACACAATCAGTACCACACAAACCAAAATGTGAGAAACCTCAAGAAAAACAACAGCCACCAAGAACACACTTGAACATAATTAATGTCTTCCAGACATAAAGAAACAAGTTCTCATTCGTGTAGGATTTGTTAAAATATTTACTGTGGTAATAAATTGGACATGTGATTGTTCATATGATGGAGATTGTGGAATGAAGATGTAGCAGACATTTTCAGACAGCGCGATTCTCTGGTTTCTTTGCAGCAATATGAAGGTTACCTCACCAGAGAGACAAAGAGACCATTGAGAAGAGATGAAACTACATAGTGAAGAACTTATATTACTGATTGCAAGGGTGTGAGTTCAAATCCCAGCACCACAGCACTGGAACTATGGGGCTCCTCAACAAGACCCTTAAACCTCTCCAGCTCATATAAATAAGAGAATGATCTTTGATGATCTTGTATCCAAATATTCACAAAAAAAAAAAAACACTCAATCCTAAAACTTGTGCGAGTGAACAGCAAACAAACTCCAGAGATGAAGAAAACTCACATTGGTATAAATGTTCAAAATTCTTTATTCTGACTGGGAAAAGAAAAAAAAAAAAAAAATTAATAATAACAACAAATAAGGACAATGACATTTTCTCAATCCAGGCTTTACATTTGCGTTGGGTTTCTGAGATCTGGATTGAGAAGTCAAGCATTAAATGTAGTTATGAACAGTAGCTTATCTGTACACATCTTATTTACAGCACTGGAATTAAAAACGTCATGTTTACTTCCTTTTACATTCAATAGACAGATGCTGCAAGTTCTCCGAATTTCCCCAGTAGCACTACAATACTGAATAGCGTAGAACGAATTCTTCCAGCAATCGAACAGCTTTTTTCTTGTCACATTTTGAAGGTGAAGGTAAAATCCAGGGGGCCCCTGAGACACGTACTTAATAAAAAAATTTAAAAAAAGAAATAGAAAAAAAAAAGAAAGGAGTACCATAAAACACTGTATTCTATTCACATCATATTCGGGTGGGCGGCCGCCCTCCTGACGAGTCCACCCAAACTCAAGTTTATCACGGTTACTCTGACTGGCCTGGGTTTATTTCCCAATGTAAAATATCTGAAAAAATAAAATAAAAAAGTGTTCTTTATACACACTGTACCATGTCGTAATACCGTCAGCACACCACTGTGTTGTAGTTATTAGACAAATAGTCATTAGAATAATTATTGCTATGAAAGCTCATTATATATCTGCATTTTTATAGTAAAAACTCCCTCATTATTCATTTTGTAAAATCACATAAAAAAACCTGATCTTATGCCTTCAGGACCTTTTTCCCTGTCAGTGCACAACTGCTTAGAATCTTGTAGCTTAGTTTACAATAAAATGAGCTTTAGTGGGTAGTCAGTAAAAACCCACAGCGCACCAGTACCTTCGTCTCAGAAAGAGCGTTTTGAATCGTGGTTTTTTTTTCCCGGGTCCTGTGCATCCTTATTAAGACGAACGATCACAACTGATGCACAGCATATCCGTTTTGCTTTGTACCAACATGAATCCGCTCCTTGAACTTTAGCTTAGTGAACCGTTATTGCTTTGTAATGCGGCTTTAATTACTCAGGCTGAATTTCTACATCATATATAAAAACAGACAAACAAACAAAAAACCCCTAAGGATTAAAATAGCACTGGTGTGTCAGTCCTTCATAACCCTAAAGGACACAATTCGTTGAGACTGTCCGTGTCTTAAAATCTAAAAGGAATGAATATTTAAAAACAAAAAACAAACAAAAAAAAAAAAACTCTCAAACTACAATCAGTGAAAACATCTGTCAAGAAAACAAAAACAGAAATCATCATTACAGAAATCCACCAATTTCCTCCTCTCCAGTGGCTGGAACCAATTAATTAGAACAAAAACCTACACTTTCATTTCTTCATCCTCTCCACACAGGGTTTAACACGCACGTACACGCGCAGGCCTGAAGAGGGCACCGCAAGGCATCCAAGTTGCTCACTCTTAAGCTTTAGGACATTACCTGAGAATTTACCGCCTCAATTTTCAGCCAGAAGGTCCTACAGAAACACAAAAACACATTTACAGA
>JAAIIK010000026.1:6851787-6907726 GCA_014706435.1 Silurus glanis
ATATATATATATATATATGATGGCCCAACACTGATTATCAGGCTTTCTCAGATGGATTCTAAGATTGTAGAATGGTTCAAAGGAATCTGCCTACCTTCAGAATGAACAATTCAAGCACCTGTAGCCTAAATTGCATGGAAATGAAGCTGGTGCTTTAACTAATCAAATTTGGCAAACACCAGGGCCATCTAGCAGGTGTACAACAATATCAGCATTTTCATGTACTTTGATTGGATGGTCTGTAATATATTATATCGGTCTATAATATATATATCTATATATTAGTCGTGAGTTGAGTAGTCTGAGAATGCATAACGTGACACGTTTACCATTAAAATTTTCTAATGACATTTTGTCTTTGTGTGTACTGCGACGATGCTCGATGTAAAATGGCAAGAGGAGGATGGTATAGGACGACACAAAACGAGGTAGAAACTATAAATTAGGTGGTCATTTCAGTCATGAAATCATGAGTCTGAATCTTACTGATGGACGGCTATCTGAATGTAGGGATGTATTGAATGTTATAGAATTGAGTCCTAAATGCACTGGGATTATTGGAACAATTCCAACAAATAACCACTACAGCCACATGAGTTTAGATTTAAATAAAATACATAATTCACGCACCACTCGTTTCTTCTTGACTACAATTTTATTAGCGCGTTGATTCGTAACAAAAACAAAATACCCCCCCCCCCTCCTGTTTTTCACTCCACTGCAAGAACTGATGTTCTGTGCCATGTACAGAACTGTAGAAATAATTGTGTATCCTGAATTGATAGAGGAAAAGAAAAACACAGTATAAAGAGTGGAATCCAGGCTGAAAAAAAGCAGCCAGGCTGCCGTTACGTTCACCGTTATCCGTCTGCACAGAGAACGTCAAACGGGCTTATGCAGAACTGTTCTAGATGTCCTTGATGACCTCCTCGAGTTCCTCTTTTGTGTACATGTGGAACGTCTTGTTGGGCTCTACTGTGGCCAGCTATGGAGTAAAGACAAAGAGAGGGGAAAAAAACAAAGATTAATGTATCCAAACAAGCGTTTTTTTATGGGAAGGTTGTAGCTTAGTGGGTACTTTGGATCTGAAGCTTGTGAGTTCAGATCCCAGCCACACCAAAATGCCACCAAGATGAACTTCTTTCCTGTCCTCATTTATAGCAGCTATAAACAGTCATTCCCTCACCTGCCTCTCTTTTTCTTTTTCTCTCTCTTGCGCTCTCAATGTCAATAGAACAAAACAAAAAAAGAACACTTTAGTACGTTACTGGAAAACAGGCAGGTGTGAATTCCAGTCCTCCATCCAGAAAACTAGTCTTACAGAAAATAGATCCAATGAACTGTTACCAGAGGAACGACAGCAGAAGAACGAGTGCCTCAATATAACTTGAAGCCTCACTACCGCCAGAGCTGCTGTTAAAGAAAACCAATCAACAAGCTCTGCACAAAGTGAACTGTAGAAAGGCACATCTGTGATTAAAGATTACCTCAATATTAGTAGCGTTCAGTTTCTCCTCCATAACCTGCTTCAGGATGGTGAGGGAAGACTTGATGGCTTCTTTTAACGTCATTGACTGGAACAGGATAAATGGATAGATGGATAGGAAGCGGACAGATAAAACAATGCATTAATTTGACTGTAATCCAATTATTACTCAGTACAGTTGCTTATTTACCTCCGACTCGCTGCTCATTATATTATATGACAAACTGGATCCCCAAACAAAACAAAAAGAAATGGAACTGAAAGAACCCTGTTATTAATCTGTTAACAGTAAATGTGAACTCCGTGTGAAGATTTATATCACACTGTAAGGTCATGTGAGCAGTCAATCTGGGGAAGATATGAGCTTGGGGTGAGGTTGGAAGGGTTGTTATTTGGAGCTAAGCCCAGATACAACAGCGACTGGGGCAAATTCCAGTCCTATAATAACCTGTTGCCGGTTGTAGAAACAAGACGTGAGAGACTGCAGCATTCGGGCACGTAATACAGTCACAACTGCATGAGGATCCAGACTAAATAAAAACGAGCATGTAAATGATGAAAGATGGAGGGGACTGGAGACTCCATTCAGATAGCTTTACTACACACACACACACACACACACACACACACACACACACACACACACACACACACGTCCAGTTTATTAATAATATAATATAATGCAGCACAATGAATGTACAAGTCCATGTTAATGAGTAGTTACCACAGAAACGATAAACCTGTGACTTGCAGCTGCACTACTGTCAAAAATAACGTGATATATATTTATAGAACACATAACATGATGTACATAATGCGCAATGGAACTGCAAACATGCATTTTCTCAGATCCTTTTCTTAAAAAAAAGACCCTTTTGTGTCATAAGCATTATTATTTATTTATTTGGTGTGTCCCGCGTATTCACCTTGTGGTAGACTTCCTGCAGAGAGCTCTGAGCACCCTCGGATGCTGACCCGATCGCCCTGGCATCGCACTGCACGAACGTCCCCGACGGGTCCATGTGGTACCTGCGAACCGCAACACAGCAGAAACTCAACACGTGAAATGAGAAAATGTCAGGTTTTATTCAGGGGGAAAAAAAGGTCACTTAAATTCCACTTTCAGCCTCGTTACTAGGATTCACTAATGGTCAGTAATGTACACTGTAAATCTGAGGGAAGTGCTCATGTAGATACTTACAGCTGGGGTCCCTTTTCATCCACACCTCCAAACAGCAAGGCAACACCAAAGGGACGACTCTGAGAACAGAAGAATAATAGAGTTTAAATTAAACTGGACAATTAGATTAAATAAAAAAAAATAATTTCTAACCACTTTGAATTTTTTTTATACATATAAATACAAACTGAATAAAACTTGAAAACCACTTTTTTTACTGACTTTTTTTAGATAATTTAAAGCATCGAGTTTTAATGCAACACTGTATTCAACTTTATATCGTACATTATATGGACAAAAGTATTGGAACACCAGATGCAATTCTTGTAGTTCTCCACACTGGAACTCCGACTGCCCCACTAGTCTTCTCACCCTAGTGAAGTTTTAGTGGTGGTTCTTTGGTTTCTTCCCCAAACTGGCAGACAATTGTATAGGATGGGGATCATATAGGATGTGCACAAAACCAGCTCCATGAAGATCTGCTATAGAATTCAAACCCTACTGAACCTGAATATGAACCTCATCTACATCAGAATCTCTCTTTTAAAAAAAAAAAAAAAAAAAAAAAAAAAAAGCTTGTGGAACATCTCAGAAGTGTGGAAGTTATTATAAGAGCAAACGCAGACTAAATGTGGAATGGGATGTTCAAAAAGAAGCACATACCAATCTTATGGTCAGGTGTCCACAAACTTTTGTGCATGTAGTGTATTAAAGAAGACCTACAATATGCTATGTCATGTCTTCAGTTATTCCTCCCACACAATATCACAGCTTTACATATAAAACGTTATAAAAATAATATAGATTTGGGACAATATGTAAACTATGTGTTACCATAGCGCCAGGGTCTGCGTCCTCCTCTCCGAACTGCAGAGCCAGGTTTGACACGGCCTGCGTCACACTCTCTACCGTCATCGTCTCGTTGTAGGTGAACCAGTGATTCTGCAGCACACAATCACACAAATAGTAATCTTTATAAAGAATTGTTTGAGCACTATGATATTTTACACTACAGGGTCGTTTGAGCAAGAGATAATGCAGGGACGTGCACAGACCTGCGTTTCCACTCTCGCTTTGTCGATAAGCGTTTTAGCATCGGCGATCAAGCCACTCATAGCACAACCTGTGGAGAGAAAAAACAGGTCTGAAGGAGTGTTCAATTATTTTGCACTTTGAGTTTCTGTTTTAGTTTTATCATTTATTTTATTTTCATTCATCATCATTTCACATTCAGTGTGCAATTCTTGATTTCAAATCTAAAGCAGAGGCTTTTTTTAGGGATCCTATAGAGACAAAAGTTTGTGGACACATGACCTTGTGCTTTTTTTTTTTCCACTACCCACATTTTTTCCTTATTTTTTTGGTAGAATAACCTCCACTCGTCAGGAACAAGATGTTCCACTAGATTTTGCGGCGATTTGTGCTCACTGAGCCACGAGGGTGTTAGTAGAGTGAGGTACTGATGTAGGTGAGGGTTAAAGTTCACATTCATCTTAATATGGTTAGAGGTATATAGCAGGAGATCTTCCACTCAAACCCATGTAGAAGCATATCTTCATCGAGTTTGCTTTGTGCACAGAGGCATTGTGATGTGTGTTTGTGTGTAAAGAAAATTTCATGCTACAGCATCCGAAGGCGTTTTATACAATTGTTAATTTTGTGCTAACAGTTTGGCGAAGAAATTAAATATGGCTGAAGAAGAAAAAAAAAAACAGGTGTCCCAATACTTTTGTCCCTATAGTTTGTATAAATTGTATATGAAACAACACAGTTTGCAGAGAGTGCACAGAGGGCGACGTTACCGATGTGAGTGTCAATCTCTACAATCTTCTCGATGCTGCTGGGCTCCATCAGGGGAGAAGTGATTCTCTTCTCCACAGCGAGACACACCCCTTCTAACGTCTGAATGCCGATGGCTGTCGAGCCCAACTGCAAGAACGAGAGATTTTATTCAGTGTGTCGCAGCTTTACACGGGTGGTAATTAAAAATTAAGACAAAAAAAAAACGTGTGGAAAGAGTATTGTAGAATATTTGACACGTTCATGGTATTTTTCTGGATTTTTGCACTCTACGTGCTTGAGTGTAGCAAATACCTTGATAGCTTCGATGGCATACTCCACTTGAAAAAGTCTTCCTTCTGGAGAGAAAGTGTTCACGCCTCTGTGATGGGGAAAAAAAAACGTCTCATTAGGACACTAAGGAACCAGCATGCGTCTCAAATACCATACCATAGCGTAGTTCTAAAAGGAAAAGACAGAAATCTCAAACTACTCGTTTTTAATTAAAGGAACACCTTTACAAAATAAAGTGAAAAATAAAAAATTTAAATAAAACAAAAAAAACTACAGTTCATGACCCGAGTCTAATGTGACAAAACAAAATCTCCTTTTATAATGTCATTTATTATAATAAAAGAAACACAGGTGCAGATTCAGAAGTCAGACAGAAAATGAGCGCATTCATTGAACAACTTTCGATTCGACGGCATTGCGCTTTCAGCTGCATCACTGGAGTCGGTCCTGTCCGTCTCCATCTTTCTTTAGCTCGTTTGTTTTCTAGCCATCAATCGATCAGTGCAGTAGTTTCCGGGGCATGATATTTCCCCCTTGCATTATTTTATAATATATATAAGTTAATTACAATATTATTATTACAAAACGTAATTAAGTAAAGGTAAAATTACAGGTTGTAAAAAGTAGAAATACGCAACAGGGAATTAGGGAAATTGTTGAAATAAATACACTGAATATTCAGCAGAAATGTAAATACAGTAGTAGAGATCTCCCAGTAGGACCTGATGATGTGCTCAGTAGAAAGTTCTGCAGTTCTGCTCCTAATGACTCAGATACTGAAGTGAAAGTGAAAGTTCCCTCTGCACCGTTCAATCAAGGACAATACGCCAGTTTCTTACCTGTCATACTCTGATCTGGTCAGGAACATCCTGAATAGTCTAAAAAAAATAGAATAGAAATAAATAAATAAATAAGTGTAAGAATACATCCTGGACTACTTTACAAAACACTCAGCTTCAAAGTCTATATGAAAACAATCGCTAGTCTGGATGTGGGAAGGCCTCAAAGCTGATTGGTGGATCCATCAAGCGGAGGCGGGATTTTGAGATTTCCTTCAACGCTATTGGCTGAACGGTCTGTCAATCCTCCACCTGCTTCCCATTCATGCTAAAAATGATTACCGCTCCATTCATAGAGCATTATCAAACAAATTCCACTCGGTGAACCGGCTTTATTTCGATATTCCAGCTTTTCAAGAGTCCAAACATCACCAAAACGCTGTTAGACATTTTATCTTGCTATAACCTAACTGACAGCTACAAGCATGAACACACTTCTAGCCTGCTAGCTTACCGAGCAACTCATTTCCCACCCGTATTTAAACACATACATTCTCCCGCGCTATAACGCGTACATGCCGGAATACGAGTGGGAAAATAAATAACGCCAAATCCCGTCTCAAGTTAGCCCCTGTGCTCAGTCAAACTTTTATTTTATTCCTCTCCGAGATTATTTTTAAGGTTCTAATATCTTTAGAAAAAAAGATATTCGAGAAAAAAGCAAAAAAGTGGACCTCTTTGTTATTTATCACACATTTTAATGAAAAACTGTTATACGAACATCTTACCTCTTCTCGCAGCAGAGTGAGTTTGCTCGTTTCAGCGGTTGCAGGAAGTGCGTCTGTTTAACGGTCCGGAAGAAACGGTGGCACCCACAATATTAGTTCCTACCCAGTAATACAGAACTGATATAGAAATTTTATTTTGTTAACCAGCTCTGTATACACAATACCTCATATCAACCTTTAACTAAAAAAATTCCCTTTATTAAAGAAAATAATAGTTATTCAGTAAATATTTCTGAGATACAGCTGTATGGCAAAGTGTAACAATAACAGAAAATATATTCTTATTAGGGCTGTTAATCGATTAAAATATTTAATCGCAATTAATCGCATGATTGTCATGGATTAACTAGTGAGTAATCAAAACTTAATTGCACACATTTATCTGTTCTAAATGTACCTTAAATTATTAACTTTTTAATACTGTAATCAACATGTTCATGGACGCTTTATGCAAATGTATGTTTATTATTAGTAAAACCAAACTCAACACAAAGCATTCAGACAAAATATTCTCGTAAGTGTTTTAAACTAATTGTAGTGTTTTAAATTACATAATCATCAGGACACCAAACTGAACTTTTGTTGTTTCCACACGAACCGTTTTAAGTGCCGGATGTGTGCGTCATGGTGGATTTTGGTGCTCGAATTGAGACTTGGCGCCTCACTAATACAAATGCTCACACTAATGCTAACGGGAGAAGGCGAAAGAAGAAGAAGAAGAGGAAGAGTTTTTACAACTTCTTTTCAAAGTGCGTCAAGCACCTCGCTAGATCTCCACAAGGTGTCAAAATGGCGACTTTGGACCTGGTTCTTTATCTTCAGGAAGAGGTGAAATCTTCAGGAGCCAAATCTGACGAGTAGGGTGGGTGCAAAAATGAGATTCGGCGAGAAACTCGAGGTGTGAAGAGAACTCGGTGACAGGGTGCACGCAAGGCAGTAGTAGTCGCGGTAATGCACATGTGTAAAATAACGCCAGTTGCGCTGCTATCGATATATATGGAACAATATCTTTCGGCAGGCTGATTATGAAGGTCGGTGCTCCCTCGGACTGTGTGTGCAGACTCGTGCTGCCATCTGTTGGCCTCTTACAAAACTAGTCTTGAAATTTTTTTAATACCACCTCGTACATGTAAACACTGGATGTTCAGCAGCAATTTTTGCACACAAGTTCACAAGTTTTGTTCATTTAAAAGAGGGTGTGTGTGTGTGAGTGTGTGTGTGTGTGTGTGTGTGTGTGTGTGTGTGTGTGTGTTTGTGTGTGTTTGTGTGTGTGTGTGTGTGTGTGTGTGCCCAATCCGCTCGTAATGAAGAGTCGAATTCAATTGTGGAAAGATTTTGTACATGGTATGGTTGTGAGGCACCGAAAAGCCTGAAAGTTTTCATAAGAAAACCAGAACCTGGTGATGCATCATATAATTTATAACAGGACCACAGACTTTACATAAAAATAAAATCCGGGCAGAAGTTTAGCTTAATGACACTACCCTTCAATACAGTTACAGTTTTCCTATAAGGACGTGTTTCCAACCTAAAGTGGTTATCATTCGAAAGGTTGTGAGTTCAAATCCTACTGTTCTTAAAGCCTTTAAACCTTCAATTGTTCAGTTGTAAAAAAAACAAAAACAAAAAAAAAGTTGTAATGGATAAAAAAAGTTGTAATGGATAAATGTGTCCTCCAAACAGCGTTAATAAATAAATACACGATACAGCCGAAAGCACACGTCCATCACACCCATTCTTCCACCAGACACAACATCTGAAGAACACAAATATATAGAGTCGCATACATGGTGTGTAAAGGTTGGAGCAGAAGAAGAAGAAGAACTTGAAAGACCTGATCACACTAATGCTCTTGGAGCTAGTGGGAAGTCTTCATGGAGGAGTGGAAGGAGAAAAAGGGGAATCTTTGGAATCTGCTGTGATCTGCAATCACGTGTGTGGGTGTGATGGTGGTGATGATGATGGGTGTAGAAACCTTTTTTTTTAAGGGAAGTCTGTCCCTTTAAGAGTGAAATGAGGTCACGTGACCGCTGCTGGGTAGAAAGTTTGACAAGTTTGACCGACGCACAAGAATCTTTCTGTCTCCCGGATCCCTCCTACACCCCGGAACCTCCGCGATCTGCTCCATTTTTATCCACCTCAGATCACATCTACTTGTGAGAAGAAGCCCGAGGAGATCATTCACACCATGGACTTTCCCCAGGTGATTTAATTTTCCTCCTTGTTTTTTTTGTTTTTTTTCTGCGTGTCGCTCTCCGACATAACCCGCCCGTTTGCTCTGGACGAGGCCGCATCCCAAATTGCTCCCTAGTGCCCTAAACAAGCGCACTACTCCGGATGTGCTTGAACGCCGTCCGCTCCAGATGTGGCGCCCTGCATACGGAACGTCGAGCCGTTTGGGACGCAACTCGTTTTTAACGTATTTAGAGATAGCAGATGTAAAATAAAAAAAAGATTTTATGATTTTTGTATTTATTTGTTCTTTTATTTCAATGTAGAAACTTCGGGCCGGTTTCAAACTGGACCTGGGACCCCTGAAAGAGCCGCTGGGATTTATTCGTCTTCTGGAGTGGGTGAGTTTCTGGGATAAGTTAGTGTCTAACAGACTTTACAATGCGATGAAAAACCATGCAGAGAGAAAAAAAAGAGGAAAAAGAGTCAGAAACGTGGGCATATGTTAGGTTTCAAGGTGAACTTGATCACATGACTCTCTCTGTAGGTGTGTTCTAGACAGCGAGGGGGCACAAACTTATGCACAAAGTGAAACTTTCTGATAAAATTATTTTTTTTTTGCATGCAAATATGTGTGTGTGTGTTTGTTTACACAGTATACATCATACATTGATCAGGTTCAGGCATAACATTATGACCACTTGCCTAATATTGTGTTGGTCCCCTTTTTTCTGTTAAAACAGTCTTGACCCATCGAGCATTAACACCACTAACTTCTTCGGTTGCCCACGACCCTGTCACCGGTTCACCACTGTTCCTTTCTTGGAGCACTTTTGATAGATACTGACCACTGCAGACCAGGAACATCCCACAAGAGCTGCGGTTTTGGAGATGCTCTGACCCAGTCGTCTAGACGTCACAATTTGTAAAACTCGTTCAAATCCTTAGGCTCGCTCATTTTTCCTGCTTCTAACACGTCAACTTTGAGGACAGAATGTGTGCTTGCTGCTAATAAATAAATCCCCCTTCAGATCAGAATGAAGGGATTTCTCATTTATTATTATTATTCGACTTTGCATCTTCTCAATGATCCCATAAAATAGGTGAAAAAGATTTTTTAGAAATGAAACACCACGTGTCAGACGGGTGGTGTTCTCTGACCTCACGGTTCCTCTCTGAGGTAATATGTTGCCCAGGTTGCTCTTTTTTTTTCTTTCACGTAAATCGCGTCGATGCAAATCCTTATGCCGGGAGTTCCTAAGATTTTACGGGTGTTGTTGCGTGAACCGGATTACGAGCTGTAATTAGCTCTTCGTAGATCGGTAAACACACGATTGAGCAACAGTCAGCATAGGGCCCAGGAAAAGCTGCATGCCAAACCCTGACACCCCCTCCACACTCACAAACAAACACACACACACACACACACACAAGCATACACACCCTTCAGTAATATTCTCAGCTCCTCCACTCAGCTCCAGCTGCTCTTCATGGTGACCGTATATCAGTTACAGTTGTTCATGTTTGAGTGTGGAGAAGGTTTCACATGTGTGCCCTTACATTAAATACAACTACAGCTAAACAAAGAGCTGTGTTTACTCTGTAAATATTTCATTATTTTCCCCCCTACAGCAGTCCTGATGTGTATGTGAGTGTGTTTGAACCCTCCGGGCGAACGCGTAGTATAAATACTGTAAAGATCTCCTCACGTCCAGAATAAGAACGGCTTGAAATCCGAAACCACGTCGGAGACCAGATTTTATAATCACGATGGTCACATGAGCCGTCGCAGAAAAGTGTTCTGTTCGTCTTAGCATAACGTTTTCTTGTTTGTTTTTTTTTTATAACAATCTGCGCGTTGTAATGTTAATTAACAGGTGTAGCGTTTCAGGGTTGAGCTGAAAACCAGCCAAGGAACATGTTACAGTAGATGCCAGCAGCTGCCTCTTTCAGACACACACACGCACACACAATCATCCCTCCATCCTTCCTACGGCCTATAGTGCAGGATCAGGCCTTCTCAGAAAGGAAGTTTCTTCTCTGTTTGCTTAAGGCGGGAGAAGGAGGAGGTGACGGGGCCGTTCGTATCAGGATCACGCTGAGGCAGGAGGGGAGTTACCAGGAAACCTGCCGCGTCCTGTTTAACACACAAACACGGCCGTATGAAGGCCAACTAGTCCACAAGAATGAGCAGGTGGCTAATTTCCTTCTCACTCTTGAAAACGAGAATCTGTATTACAGAAAAGGGGCCTCAGTGTGTTAAAAAATAACTCCGTGGTTAAAGATAAACAACCTGCTCTGCTATATAGGCCACATCGGCCCTTTTTAAGGCTTCGGCTGTTTATAAATGAATGATAAAGCGATTGAGAAAGCAGGTCACGGTATTGAAATTCTGCCCGGGATCAATACTCATCCACAGGGGTTTATATATAAAGGGAAGTGAAACTTATTGACCGGGATACACCGCACAGGTGGTGGTGGGGGAGGGGGGGTTCGGCGATACGGCAGATATATCGTTTCGCGATTCTCTCCTGCGATGCGCCAAAACGTCCTCGAAAAGAAATTGCCAAAGATGAGTGATGGGTTTACAGACACCACAATGATCAGTTTGATATATAAAATTGAATGATGTCGTGTGAACTAGGACGATGTGGTATGATGTTTGGAACTAGGACTTACTGGGGTGTGGGAATCGTTTAGAATGTTTGTGAGCTCGTTTCGAACGTCGTGATCGTGTCCCGTCCGCTCGTCCGATCTACCGCTGGTGTATCGTTTCCTGTCTCTCACACACCACAGACGTAGACTAGATTATGAAGCTCACAATGAGCAGACGGAAGGCAGTGAGAAGTCTGGGGTTAACGTGGATGAGACAGAGGGAGTCAGTGATGAGAACATGACTGAGAACAGAGACATTCCTGATCATCATCATCTTTTCTCTGCTTGTGTTCTATATGGTGGATCTTCAGTCTGGACACCTTCATTAGAGAACAACATTTGAAATTCTTTTGTATTAATATATTAATATGATGTGAGGTTCAGTTTCCAGCGTGACACTAAAACAGGTAGTAATAACGACCACTTTTTACTGAAGTACATGTCAGAGCCCAAACTTCTTTACTTTAACTTGAGTGAAAAAGTGCAGTCAGAACTTCAACTTTCACCAGAGTCTTTGAAAACATGAGTATCTGCACTTCTACCGAGTGAAGGATGTGTGTACTTTTGTCATCTCTGATGTTAAGCATGGATTTAAAAAATGCGAATCGTTACACGCCTTGTGCGTCGTTTTGTTCGCCCTCCCTCATGTTTACTTGTTCTTCAAAATCAGTCTGTGTTCTGAATGGCTTCTGTTAACAGGAATGATGATGATGATGATGATGATGGTGGTGGCTCGGTGATGTGTGAAATGGCGTTAAAAGTATTGTTTAGAAGTAAACGATGTGGCATGAAGATCCTGAACGTGACCCATAAATGTAAGATATGAAAGCGTTTTTTTTTTTTTTTTCCCGCCTGCTGTGGAGAAACTGTCCGGGTGAAGCGGATCGAGCAGACGATAGCGTCTTTAGGTTCGTTTTGCGTGCGCAAGACCAAAGGGAAAGCAAGCGTGAAATCAAAACTTCAGTGTGGAAGCTGATCTGAACCGAAACCGTGGTGCTGCAGTAATGCTGAACCTCTCACGCTGATCTTTTATCATGTGCACGCTTTCATTCGGATCCTGCTGGTCATTAATACATTTATCTGTATGAGCAAAAGTCTAACAGAAAACAAAACTCTTGTCTGTGTATCGTTTGGGTTTTCTTTGATATCAAAGTATTATATTTAGTACCACACACGCACTACAGTGTGTACAAGGATCCGGGCAGGACCTCATAAGGCGATCTTTCGCATTTGGTACGGTTCGTTTCGCACCGTTTTCAAGCATTCCGTCACAAACCTGCGATCAAACTCGGGTCTGACTGAACTGTGGTTCACTGGGACGAAAACAGAAAGGGAATTGAAGGATGCGAAATGGCCAGAAATCCACAACGGAGATGCCAAGCCGTGCTGTTTAATCTCACACAGGCCGGTGTTTTGACGTCGCCCCTCCCGTGAGCCGGCGTGGTTTATTCTTTCAGCAGTGTGTCCGTGGTAAAGTTTAATCCGGCACCCAGCGAGGAGCAGATCCGTTAACATTAGCGTAATTATTAACTGACCTCGGTTGGTTTGAGATCGGATGAACGAGAAATCCAGAGGGTCCGAACGAATTGGACAGATTTTCAAATGATCATTGCAGCATATCTGCAGCACAAACATGTTTCTGATCAGAGCAGGAGATCAGATGGAGTTAATCCTGATAATTCCTCATAATGTATCTCATATCCTTCATAGAATGTTTCAGTAAAGCAATTCCATAAAAAAGTTATCTAAATACAGTGTGGTACAGGGAAATGGAAACTATTTTGGAACTAGGAGTTGGTTCATATTGGGTTCGATATTGGGTTTTTACCGATAGCTAGGTCGGATCGGACTAATGACACGTGGTGTCAGTGATTCACCTCTAGAGGCCGCTCTCGTCATCACCGGAATGGATTTTTGACGATAGCCGAACCGCAAAACCGATGACGGTCGGCTTCTAGTTTGGAATCATTGAAAGCTCGTTTAGATGGGTTGACTTCCAGTGCATCTTAAAATGTCTTCTATACTCAGAAACACATCCATCTTTTGTTTATAAAGCCTTGCTTCAGATCTACACCGTGAGCTCGGATCTGCTGTCGTTTTTTGTTTTATTTTATCGTTGCGGATTTGAATTCCACTCCTGTGATGGAAGACGGTTTTGAAAAGAATCCCTTTCCCTCATCCGCTGACTATATTTACAATACCGCACACGTCTGTCCTCCGTCAGCCCTTTTGTGGCCACCGAGTGCCCGGTTGATCCGACTGTATTTCTGCTGAAACTCAAGAGAGCGTTTTGGTGGTCTTCAAACGTACGCTATACCTCTTCCTCAACTCTGCTGAGTCAGCATATCAGACACAGAGATGATGATGATTCGGGTGGTTTCTAGAACGACCTAGAAGCAGCTTCTTTCCTGAGAGACAGGAAGTGGTGGAATCGTGGATGCTGAGTCAGAGAATTGCGGAGAGGGACAGAAAGGGAAACGGAGCGAGGAGAGGGATTCGTGCTGGGAACGTTTAAGAACGTTTGAGAAGTATACAATGTAGACTAAGGTTAACATTATATTTACTATAGTCTACACAGATGAATGATTCGGCTCTGCGTTTTACTTGCACACATGATGCACGCACATCTAACTCCACTGGCCCAGATTAGATTAGGCCCCAAATTAGATTGTTTATCGTCAGTTCTGCAGGCGAAATAGAGATCGGTGTATCCATGATGATGAGCAGGTTGTTTGTCTTCATTGTAGCTTCTAGAGTAAGAAAATCTACACAGTCTGAGCACTTCAATAAAGTTGAAATGAAATGTCACGCCGGTAAAAATCACAAAAATGCACTCGGGGTTATTCTTATTTACGTCCAAACGTGGGCGTTGAAATATTTTCTATTAAGCATGGCGTAGACCTTCTTACATTCCACACATCAAAAAGACTCCTCTTTTTTATACCTTGGTTGGTTTTACTCGAACCACAACCTGCGATCTTGCCACCTGATTGGTCAGAAGATGAAAGGTGCTTTTCATCATGCAGGTCTTAGACTAGATATTAATAACGCTCTGTCTAGTCTTTGACGTCTCAGCACATTTGCTATTAAAGGTATTAAAATTAAAGGTAAAGCTAGAGTTATTTTATCGACTGACATTTGCTTCGACTTTTTATTTTAATTTATTTAAATAGCATCAATTAAATAGTTATTAATAGCGTGTTTATACAGTAATAAACACTCTGACCGATCAATGTTGGGATGTTGCTCAAAGCCAGATTTTTTTAAAATTAAATTTTGGACAGTCGAGTACATTTGGGATGAGAGCTCTCCTCGTCTGAAAGTCTAATGTTGTTCTAATGTTGCAGCTCTTCAGCATCTTCGCCTTTGCTACCACTGGCGGATATGAGGGATCCCTGACCATGACGCTCAAATGTCCAGATAAATCTCCGGACATTATTGCAAAGTTCGGCTATCCTTTCAGGTAAACAGAATCACATTCGCAATGTTCAAAAAGGTGTCCACAGGGGGAAGTGGTAGCTCATAGGTTAAAGGTGAGTGACCGATCGGAGAGTTGGGGGTTCAAGCCCCGGTATCGCCAAGTTGCTACTCTTGGGGCCCTTGGGCGAGGCCCCGAACCTTCATTGCTCTTCATTGAGCTGTATCATGGCTGACCCTGACATTCCTAACATCACTGGGATATGAGAAGAAAGCATTTTACTGTGCTGTAAAGTGTGTGGTGGTATCAAAAAGTTTCGAGACTAGTTTTGTAACACACCAACAGATGGCAGCACGAGGCTGCACGCACAGGGAGCACCGACCTTTATAAGTCAGTGTGCCAAAAGAGATTGCCCTGTGTCATCGAGGCTCCTCCTCACACGTGAGTTTCTCTCTGGAAACTGCATGATTTCACTTCTGCACCCACCCTACTCGCCAGATTTGGCTCCTGCGGACTTCAGCTTCTTCCCGAAGATGAAGATCCAGCTCATAGGTCGCCGTTTTGACACAGGATCGTGGAGATCCAGAGTGACTCGCAGAAGGTGCTTCAAAAAGAAGACTTCCAGGACATGTTCCAGAAGTGACAGGAATGCTGGGAGCATTGTATTGCTGTGCAAAGAGTATTGCTGTTAAAGGTGATCGTCGAAACTTTGATACCACCTCAGACAAGTATAAAGCACCTTTCTTTCTTCTTCTTTCCTTCAGTCAGGTCCTGTAAGTGTGTTTAGATGTAAAATATGACCCAATGCTGTCTTTTCTTATTGTATATTTAGTAACAGATTACACGTAGACCTGTACGCTTTACTGAACAATGAACATGTTGTATAGTCATTATATATATCGTCCTATAACTTGGAGCTTTTGTGACACTGGAGACTTTAAAAGATTTTAAAGTGTTTTTTTTTTTTTTCTTTCTTTTTTTTTTTTATTTGTTTTGTCTTTATTTTTTATTTCTTTTACAGTCCTCAGACTGTAGGATCTTCAGGAAAGAGGCTTTGCAGATTCCTAGTTAGAAAAAATGTGACCAGTAACAGATAAAAAGCCATCCGTCATTAATCATTCATTGTGTTGAAGCCTTGCTGTGGCAAAGGACCCTGTTTTATTAAACCTACCGCACCTGCCTTCTTTATATCGCTCTGTATTACGTACACTTTCTCTACGTAACGTAACGTGAGATTTAATATCAAAAATGTTGGTTTTCAGACATTTTCTCTATTTTTTTCTCTCTCTCTTTATCAGGCTTCCCAGTCAACCCTTTCAAATCCCGAGCTGCAACTCCAGCTTTCCCGGCAACGTGACCTACCTGCGTGGAGACTTCTCGTCCTCCGCCGAGTTCTTCGTGTCCGTGGGCGTCTTTGCTTTCCTCTACTGCACCTTCACCCTCATCCTGTACCTGGGCTACCAGCACATCTACAGAGAAACGCCCCGAGGACCCATTGTGGTGAGTGAGCGGGAATGAGGACTGTTGCATTGCAAAGGGATGAGAAAAAGAGGGGAGAGAGGGATAGAAAGAATAAATAAATGCAAGAGAGTTTGCTTAGTGATTGGCCGTGTATCTGGAGTGGGATTCTGTGATCCTGCTTTTCATAAAATGATGAGGAAATAAATATGAATGAAAATCAATGCTCATGGCGTAAAGAAAGATGCTGTGCAATTATTCAGTTATTCATCCTTAGGTACTGCCTGGTCATGGTCATGGTGGTAAGGGCTAGCTCAGTGATTATGATGTATAGATGATCCTAAGGTTATGAGATCAAATCCCACCACAGCTAAGCTGCCACTGATGGGCCCTTGAGCAAGACCAGGATCTTAACCCTCTACTGCTCAGTTGTTTGAATGAGAATTTGGATGAGGGCGTGCGTCAAATGCGGTGAAGGTGAAAGTAAACGAGGCTGCTAGTTTGTTCATATTTTGGGAAGTAAATTTCACAGGATGCTTCAAACACACACACACAAAAAACCACACATTCTATTTCTAATGTTTTTCCTGGCATTAGGGTTTAGATATAATTGAAGGTGTGGCAGATAAAACTCCGCCTTTCCAGTTTAGGTCACGCCCACTTGTTTGATGTACAGCTATAAATATTAGTTCAGTTTTACAGCAGGCATCTGGAGATAAGAAAAAATCCCTACCTTCATAATTTCTCCACACGTTTCTTCGCTGTCTGTGTTTTTTCCCTCTCCAGGATCTGATTTTGAGCGGGATCTTCGCGTTCCTGTGGCTTGTCTCGTCCTCTGCCTGGGGAAAGGGTCTGACTGACGTGAAACTCGCCACCAACCTCGACGAGTTGGTGAATTACTGCACTCCAAAGTGTGAGGCCAAAATCTACCCCGCCATGGGACGCCTTAATTCCTCTGTGGTGAGAGAAACATCTTGTAATAAAAAAAATTATCTAATTGTGTGTGTGTGTGTGTGTGTGTGAGAGTGAGGCTGCATCTACAGCAATCTTTAAAAATTGTCTAAAAATGTTCTCTGGTCCACACTTTTGTTTACGATCGTTCCCCAAACGTTGCTCATCCACACTGAAACATCTCACGTCCCTGTACTGAACGTGAGCAAAACGTAAGACCCGCTTCAGCGGAAGACTGAGTGAAAAATTAGCTTTCTAACGAAAACACATTAGCGAGGACATGACTTAAGTGTTGATATACAATACAAACCTTCTGTTCATCTCTCATTTAGGTCTTCGGCTTCCTCAATCTCATCCTGTGGGCAGGAAACTGTTGGTTCATCTTTAAGGAGACTCCGTTCCACAAGCCTGCTCAGCCTCCCTCTAACATGGAGCAAGGCGGCAGCTCCTAATTGGACATGGCAGGCTCCTCCCACTCCGTTCAAGCCAATCAGAAGTTAGAGTATGCCACTGTGGGGTCACACAGACTCGTCCTAAAGTAAAGTTTGATAAGATGAACGCTCCGGTCCGGGTGCTGTTTTCAGCGTTCAGAACGTCCACCCTGGACGTTTTCAGCTTTGGGTTTAAGCTCAAAAGCGTTCGTCTCGGTTGTGTTGCCTGGTGCAGATGTTCTAGTCCCATAAATTGTTTTGCGTCGTTACTAATCGTTTCTCGTTCTGTCTTTACAGTTGAGTGCAAGGGAAAAAAAATGCTTTTTGCCTGCCAGCACCACACCAAATACTTTCCTAATTAGTATATTAGTTAAAAATAAAAGAAAACGCTCGATTTTGAGTTCAAAAGTTAGCACCCCCCTTTACAGATATTCTCTATTACTTTTGAATGTTTAGTATCTTCATTCTTTACTAAAGATGTTTAAAAAAAAATAAGATTTTTTTCTTCTTCTTTTGGTTATATCCTGAGGTGCCAATATTTTAGCCACAGCATTTCCCATTTCCGTTCCTTCTCACAGCGATAAACGAACACATGATGTGAAAAATTGTTGTAAATCTTTTGTGTGGTCACTGTAATTTAGTGCCATGTTCACCCTTTTTCTTGTGTGTTATCTTCTTTTCTTTTGTTTTTTTCCTCAGCTACTAGATATTTTAAGCGTCAGAAATGTTGGCAGCTCAGTATTTCCATTCAGCTCCGTCAGCAAACAGGTTCTACTTTTTTCCTAATCAAAAATCAGTTTTAAAATCGAGTTTTTGGTTGATTTGGAAGGAATATAAAATATGAAGGGGGTGCAAATTTTTGCACTCAACTGTATATGCGCTTAAACGTGCGTGTGTGTTTGTATATGCTGAATGTATATATACACACACACACACACACACACACACCCTCTAATAATCCACTGATAGATTTCTGAGTCTCTTATATTATTGTCTTTTGGGTTTTTTTTGCTCTTCTGCTTTATGATTCAAAAACCCGCACACAAATCCGTGCCTTACACACGTGCGTTTCCCCAAAAACACACATAGAGTATGAAGATGCTTCTGAGAAAGTGCCTTTAATACGTCCTGTGGTCTCTTCGAGATCCCTGACCGACTCCTTACCTTATCATATATCATACCATGTCATGTTCCACTTGTTCACGCTTGTCACGCGTTTATTTGCGTGATAACTGCTGTTAAATGACCTGCCATCACCAAACAGATTTTTTGAGGAAGGTATAGTTGTGTCCAAAAATAGGAACAATTAAACACTAATTTCCTTCTTTTTTTTTTTTTTTTTTTTTTGGTTCCTGTTTATTTCCTAAAAATCTAATATCCAACACTACACTTCCATGTGTTGACATTTCATTTACAGAGAAGAAGAAAATTCTAATTATTAATCTGGGTTGTAACTGATTTCCGACACTGATTTCTATTTTCCTCTTTTGGTCCGATAATAAGGACCCACGAGAAGACGTCTGTATAAACCATCATTACTCCACATAATCACCCGTGTGACCGATTTATTGCCTGTTTGCGAGTAATTATTACATCACTTGTAGCCAGTTTACACTAAGTGTCATGACCTTGTCGAGGGGAATAACACGATTACACATCACCCTGTCGCTTTCTGTTTCTTATGTTTTATTTTATTAAATTTTTTTTTTGTTGATTCGCCTTTGTGCCTTTGAAATCTGAACGCCTTAGCAACACTGTGCCTTAATCTCTAATCCTAGTTTTTTTTTTTTTTTTTTTTAATAATAATAATAATAATAATAATTTAGTGTTTCATGGGAACTATTCCAAAGTGAGTTTTGATATTAACATTAATAAATACAGTGACTTCAGTTCGGGTTGTGCAGCTTTAAACTCCAGCGTACCTGCTTGTTTTCATATCACCTCGGCTCTCTGATATTTTAATGGCACCTGAATACACTTTAGGTTAGACATCTTTTTTTTTTTTTTTTAAACAGGTTGAAATACGTTCTTATGCTATGTTTTGTACCTGAGAAGAAGGAAAAAAAATCACATTGAGTTTGCATTTTGCAGGTTGCTTTCTGTGAATTTTTGTGTTATTAAGTATTAAATGAAGAGAGCTTCATTGCTTTGTGTCTGTGTTTTGTGAAACTGCTGTGTGATACCAACCACTAGATGGCGGTATGATTATATGGATACAAATATTAATTTTAGTCTGAGTCGTTCTTTTATCACGTGACTCCAATAGACACTATGCAGTCCATTATACAGGAAACAGAATTGAGTAGTTCATCTCATGAGTCCTCTGGTCCGCGTCGTTCTTTTGTCACGTGACTTTATCCTTTTATTTTTATTTTTTGGTTCTACTCTTGAGGACACGATTGTCACAATAATTATGGGGGTCACGTGCCAAAAGAACTAACGACACGGACCAGAAAATATGAGCTGCATTGTCATAGTTTTATTATTAGAACTGTAGTCAAAGTTGGTGTATGTAGACATGTTGTGGGATCTGTTTACCGGAAAATACAATTTTTATTTTATTTATGACTAGCTGAAAGTACCCGTGCTTCGCTACGGAAGGCAGAACGCTAAGCAATATGGCAATAAGCAGTAAGCACTGAGCAGGACTGGATGATCAGAGATCAGAACGTAACGTCAACAAATAACGTACTACCCCTTTGTAGTACCGATACAGGGCAAACTACTTTGAAAATAATTTTTATCGTGCATCTAACATCTAATAAGAAACAATGTAGTAAGTTTCATTAGGATCCGTAATGTTATTTCGAAGAATTTACAATGCGTGAGAAATCGCGTTTTTCGCGAGTTAGCCGCGATCCAGGGCGAATTTTTCAAAACCCTTTCTTAGTGAGCACCTAAGACCCAAGAGGAAGGTATGTTCCAAATTTCATTGCAATCCGTTCAGTGGTTTTTGAGATTTCGTGATGAGTGAGTGAGTCAGTCAGTGGTATTTGAGCTTTATATATATAGATCACTAAATGACTCAATAAAAGATTCGTTAATTTTAATGAACGAGATTCAAAGAACCAAGTCGCTAAAATGATCCGATCTTCAATCACTATTGTGTAGTCTATGGGAGTCACATGACGAAAGAACGAACGACTCGTACTAGACGATTCGAGAGGTGAACTACTCAATTCTGATTTCTGTACATAACTTACGGAGATTTTGCGATGCTTAATAAATGAATCACTCTTTGAGACGACTCGTTTAAAACGAACTAATCATTTGTTCATGAACGACTCGTTACTACACTCTACTGCCCGCCCTCTTATTCACCACTGGTGAACAGTGAGGAAGTAAATACAATTCATTTCTGTATTTAATTAGCTTTTTCTCGTATCTGTACTTTACTGAAGTATTTCCTGTCGAGGAGATTTTACTTTACTGCATTTCAAAGTCAAATATCCTACTTTTTACTCAACTACATTTAGCGCAATCAGTCATTCCTTTTTATTTTTGAGGATAAAAACTTAACTGGTCAAACAAAACAAAGATTGGCGCTTATCTACTGATCACCAACATACAGTTCAGCGTCAGTTCAACATCAAGCAGAACGTTAGAGAGGAATAAATGATGATGAGACTCGAACTCACCACCGCACACGTGACCTCGTTTACACCATTTTTCTGGAAGTAGTTGAAAAGAAGGTTTTGGGTTCATGATCATTGTAATAGAAATCAATCAGTGTTTAATTATCATTAATATCATTCTATTAATAGATCAGTGTGCTGAGAGTCACATCGGAGTCTTTTCACATAAACTGAGGTGATTAAGTAAAGAGACTTTTTTATAATAAATCATAGTACTTTGGATACTTAAGTACATTTGAAGGCAAAAACTTTTGAACTTTCACTCAAGTGAAAGGGACTTTACTTTTACTGGAGTCACATTTTACTACATTGTCCACCACGATCATTCACACACTCCTACTGACTTTCTTTAGTCTCAACCTGCTTCCTATTCTCACCACAAATCACAATATCACCGTTCAGCGAAGGCTATTACACCTTATAAACGTGTTATAAACCTGTAAATAACCCTAGAGTGCCCCTAGTGGACATTTCTGGGGTTTGAACTCTCAGCAATAATTAACAAATGAGATGGAGTTGTACTTCTCATGAACCAAACCAGATAATAGATAGCAAATAAATAAGAGCATGTGTTTGTAGAAATTATTTAAAAAAAAAAAAAAAAAAAAAAAAAAAAAACAGAAAGGTAGCACGTGTGTAAAATTGTTGTTTGAATATCAAGAATATAAGCATTTAAGTAATTTAAATGCTCTAACATCGCCTAATAATAGTAATAATAATAATAATAATAATAATAATAATAATGGTGATAATAATAATAACAACAAAATTAATAATAATAATTAATAAAATTCTAGGTCTTCTTCTATGGTTGGTGGCGGACCGGTGTGGTGTGATATCGCACCCCCTTGCGGCACGTCGTAGAAACTGCAGCCTGACCTGTAACGCACATGCGCGAACTTCACGGTCGCGGTTCGAGCTGTGGCGCGTGCGCGCGCGACGTCACGCGTTACGCAACGCCGGCGTCTACGTTCGTTCAGCAATGACGTCAGATGTAACGTCCACGACAAAATGTTCACAAATAACAATTAAAAACAGATTTACAATTTAGGCAAATACTGAGCGGTAACGCTTTTCTCTTCGTTTCGTCTTTCTTTACGTCACAGAAAATCCTTCTAGATTTGAACAAGTGTGGGTTCAGCACACCATATCTAACTAGAACATTCGCGGTGGATGTCATTGAGAAGCTCCATGCTGCTCGATAAGCCTGACTGAATTCAATACTTATCCTCATCTAGCTTTCCAGAATTTCGGTCATAGCAGGTGGGTTTGAGGGGAATCCACATCTGCTGTTCACCGGTGTCCCACAAGGCTCAGTGCCGGTTCCTCTTCTGTTCTCCATTGATACTTAATCTCCTGCTGAGGTCTTATCTTCACACTTCACCACTGCTATGTGGACGACGCTCAACTCATCCTCTCCGTTTCTCTCTGATAATCGCGTTTCTTCTCGGATCTCAGTCGACATCTTGTCTTACTTCTGGCGGAACTGAGCTGTTTATTCTATCTGATTAATCTTAAATCTTCCTGGGCAATCTGACACTGATATTTTGAGAATAACGTCGTAGTAATACGTGATAAACCATGACTTTCCCAGCCATATGTGGTTCTTTCCCAAACTGTTATCGCAAAGGTGAATGCACACAATTGTACAGGACGTCTTTGGATGCTGGAACATGAAATTTTCCCTTCACTTCAACAAGGAGTCCCAAACCTGTTGACAATGCCCCTGTGCACAAAGCAAACTTTATGAAGATATGCTTTGCATGGGTTGGAGTAAAAGATCTCCTAATATAGAGCCAAGGCCACACCTGATATTCCATTGAAAACAAAGGTCTAAACAGGTGGAATCTGGCGAGGCTTGGTTGAAATGAAAACCTGCACCCTCAACGGGCCACTGGAAATTATTGGACACAACTAACCTCCCTGAGATGGAATAAGGAAGAAACTTTGAGAGGAACCAGTCAAAAGGGAGACCATTCGTTAAGGCGTGCCGACGTTTAGCGGTAGGCGCTTAAATGCAGTACTGTTCATGCAAACTGTGGTCCTGAGCCCATTGTAGAAGACTGCTGATATTAACTACAGTCTTAAGTTCTTGAGTTTCTCAGTAACTTCATGGCTCTTTAGGCAACAGGCAACCATCCAGAGGCAGGGCGTCGGGATGGACCAGGAGGATCGGAAATTAAGATCAGGATCATTGGTCAGTGGTACCTCAGAGGGAGACTTTACAATATGACTATATGATACCAACAGGATACTACAGAATACGGATGATTTGAACGCCTGCTTTTGTATATTATTAGCTAAAAGAATCTGAGGATTTCGACGGTTCGAGAGGTTTTTTGTGTTACAGCACCACCCACTGGCCGGGGTAGGCCTCGCATTGATGTGTGCTTGGTCCCCTAAAAAAAGTCATATTAAAGTGACGTGAGATACTTTTAACTCTTGGTTCTGAGGTTTTAGAAATTTGTAATAAATTAATCCAGATTAAACCAATTATTTGTGTCTTTGTGTTCTTTTTTTTCGAAGACATTTCTGAGATGGGGGGATGGGGGACACGTTTAGAAACAAGAGAATGTATGAAATAAGTATATGCACTAAACACACACACACACACACACACACACACAAACACACACAGAGGAAGAGCCGCGAATGCAGACAGGCGTGCAGCCTTCGCCCGCGGGAGCGCGCATTATGACGTAAGTGAGTCGCCGCGCCGTGATGATGGCGGTACGTGAACGCGCAGTTAAAGTAATGGCTGCTCTGGAACGGCGGGTGCCTTGTCTCGACGAATTCGTGGGTCAAAGCTGGAGCATCTGGGCAGAGAGGATTCACCTGACAGCATCGGACGGTGAGTGATCGCCCTCCCACCGATTTTTCCCCACATTCGGGTGAAAAAAGTCGGTCGGATGCGCTTTATTTTCGCCGAAAGGCACGGCATCCCTAACCAATGTTACCCAAACAAAGAACCTGCCAGGTCCTAGCGCTGGCCGACTGTGTGGTTTCCTTCAGGTCCTCTTAGCGCATACTTGCTCTCACTTTATGACTCTGGACTTCGTTTTTTCGGAATAAAAAAATGCACCTGGAGCGGAAAAAAACCACAAAATAAACTCAAATCGCACAGTCTACAATTTTCTTTTTGCAAAAGTGACAGGCGTACACAAAATCGTCCGAACAACTTTCTGCACAGCCGCTTAGCTTAGCCGCCGTGCTCGGGGTTGCCAGGTCGCGCTGTACAAACGGCAGAATTCCTCATATCTGTAATAATATACACAATCTTGAGGGCCGTATTAAGTTTGAATCGCACTTTAGAAACGCGGTTAAGACGTTTTGAAGGCACGTGGAAGGAGTTTAACTCATTCATCTAATCGAATCAATTCGACCGAATTGGCAACCTCGTGATATCGTTCCGTTTTAGACGCCGGTGATACGTTATTTTTTCCCCTACCGCTATTCCGCCGGACCCGAGTCTCCTGCGCTGTGATTGGTTGATCGCGTCTTGCCCGTGCGTCCTAATTGGCTATTTAGCGGAGGGACTGTGGGGATTAACCAATTACAGCGAAGAGGCGGTGTCGTGCAGGAATACGGGCGAGGAAAAAAATATAACGTGCCGGTTATGGAGATTTTTTTTATGTTCGCAATATCGCCAATATTACCTGAGAAATGTAAATTTGGGGGTTTGGGGAATAAACTGGTTTTCGTGTGGCCTGAATTCAGTTCATGCTAATCAGCCAAGTGTTTCCACCCCCTCCCCCCGTTTTCAGTATTAAAGATTTATCGTTATTTTATAAACCCAGTGTCAAATTTCTTCATCATATAAACGCCTTGTCCTGATTCTAGCTGATGGACATCGGGGTCCAGGTCCACATTCCCTCCAGATGCTTTAAAACCCTCCGTGGTTTGGTGTTCACAGGGTCGTGTCCCACCCACAGCCAGGGCCGTGTCTCAAATGGTTCGCTTTGAGCCCTGAAGTGCACTAGATGTCTCTCTGACACCTCTAGTTACACGCCTCTGTAAAGGAAGGATGGAGGTATTTGGGACACCTATGAGACATCACTGGACATTTACCTGGTGTTTCAGGTACACACACTGTACTGTCTCCCCGCACCAGACGGAAAAAATAACCACAGACGTGCTTTCTGATTGTCAATTGATTCCCAACAAACCAAATGACCAAATCCTGAGTATGGTCCCTTCAGTCAAACCCAAACTAATCATGAACGTCCTTCACAAAAAACTGGTTTGAAGACGTCACGCCCCGAGATCTTCAGGCTGTTTTTTGGGCCTCTGAAATGAAAGATAAACTGTGGTCCGCGTTTCTAGACACTCGGGAATTTTACTCCACTTCCAGTCGTGGAATGAAGCCAGTATCCTGATAGTACTTCCTGGAAAACATGACTCGTGTTGTGCCTGGTCGACAGGAAGTAGCGTTCGGAGTTGTCATGGTGGTTTCTCACGGTTTGCCTCGTGTGCTGGTATTGTGACGGTAAACCCTGAGATCTGATTCGAGCTCTTTCTCATACAGTTACACAACATTAATCTGATTTTATAATCGATCTTGATCTTGGGGGGAAAAAATAAACCTGGGCGTGTATTTCACCTCAAAACCCTTCGCTGGCGAATTCTTATTGGGCGTCGATCACAGCGATGTGGGCCAATCAGAGGCCTCGACAAGCTCATGTATGTGGAATGTGAAGAGAGCAGATTGCGATTTTCCTGCAGGAGTAATTGTTTGAGCGAGTGAGGTTCCTAAACCTGAGAGGATCATTCGTCCTGAAATCCTGTTCACAAAAAACCCCCACAAAATTCTCTCAGGAAATCAAATCTGTGAGCTTTTTTCCGTTTCAGGGTCCGACGCAGACGATTGCAGCAAGAATGGCAAAAAAACGACGGAAACCATGACGTTGAGGAAGGAGGGTACGGATTCGTCCTCGATTCTCGAAAATGTTTTTTTTTGAGAACTCTTTCGTGAAACGAAAATAATTTTTTTTCTTGCATGAACACTGACAGATATGTCGATCTTCGGCCACTATCCGGGACACGACGACTTTTACCTGGTGGTGTGCAGCCACTGCAGTCAGGTGGTGAAGCCGCAGGCCTTCGAGAAGCACTGTGAGAGGAGGCACGGCTCGGTCGGGAAGCTCTATGCACACCTGCGCTTTACACCGCCAGCCGGCCAGCAGCGCTCCCACGCCCGCCATGGACATGCTCCGCCCACCACCGCCCACGGTCCGGGCAGCTGGAGCGGGAAGAGCCAGAGCGGAGGAGGAGGAGCGGCACGTCCGTCGCCTCAATCGCCCTCCACGCCGCCTCAGTTTAAACACACCAAGACGCCCAAGGACGGAGTTCGGTAAGACGTGTCATTTTTTTAAGGTCTACTTGAAGAGTCTTGAGAAATGTCCTCCAGCTGAAATGTTTGCTGTGATTCTCATCTCCTCGTGCAGCCTTTCGCCTCTGGAAAAGACCTCCAATTCGGGTCATTCAGAGTCCACCGTCTTCAAGCAGCCTCCGCCCCTGGAGCCCCCGCGCAGCTCTCCTCCCCCGAGTCTCAGAGACCCTCCGTGGCCCTACGGAGGCCCGTCACCCGGCCGACCCTCTCCGAGCTCCACGGAGAAATCCCCGGGCCAGAAAGCGGAGTCTGGATCGTCCGGCGCCCCGGCACCGCACGCCCGAAGCAACCGGTCGTACAAGACCTCGAGTAAGTATCAGATGAGCTCACGTGATCTGGAAGTTTTTCGCACGCATCCATATTTTACACACGTTTTTTCATCTTTTGACGCGGATTTAATTCATGAAAAGGACGAAAATGTCTCCTTAATGCAGAAAAAGAGTGTGACCTGGACAAACACTGCGGCGTGTTGGATCCGGAGAGGAAGAAAGTTTGCACGCGGCTGTTAACCTGCAATGTGAGTTCCTCCTCCTTCTCGCTGCATCTAAAACGCTAATTCTGGTCAATCTGACCACGTGTAGTAGTCGTAGGGTAGCGGTCGTTATAATTGCTCGGTTATGAAGACAACGGAGGGTAAAATTTATTTTTAAGGCTGTAAAATCAAATAACTGCCTCGTGGTATGAGATTTTCGAATTCCACATCTAGTCCCTATTTGCTGTTATAAGAACCTCCACTCTTCTGGGAAGATGTTCCACTAGATTTGTGGAGATCTGTGCGCCTTCGAAAAAACGAGGGTCGGGTGCCGACGTAAGTGAGGTGAGGAGGCCTGGGGTGCAGTCAGCGTTCACATTCATCCCAAAGATGTTCAGTCGGGTTGGAGCTTAGTAGCAGGAGATCTTCCGCTCCATCCTATATAAAACATATCTTCATGGAGCTGGCTTTGTGCACAGGGGCATTGTCACGGCGGAACAGATTTTGGTCTAGTAGTTCAAGTACAGGGAAAATTTCATGCTTCTTCATCCAAAGACGTCCTGTACAATTGTGTGCCTCCAACTTTGTGCTCACAGTTTGAAGAAGAACCACATATGGCTGGAAAAGTCATGTGCCCAATACTTTTGTTCCATGTGGGTGTCAGTGGCTAGATGTTTTTCTACCCATGATGTTTGCTGTGTTCCGTAAGGTAAAACAACGCTTTTTCTTTTAGATTAATGCCTACATCTCAGTGTTTACAGGAAGTTACACAGACATGACTTACAGGAAATGAGGAAGGAATTACAGGAAATGACCATCTGTCTTTTGTCCAACTTTTTCAGTAGTCGCTTATTTTGATTTTTTTTTTTATTTCGAAGCTGAAAAGACAGGCTTCAAAAAAACAAAAAAACAAAAGGCAGCATGAGAAAGTAGTGTTTTATTATTATTATTTTTTTTTTTTTACTGAACACCTGAGAGAGCTTTTAAAATAAATAAATAACCATCAGAAGAGCAGCAGCATGGCCTTCAGAATGTTCAGTATCGAGCTGGTTCCCGGGAAGTGTCTATACAGATGCCGTTTTTTCTCTTTAATGTGATATAATGCATCCGAATCGTTTTCGTTAAATATAACAAAGGTTTTCCCCACTTGTCGCATGTACATTAGATGTTAGGAAGCTGGAGTCAGAGTGTAGGATCAGCCATGATGCAGCCCCCCTGGAGCACAGAGTCATAAGGACCTTGTGATCCTGGGGTTTAAACCCCGACCTTCCGATCAGTAACACGGATACAGACTGACATGACTATATTCTTTCCCTCCTACAGATCCACTCCATTCACCAGCGGAGGAAGGTCGTCGGTCGAAGTAAGAACTTCGACCAGCTGGTGGCAGAGCTGAAGATGGTCTCGAAAAACCGAGAGCGAAGCGCTCAGAGCAACGAGGACCCGGCTGCTCAATCCCCGAGCCCCGAGATCCCCAGAGAGCCGAACTCCTCGCCGTTCTGCAGGAGACCCCTGAGCAACTCTCCCGCCTTCAGGTAAGAGCCCTGAGGCAGAGAAGAGCAGAGCAGCTCAGGGATTTTTATTTTTTTATCCATTCAGGGTCATTCGATCCAAACTGTATCTTGCGTACGAGTCATAGTGCATCATCACTCACGTCTGAATTACAGAAATTTCTCCCTCGTATCCGTGTCAGTTTTATAGATCTGTAAGAGCATCTTTCGTATCCTGGCAAGAGAATTTCATCTCTAAAACCCAAGTCGCAGTTCTTCATATCTCGCATTCGAGCCCTTTATCTCTCACGCGCTTTAGGAGCAATTCATCTCGCAAATCCGCAGCAGAAATCTTCATCTGAGTCGCACCCTTTTACTTTAAATTGGAGTCAGAAGCTTCATCTCGCATATATATGTGGTGTTTCTCCATAACTGAAGCAGTTGCGATTTATGATATAGTTAAGATGCGATATATTAAAGGTACATATGAAGCGCAACTACTGATGCGATACGATTCACCCTGATTACGATGCAGTGCGATCCGATTTAAATTTCAATCGACACAACGCCATTCAATGCAACGATGGAATAGAACATATACGATACTCAGCAGCAAATCATCAATTTACTTTAGTGCCTTCTGACTTCTAACGGCCCTTTCACACACACACAATGAAATAAAAGCAGACGTTCGTCTCCTGTTGTGTCTGCAGAAAGATGCAGCTCTACCTCTGCCATGTTAATCTGTATTCTGTGCGACTCTCTGTGGGACACGCCTCGGTCTCCATAGTGTTGATACGTCGTATTCACGTAGCAGCCGCGGTGACGAGAGAACGTGCTCGAGAAACGAGGAGAAATCAATTTACGTATCAAATATTGGTCTCAAATTATTGGTCACTTTCAAAAATAATAAAAGTATAGCGCAACTACTGATAATTATATTATGCAAATATGTTTTAAAAAAAACGATCCAAACTTTAATTGCCGATGCACCAATCGATGAATCTTACTAAACATATATATAAATGTATATATTAATTTTCTGTTTTTTTTGTTTGCACGCATTTGTGACCCACAGGACGCGAACGGGATCGGAGAATGCCTCAGAGGAGGAGAGGGCGGTTCGGGAGGAGGGTGTGGCTCGGGCTTCCTCACCTCTCACTCTGGGTCGAATCTCCAGTGACGAAAGCGAGGGAGAGGGCAACGATGAACCTGCAGACTGGCACTCCAGCCCCTGGCATCCCAAACCACTCGCGGTAGCCAACACAGTTTTCACGTATTGTAAAAAAAAATCGTCTGTATGTCCACAAAAACGTCATGTTATTTTGTAATAAGCTTTTTAGCACTTGGGCCTAAAAAGGTCTCTTTTAACTTTTTTTTTTTTTTTTTTTTATATCCGTCAGAATTCCTTCCATTCGGTGTGACTTGATTTTGTTCAAATGAACCCCTTGACCTCGACAGAGCCTCGTGCGCTGGAACGCGCAGATTTTATCTCCTCGAATGTACAAATTTTATATAGAAATCCCTCTGCCTTAGCTGCCAAATCCTTCAGACGTCTCGCAGTCAAGACTCTGACATTGGTGCCAGATGATGAGCAAGCGTTCGTTTGCCTGGATTTCTTTTGGTCCTATAGGAAAATGACCTTTAACTAGTGTTGAGACGCAGACAGTTTCCTGGCTCATCCACTGCGTTCTCTGTCCTCGGCTCACCCCCCGATCTTTGAGATTTGTATCCTTGTTGGAACAGAACTGATTAAACGTCTGTCAGAGCCTCTGAGTATTTAAAGCTGCCATTCAGCACAAACGTGTGTGTTTAAATTCCAGCGCCAACACAGCTGGCTCGGCCCCCGAGCAGCGTCTTAAGTGTGATCAGATGTGGAATTTAATAAGCGAATTGAGCGTCCCGGTCCCCCCCGAGGAGACATCTGCAAAACGAACCTGTCTTCAACCACCTGACAATAACAATTGAACTTTTTTGCCTGGTTTAAGACGTTTGTACCGAGCAGCTCGTTTTGTTTTTCCCTCTTCCAGGTGTGTACGTTCGGTAGTGTTTCTCTGGGTCACGGCGTCTTCACGTTCGACAGACGGCTTCATCACCTGCGGTCTGCTGTGAGTGCCATGGTGGAGTCTCACCTCAGCGCTCACCTATGGAAGTAAGTGTGTCACTTTTTTTCAGTTCATCATTTAAACCTAACAAATAAACCGCTAGTGGCAGACTGCTGAATAATGCCTTCTGATGTTTACATGAGCCTCAAGTTTCTGGATTTCTCTGGTTAAAAAAAAACAAACAAAACTAAACCAGATGTTGCCTCTCTCTTGAAAGGACCTGTCGAGCATCTGAGTGAGGAAAAACACTCCAAACAGCTTAATGTTGGATCAGTATTTTAGATGTATTTATATTTACTGCTTTTTTCCCCCCTCTATAGAAAAATACCTCAAGCATCCGAGCCTCAGTCGCAGAGTTCCTCATCGAAGCCTTCAGCCATTCCTTCCTCCCCATCCTTCACTTCCCATCATTCCAAGCAGAGGGCAGGAAATCCCAGTGCCACCTCCCTCAAGTCGTCTTCATTTTCGTCGCACGGAGCAGGCAGGGACGGTTCCTCCTCCAGCACCAGTAGATCCTCGGCTCAGTCTGAGAAATCCGGAGGTCCCCAGTCCACAGCGCACTCCAAACCTGCTCAGACTGCCATGCACCCGGGCACGGGGCGGTCCAGAAACCCCGTAGGCAGACCCAGCAAGCAGCAGCTGCGTCTCAGGGAAACGGACCGGGCTGACCCAGCCGCTCCAACAAAGCGGAAAGGCTCTCTGAGCGAGGCCGACACGGTCAGCCCGGATAGGAACTGTGTGAGCCCCGATCGGGACCGAACCCGGCCGCTCGGCTCGGGCAAAACGGCGCCGGCTCAGATCCCGGCTTTAGCGCCGCCATCATCTCACGGACAGACGAACGGCTCGCTTTCGCCGGGCCACAAGCAGAGCCGGGCCGAGCTGTGGCTGTTTAAGCGGACTCACCCGCCGGGCAGAACCTCGCCCACGGAGCCAGGCGCATCTGGCCGAGCAGGAAACTCAGGACACCACAGCAGGCCTCCCGGATATGAGCACAGAGGCTTGGGCAAGAAACGTAAGAGCAGCGACTCATCTCCCCCTTCCAAAGCGCACCGGCTGTCCAACTCCCCTCACTCCGGCTTCTACCCCTGGAAAGAAAGCAAAGGAGCACCGCTGCCTGTAGGAGGGGAGAAGAAGCTCAGTGCGTCCAAGGTGAGTCGGTAAACCTGAGGAGGTTACACGTGTGCACTTTGAATTACATACACACATCAGACAAACGTATTACTGCTCTAGTGCTTTTTATTTCTATAGACACTTTTGCATATATATATATATGTCCCTAGAAATTTCATGCAAATTACAATATCAGATCTATTTTCTATAAATATCTCCCGGATATGGAAATAGTAGACTCTGAAATGTTAATAAAATTGTACACCCCCCCCCCCCCCCCGAGCGACAAACCGGGAAGCGACATCAGCACCGATTTGCTTTGCTAGATGAAATGAAAACCTTTTTTATCTCTCTACAGTTTTACGTTCTCTGTTTGTTCACAGCCAAAACTCCATCGCTGAGCGGGTCCTCCTGGCGAGCACTGCAAACTTGTATGGACTGTGGGCCCAAGTCTCCAGACGTGTGTGTGTGCGTGAGTGTGTGTGTGTGTGCGAGAGAGAGAGTCTGGAAGTGTTAGACCAGTGTGGATCATTTCGTCCATGGTCCTTTTAAAAAGCCAATATATGAATGTGAGTTGCGAGTGAATGGCAGATGATGGGAGGGGAGTGAATTTCTCGGTGAATTCAGAAATACCTCACAATCTACTGGACATGCTGCTATATAAATGTTGATTTATAAAAATGGATTAAAATATTCTTTATACTTGAGTCACCGAGTGTGGATTTTTACTGATCTTTTGATTGATTGCATTATAATCGTAGTGTTTATCAATATAAACGTTTTATTATTATTATTAGTAGTAGTAGTAGTAGTAGTAGTAGTGCATGAATTATTAGGACACACACCTTACCTGTGAGCCACGCCTTTTCAGCATGGACAATTCAACACCCCTATTTCCTGGTCATAATGGTATCGCCTGTAGAGAGCACGGTTTTTCCCAGCACACGGAGGGGCCGGAAGTTGTGACGTAAAATTTTAACCCCCACCTAGAGGCAGTTAAAGATGTATCTCCTGATCGTATCAGAGTTACTGTAAAAAAAAAAAATGTACAGTGAATTAGGACTAGAATTAGCGACACGCCTGCGTCAAATCCCCCCCATCCCGGAAGTCGCAGTGGTCCGTCCCGTGTTCTGCTTCGGCTCACATGGCGTCTGTGTGTCAGAGTAATAACAGTAAGAGGAAGCGGAATACCGGTTTAACATGATCACTGCGGGGAGACACCTCGCTTTTCGGGCACGACAGCTCTGGCTCGTGTGTCCTGCTCCCACCTGAGCTACGGTAATCAGAAGCGAGGCGGACATGCGGCCGGGAGTGGAGTACAGTCCGGTAGGTGAAGGGCTCGGGATGCGGGAGTACTGGCTGTACTCGTGCATGCGCAAAATCGCTCTCGTGGCCGCGCATTGTGTCGCTCTGGGCTTCACCGCGCTCATCGGAGTTTTATCCAGACCAGGAACAAGTGAGTTTCATCAACATCAGACATGAAGGGCTTTACTTATTTCTGAAATCATTTCTATTGTCGCCTTTACTACTACTACCATAATAATACTATTCATTATAATAATAATCTCAATGTTGCGCATCTATAAGACTGAATACACATTACTCTCAATCCCAACAAAAACAATAATTACCATTAGTATAATTGACAATTACAAATACACAATACTGCACAAAGAGCGCTTTTTTAAAAAAAAAAAAATCACATTTTCATGTGTTAATATTTGCCCTATAAAATCAGGCCAAATCACATTTCTTGACATTTTACTTTTATAACCAAAACAAAAAAAATTCATTTACAAACTTATTTTGTAGGCCACTGTTTACACACACACACACACACACACACACACACACAAACAATCAATATTGGGAGAAATGTGGCAGGTTTTCTGATGTGTACAACAAATCAGTAAATTTCCTTATAAAACAATACAAAAATGTAGCTGAAACTCCTATTTCTTTTTTTTTTTTTTTGCCTAATGCATTTATATCCTTTCGGCTCTTTATAGTTGATAATTTTTGAATAATTGCATTCGTTTTGAAGTTATTCCTGGGTGAGCTAAAGATTACGGTACCGTACTGTATTTAGTAATAATAATAACATATAAACTTGTAATATTACAGACTCGGAATTCAGTGTTTTATCCCATTAGTTAAGACTTCAGTTGTGCTGGGATCATTGTGTTTTTCTCTTTTTTTTCCTAGCGTGTTTTTTTGCTGGGAAATAAATACACAAAAGTTTCACATAATCCTGAGACTGAAAAAGAAAATTTGAGTCATGGACTAAAAACTCAACCCTTCACTCAGTCAGTTTAATAAAAAAAAACATAATTATACACACACATTCCTGTTGACAGGAGTGTAAGAAATAGGAATAACATCTTAAAAGATCCAGAATCAGTTCCAGCTGGTGGCAGATATTTGTGTAAGGAACTGTACATGTTTAACTTTTTTCTTTTTTCCTGCTGAAGCTTGTCTGACAACTATTTCATGTTTTGTCAGTACTGCTGACAACCACCTATTTTTTAACACCTTAAAGTCTGGAATGTTCAGCATTCACCATGTGATTTGCTGCTTTCTGTAGGAGATGGGATAAAAAGAGAGAGAAGTATCATTGAGGCGAAGGGGCTGAGATTACCACTGAGTGTACCAAGTGTCTGATATCTCCAAAGAATCCTTGAATTGGAAAAATCCAGGAATTTTCAAGACTGGAAACTTTCCATGGGAATTAGCAGAAATATATGGGAATTACCATGAATGAATTGGGAATTTACAAAATTGCAGGTTAGCCGATAAGCGGGAACTTAAATGTAGTTGGGGAAAAAAAAAAATCTTGCAGGATCATTTTGATTAAAACAACCAGATTAAATGCAATTTGGGTTGAAATTCTCCCTGCACATTCATCAATCACATGCACATTTACTGCATGGGCCACTGAGGCCACGCCCCCTACATGCACTGTGTATTCCTCAAACACATCAAACAATTAATCCGGCACGCAAAATAATGTAAAAAACAAGTCGACTATTCACATAAATTACATACATTTATGTGTAAAACTTCATTGTGCTGTGTGTAAGCGAATGTACAACAAAATTGTACTAACAAATACTGTATTAGTTTGCATGCATGTCAGCTTATGTCAGACCGAACAAAAATATATTACATAAAAATATTTATTTCTATATGATATTTTATATACAAATTTTCCCAAATTTCTAACGAATTCCCTCAAATTCCTGCTAAGATTCTAACTTGGAAAACTTTTCGCAACCCTAATCGGACCAGCGGTTGGAATTGGACCACCTGCTAGAAGATCACCTGCGCTGGGGCCACACCATCACAGCGTCACTGACTTCAAGGTCACTTGCATGATGTTCTGTCAAATAATGACAGTAGAATATCAGACCAGGTGTTTTGTGTGATGGTCAGAGGGCCCGAGACTTCGCTCGGCCGGCTCTAGTGATGCGTTAAAGGTCGAGAGCGCAACAGACTTACACAAAGTAGCCTAGACAAAGTAGGAAAATGCAAATCGGGACTATCTTGAGTGTTCCCTCTAACCTCCAGGTGCTGGTTTTTGTGTATTTGCAGGTCTCTTCTCTTGGCACCCGCTCTGCATGTCACTCGGGGTGAGTTCCCGGTTTAACCTGAACTAAACATTACAAACTGGTTTCCCTTTTGCATCAGAAGAAAATGCCCTTTTCCTTTTGTTTCCCCTCTTCCTTTTTTTCCACCAGTCTTTTGCATCGCTCCCTTTCTCTCTTTTGTTGGGAGGATGATGAATGTCTAACTGGCGCACGGCCTCGAGGCTGATCGATGAATAATGCATCACGGTCCTGAATTATGAATAGTACACGGTGGAACAGGGAGATAATTAGGCTCGCGCCTCTCCCGTCTGCGTATCGGCATCGAGGCTATAGTTACGACTGACCCGAGGCGCTGAGCGCTTTTCCATCGCAGTGACGCGCTCAGCGGCGCGGCGTGACCTTTCAGCTCCTCGTCTGTACACAGTCTCCTATTGTACTGTGTGGGGGAACGGGCGCCAATAATGAAAAAGCTCAGTGACTTACAGTTCTTATTCCTGCAGCGATCAGCGGCGATGTGAAACCGATACCTTTTCCATGCTTAGAAATAATGATCACGCTGGGTGTGTTTACATAATGCAGAAAAATTCCATCATATCTACATCATCCTACCTTTACATCTGTAGTCGACCTGTAATTTTTTTTAGTGTTTATTAGTGTTTATTGCATGCACGCCTTATTGCCTACGCTTGTGAATAGTTGTACATTTCCCTATTAAGATGAATAAAGTATCCATCCATCATATATAAAATACCCTGTAAGACGTGCGAGTGTCACTGTAGAAAGAAATCACGTCAAACAGGCAACTTTTAATGTCACGGGTATAAAAATGGACGGCCTCCTTTACTGTGACTGAAAGAGCAGTAATAAAAGATACGCGTTATTAAACTGCTTGTTTCTTCCCCTTTCTCAGTTCTGTCTGTGCATGACTGAGGGGATCCTGCTCTTCTCTGGTGAGGGTTCTCTATGCTGCTTCAAGTCGCGTAAAGGAAAGGTCCGGATACACTGGGTCCTTCAGGTGTTGCTGCTGCTTTTAGCAGCCATGGGCGTCGGCTTCATGGTGGCCAGTAAGAGGAAGTCTGAGCACCCTCACATGGAGACGTGGCACAGCCTGCTGGGCGTGGGGACGTTGGTGGCTACGACGCTGCAGGCGGCCTGCGGCGTGTGCCTGCTGTTCCCCAAGCTCATCCAGACCGTCTCCGTGACCCGGCTGCGTCTCTACCATGCCACCTGCGGCCTCGTGGCCTACCTGCTGGCCACCGTCACCGTCACCTCCGCCTTATTCAGCGACTGGTTCCAGGCCACGGTCAAGGGACCGATTTGGTACGCCTTCCTGCTCTTGCCCCCCTTCCCTGCTCTGGTGGTGATGAACCAAATCACCAACACCTTCCTGCCTAGGAAAAAGCTCACAACGTGAACCATCGCGAGGAGCACAAACGGACACGACGAAGCCTGAAGCAATACGGCGGAACTCGCAGCGTAATTACAGTGTGATTTTAAAAGAACTTTGACTTTTCTTAGTTTGTGAGGAAAATACTTACATTCCTGATCATTTTATCTTGTTTCCACTAACGATAAGACTTTGCGTTGTTACTCACTTAACAAAGCGTAACTTGTGTTTTATTCGAAGACGGCGTATGTAACTGCACTTGAGCAACTGGCTGCACTTGAAGCGTGAATGATCTCCTGTGAAAGGTGTTTCCAATACCTTCGTGTGAAATGGAACCTCAGTTTGGGTTTGGACCAAAATAATGTGTGTGTGTTTGTGTGAATCTGTAGTTTAACACCTTAAACGTGTGACGATATTTATGACAGTTTCCTAATGAATTTTTAGCTACGAAATGTCTACATACAAGCAAATAGAGTTATTAATGAATATTGCTTTTGATAATAATAAGCCGTCCTTGTGTGACCTTCGCCATTATGCCTGTCCCGAGTCAGCAATATTCTGGAGCGTCCTGTAAAACGATAAAGGGTGAAATGAACCGCGTCATGGCGATAACTGCATAAATCATGGCCTTGTTGCCATGGTTACATTCCGTATGTCATGTAGGAATCTGTTTAGCAGAAAATAACACACCTGCCAACCAATCGGAAACGAGGATTCAATGTGGTTATGGTGTAATGGTGCGTGGTGTAGCGTGCAAACGATTGTCGCCACGTTTTTACTTGTGTGTGTGTGTGTGTGTGTGTGTGTGTGTGTGTGTGCTTTTAGATGTACTCTTAATCAAACTCTTTGTGGAAGAATACATTTTTCATCATGACAATGTGCAGACAGGATGAAATGTACAGTAAAAATCACATGAACATGGAATCATCCAGGAAACCCTCACCATATATGGCAATTTGCGGCGTATCCGTATAAAAATGTGTCTTAATTATGAGCAATAATGTAGAATTTTTAAGTAAACACCTTGTGCATCCCGGCGCTTCTTGCGCACTCCATCACTACTTGTTCTTCACTAAATGAGACTCCAGGGAACCTACTTTTCTTCCGCTAAGGGTTTTTTCTTTTGTGTACGCTCACGGCTAGGAGTCATTCATAATATACACACATCCTCATTCACAACAAACAAGTTAAACCAGTTAAGAAGTCACGTTCTACGCGTAGAAACGTGCGTGCACATAGCAAACCTATTCGGTTTCTTGTTCCAGGGTAAAAGGAATCACGTCGCTCAGCTGTACGTTTGTTAGACGCAACATCTAACGCAGATTTCAACTCCTGTACCCTAAAACTGAGACGAAAAGAGCGTCCTATCAGTTGGCATTATGGCGCTGAGAATACCAGTGGATTTAATACACGATACTGCCGAGGTGTTGTTTTATTTCATTTCGGAGAAAATGAGGGCTTGTGAATTCGCAGTCTGAAAGTCTAAGCAGCTCGTGCTGATGACCAGACCAGACACCTTAAATAAGAAGGTTAAGAGGATACACACCAATATGCACTTTTATAGGTTTAAAGTGTGTGTTTTTTTTTTTTTTAAAGGCATCGATGGTTTGTATAAATGTACAGCAGCAATAAATTACTTTCAAATTATATCTTGAATTTATTTATTTGTTTAAATATTAACAAATTGAACTATGTAGCTAAATAATCCATTAGTACATGTATGTAATGTTGTGTGTGTTTTCTAACCAGTTTGGCAGATGATATAAAAACCCCATGCTGATGGTTATTTAATGCTTGTATTAAATACAGAAATATGACACGAATAATTCAGACATGTGCACGTCGGGATCCCGATAACACACTGATCCCATACCACGAGGAGATGCCACTCATGCTGTTCACGATCCAGCTGACCAAAACGAGTTGATCAGGGGATTAAGAACCAGTGTCGTAAGGTTACTTCTTTAGTTTTACACTGTTGTATTAGACACGGGTGAAGCTGATATCCAGTTGATTAGCGTGACCATATACAAAGGTGGGAAGTAACGAGTTAGTTTGAGAATTCTATCTCCTTTCCCTTTGTGAACGACAATAGAATCCCCTCTAAAACTCGGTACATTTTTATTTCGAAAATTTCAAATGGGTGACTTTTTACTTTTACTTGAGAAAACAAGAGAGCATCAATCTTGGTCATTGATATCATCTTTAATGAGGTTCAGGCTTTGTGTAGCTTCGCTTTGGCTTTTATCGACCTGTTTTCTAAAATATGTACACAGCTTTTCCGATTTAATGTTAGTTTGAAAGAGAAAAGGAAAAAAAAAAAACGGACAGTAAAATAGCAATATTTAGATTTTTGAGTTTTGGTGTCTCGTGGACTATAAGAAATGAGGAAGTAAAGAAAGGACACTTGGTGTCCCTGCAGATGTCCAGACATGCATATGCATGCACACACACACACACACACACACACACAATGATGCAATCAACACATCAGATATCCAAGTCCAGAGCTCCTAAATGCCATGTTTTCAGAAAGGATTATAATACTGTATTTATCTATATATATATATATATATATTTTTTTTTTAAAGCTGAGAAAAATATCTATATATGTGTGTTTTGTTTTGTTGTTTTTTTATTTATTTTATAGTATCGTGTTAAACCTAACTCTACTGGTTTTCCTCGCAGATCAGCGTGACGCGGCCCGTCAGCAAGTCCTCCACGTTAACAGCAATGATCCCCGAGTCTGCCTCTGCCTCCCCGCCGTCGCCCAGGGCAACAAACACCTGCTGGGAGCCGGACAACTGTGATTGGTCAAGCCCGACGATCTGTGCCGCCCCTTCGGCTGAGGTATGTTCTGTCTGGATCACCTGGTTGGGAGAAGAAAAACGTGATGGAATAAATCGTGCCGAACCGTGAATTTTGTGTACCGTTTTTCCAAACAGTTCCCAATTTGCAAGATCATTAAAAATGTCTTAATTATTGTGTGATAATGTGCCTAATTAATATTATTTTAATGAATAAAAAAACATTTATCATATTGATGATTGCAGACGATCAGCAGGATCATGAGTAGTCACCATTTGGGTGGTGGAGCCATGATCCTGTAGCTCCTCCTCTTGGACAAGCTGCACGTGGTTGGTGAGGAGATGCTGTTGGAACTCCGCTTCAGAGTGAAAGGAGAGCGAGCAGATGGTGCAGGCGAACACGGATCTCTGCTGGCTCACGTGTTCGCTCGACATGTGCTGCTGCAACTCCTGCTCGCTGCTCAGTGCACGAGGACAGTACGCACACCTCCACGTAACGGCATCTGAGAGGACGCACGCATCAGACAATAGATAATCATCAGGCACAAATGCTAGCGATGTGATTCACCCAGAAAGAAAAAAATTCTTGACATCTACATATTAGATCAGGGATCCCCAAACCTTTTTCTGTGAGGGCCACAGAATTCTTCCTTTCTTTAATTGGAAGGTCGAGTCGGTCACGGGCCGGAGTGACTACCAGTATTATTGTTAAAATTTGATTATGATTTTAAATGTATTTATTATTCCTTCTAATGCCAGATTAATTTATTATTTTGTTCTGCACCGTACAGACAAATGAGCATCATCTTTTACAAGAAAGGCCTATTACAAGAGCATTATTACTATCATAATGATTTTTTTTTCCATATTTATTGCTATTGAAATCAAAACATTTACTTACTCATGCATATGGTTGGTGAATGAATCTAACACATAATTAGGCTACGTTAATAACTAGCCGTCGACCGATAGTGAGGTTAAATCGTACTTGCTAATAACCAATTTTCAACCCATTTTGATTCCGGATAAAAACCTTTTTTATTACAAATAAAAAAGTACAGATTTATGAAAATGTGCTAAATAAAAATGAATCTATTAATTAATAAATGAATGATAAATATTATATAGCGCTCTCTGTGCAGCGTGCAGTCTCGTGTGCCATAAAATGAACAGCCCGTGGTGGCAGTTATTCACCTATAGGGGCCGCTCTCGTAAAGACAGCAGACCGGAAGCAGGAAAAGTATCGGTATGGATTTTTGCGGATAGCTGATAGTTCCATCGATTAACTTTTGCTACCGGATTAATAAACTTCTGTTAATTACCAAGGGGAAATTTTAGTTTGAAAGCCAACCTTTATTATCAAATACAGATATGATATGAGTAAAACATATTTAAAATAAAATGTAAAAATACGTCTCTGGCATTGTTCAGAGGACCGTTCCAAATGTGGGGGCAGGCCGTAGTTTGGGGACCCCTGATAAAAGCCATTAACGCCAGCTTTTCTTCCCCAAAAATCCTTTAGAAACCCATATTTGCAAAAAAAAAAAAATATATGCATAATATTCACCTGCTTGTCCTTCCTTTACACCTTCATCAGCCACAGCACGGGTTTCTGTAAAAAAACAATACGATTGAAATGCTGTTTAAAATGTTATGCATGAACCTGTACTGAACTGAATTACAGCCAGGCAGTAAGCAGACAGCCCGAGGCACCTGGCTCCTTCCTCACCTGGGTGTTTGGTTATGTTGTGTTTAAACAAGCTGCTCCTGTTGCAGAAGGTCTTGTTGCAGATCTTACAATGCAGAAGGTGTGAAATCGAGCGGCCGCCCTCTGCCGTCGCCTCGTCCGGGTGCGTGGTGCGATTGTGGTACCACAAACCCGAGAGAGTCTGATACACAAACACACACAATAAACAAAGCACACACACACACACACACATCAGTGGATTATATTCTAACAGCCCTGACCAGGTGCTGACGTGTTCAGATGGTGTGGTGATTTGTTCACCTGGTAGGATTTACGGCATCTCTGGCAGCTGTATGGTTTGCTTCCGTCGTGGACGCTCATGTGTTTCTCGAGCTGGGCCTCGGTGCTCAGGATCTTGCTGCACTCGGGACACTGGTGCAGCTCTTTAGGGTGGACCTCCTGAATGTGCTCTCGAAGCTTCTCGAGGCAACCGAAGCTCACGCGACACTTCTGACAGTCGTGCGGGTCGGAGATATCTGTTCAGGGTGAGACGGGTGTGTAAAATCATTGCTGATCATTAGGGCTGTAACAGTGCACGTGTTTGTAATACAGGGCTTTCGGTTCGGCGTACATGTGTACCGAATACAATCCTCAGTTTACATGCATCATTTACAATCCGTGTTTCCTCACGAACATATTAAGTGACGGACCGCAAGTTTGTTTGGTCACCGCATGGCACTTAAGAACTACTTAAGAACTGATTATTAATCAATTATACAGGGTGTGTGTGTGTGTGTGTCTGCTCACTGTGGAAGGTCTGCAGGTGCACCGAGAGCCCGTTGGCCTGTTTGAAGCCTTTCCCACACTCTCGACACACGTACGGTTTGTCTCCTGTGTGTGTGCGCACGTGACGCGTCAGCTCGATGGACTGCGCGAACGTTGCCGAGCAGTACTGACACGAGTACATTTTACCTGAGACATGTGAGAAACAGGGTAAGGACAGGCACAGACAGGTCAAGGACAGGAGACACGGCGAGGTGGAGTGCTGCCGTACCCTCCGAGTGCTTCTTCTTGGTGTGGTAGGACAGCGCGGCAGCCACGGCAAAGCTCATGTCACAGTGTTTGCAGCGGTACGGCTTCTCCCCCGTGTGCAGCCGCATGTGGTTTTTCAGGGACGAGTTGGCGGCGAACTTGGCGCCGCATTCCTCGCACGCGTACGGCCGTTCCTCCAAATGCTCTGTGCGCCTGTGGTACAACAGACCTGCAACCAGACGGCAAATCTGACATGTCTGAGAGCTTTCCTACTGATACAGGATCAGTTTATATCACTCATCTACTTCAGCTGGAGGAATGACTCTGGATCAATGCTGTTATTATTATAGATACCTCGTGACACCAGGCTGTTTTAATGATGTAATGGGGAGTTGTGGTTCCATGGTTGAGGCTTTGGGTTAATGATCATAAGGTCAGGGGTTCAAGCCCCCAGCAATCCTAAGATGCCACTCTTGGGCCCTTGAGCAAGGCCCTTATCGCTATCTGCACCCGGAGCATTGACCCTGCACTTCCTGACAAGCTGGGGAAAAAGGGGAGGTGGTAGCTATGGGTTACTGATCAAGAGGTCAAACCCCGGGATCTCCAAGTGGCCACTCTTGGGCCCTTGAGCAAGGCCCTTAACCCTCAGTGCTCCAGGGGGGCTGTATCATGGCTAGGGTTGCAAAGGGAAGGAAATTTCAGAAACATAATTAAATAAAAATTTGTGCTTTAAAGCTGCAAATGTAAGGCGATGAAATTTCCTAGAACTTGAAAATTTTATCAGAATACTGAGATACAATTCTATGTGTCTGGATCTGAAGTGTTTGTGCTCACCAGAAGGGTGTTTAAAGGTCTTCCCACAGAGCTCACACGTCACCGGCTCCACTTTCTTCCTTTTAACCGGAGGGCCGTTGTGAGCCTCGACTCGGTGCTGCTGCAGGGCCATGACCGAGGGGAAGGCTGTGGAGCACTCGGTGCAACGTTGCGCTCGTTCTGGACACAGCGCACACTGCTTCTTGTGCTTCAGCAGACGACACTTGAAATCGAAGCTCTTGTTGCACCATTGGCAGCCGTAGGACAAGACAACGTCCTTCCTCCTCCTGTGCGGGCGAGATTCACCCTTCTCCTCCTCCTCCTCTTCTTTCTCAGAACCTGCAGTATCCTCATGATCTTTTAGTCCTATTTAAACATGTGCAATACAGTACTTATAAACCAGGCCTTTTAAACACACGCCCTCAAAAACAGGCCCTAAAAAAGGGGGCGGAGCTTTCAGAAAATGGAAAGCTAGTTCTGAAGGGGTTGCCTGGAGTTGGTTATCATCATCATCATCATCATAATTACAGGTGCCTGAGTGCGTGATGCTTCTTTCCTGATCAGATAATTGATATTCTAAATATATTAAATAAATAGAAAATGGCTATAAATCTGCCTTAAGCCAATCGCGCATTTTTTTCCCCCGCCTTTGGATTAATTTTAAAGCCTCCATTCTAAACGATCAGGAACCTACCAACATGTCCAAGTTCCTCGATGAGAACAGAAAGCTGTGGGAAGCTCGTCCGGCTCACAGACAGGAGGCGGCAAAGCGGACCGATGTGCTGCGTCTCCTCGCTCAGTACTCGGTCCAGAACCTGCTGCATGGACTCCGTTCCTCCGCCAGCACCTCGGCAGCTCTGCAGGAACTGACACGATCGAGCAAGAAGAAAAAAAACATGTAGGACATCATATTATGAACAAGTATTATTTAATCCAATAAGAGCGATCAAAAAGCTAGTCAAAGTGTTTCCTTGTTTGTTTATTGTATCAGCATCAATGGCTTTTTGATGGCAGGATCCATGTAGGTATAATAAAACATTATAGCAGTGAATTCAGTAGTCATATAATTAGTTACATGCAATAAATTTTATATCAATTATTGTTCGATTAGCAGTGTATTTCACACACGCTCACCTCAGCAACGTCTTTATCGTGGTCCAAATCACCCACAGCTCTTTCCAGGTCGGGGATTTCATTGATTGTTTCCAGAATGAGCTTTTTGTGCTTGAACAAGGCATCTACTCGTCCAACTAGACACAGAAAAAAAAACAAGCTGAAGAAAGACTACTGAGATTGATATGGCAGCTCGGTGAGGAATTAAAGGTAAAATATTTAGACATATTTCGAATACTTAGATTCATGTACAGCAGGGATGCGCATTTCCGTAACTGAGCCCGGTGCGATTCGCGTCTCGATGCATATCCAGCGATACGATACATTAAAGATACATATAAAGCAGCTACCGATGTGATACGTATATTTATGTTTATATTCCATTCTCTTTTTATAGCATTTGTCTACTACAACAGCAACTCGTCTGTTTTCAAACGTGATTTGCTGCGACTTTACTATGTTCATGCTATGCTTATTTTCAATGTTTGTATATTAAATTTATGTATAGATCATTTCATTATTATACAAAAATTTATTAATGATATAGTCTAGATGCTTAACCACAAAATTGACTATTTTGAGCATGATTGTCCACTTGCCATCTGCAATTATCATTAAAAACAATACAAATGTTGAGTTACAAAAAAAAAATAAATGCTTCACCTTGCATACTCAAATGCTTTTTTTGGATCTTGTTTTGTTTTTTTTTTATAAAAAGAAAAAACCAGCATGAGTGAATTTGTTCAAAGGAGAAATCCCACATTCACTCCCCAACAAGCAGCACTATAAACTTAAAAATTTCCAAATTAAAGATGGTTAAACTCAATATGTGGCTTTTGCATTTTTGAAGTACATTTTTATACATAAATACCCTGAATTAGGGTTTTATATAGTTATAATAAGCAAAACATGGAATTAAAATTCTCCAGACAAACACCAACTTGTATCTGATGCACACTTTTTTCAATCGATGCATCACATCGTTAACTTTTATGGCGACGTGCATCGCTGAATCTTACCTTCTCTACTGTACATTATGTTCATGTTTGACTTCACAATTTGAGTGAATCGTTTTTTTTTTCTTCTTCATTCGGCTGCTCCCATCTGCCTCTTTCAAAACAACTACCTACATGTTCTCTTCCTCCTCTTCTCCTCCTCCTTCGGCCAACAGCAGCCCAGTTTCCACCGGTACCCTGTAGGCTAACGATACCTGTGGCGGTCGTTGGTAATGATTCGTGATCCGCATATTTGATTTGGCACAACGCAACCCTCCCCATTTATCCGGGCTTTGGACCGGCACTAAGAGTGCACTGGCTTGTGCAACCCTAATGGCTGTGATAAGAAATGATTATTATTATATCATTATATTATCTGTACCAAAGAAAAAAAAAAGTATTTGTACCGGTGTGTATGAGTTCCTGAGCTTCTGGTTTTGCTCTGATGTCCTGCATCATTAACTGAAGGTCTGGGATGTGAGTCGCGGCCCAGAACAGAAGCCTCCACACCGTCAGAGGCTGAACTGGACCTCCATCCAGAGCAGCGTCGAGCAGCTCCTCCACTTTACCGTCAGACTCGTTTTGCAGGATCTACAAACACACACACGATTTACAGGACTAGATTGCAATAAACAAAGAGAATTAACCAAAAAGGGATTATATATTTCATGAGTGATGCAATAGTTGATTATAATCTAATAGTGTAATAAATATGTAATAATTTTTTTTTTTTTTATTAAGCCATAAATGATAAAACACTCCATAACTAGAGAAAATAAACAAATATTGCAAAATATATACCAAAATCTAAATATGTATTGAGATGTATCTTCACTAATATACTAAAATATGTAAAAAGGGTTGTAAAAGCAATTTGTATTTATTCTTTATCCCGTTTGTTCAAAAAATATTCCGCTGTCGTCGATATGAAACAATCGCAAACACAACGCCGTTTTAACACAAAATACATCCTTGTTCAATATTTAAAGGAGTGCATCTCAACGAGCAATTATATGCATCGCATTAGAGGTTTTTACACAAGCGATGACTCGACATGACGGTTTTGTTTTCATCAAGTTTTGTTCAGTTTTGCTGAACAAATGTGAACGTTCCCAATGTATGAAGAAATGCAGAAGAAATTGCGTAACTATCAAGAAAACCGTTATGTGTACGTGTGTATGTAACCTCTCTCTGCTCAGGCGAGATGTGAGGCCCTTCCTCCAAACCCCGTCTGATGATCTGAGAATCCAGGTTCAGCTTACGCAGTGTGTTCTGGAAAGTTCTCAACAGCGACATGCCAACGCGCTCGTCCGTCCTCTGATCTGACAAGAGCAACATGCAACAGAAGCAGCTGAGTCTATCAGAAATACTGAAAAACCCTGTGTGTGTGTGTGTGTGTGTGTGTGTGTGTGTGTGTGTGTGTGTGTGAGATATATTTCCCACTCGTTCCCATTTAGTCAGGATACCTGCAGATTTTGGGTTTCCGTCCGCCGCCTCCTTCAGCAGCCGCAGTACAGATGTTTGCTCTATCCCTCTCTCGACGAGCACGCTCATCAGCTTCTTCAGCACCTGCCCATGACTCTGCTCTCCGCTGCACTCCAGGAGAACCTGCAACATGGGATTCATCCATCAACATTAAGATCTTATTATAATCTTTTCAAATAATTACTAAGTCTACAGAATTCCTGAGGTCAAACATTATCTTTTTTTCTTTCTTTCTTGTTCTCTCGTGATCGATGTTCTCGTCATCTCGACATGACAAAAGATGTTTCCTCGTGATCAGTACTTCATTTTTCTGTCCATGCGCCCACTGCCACAAATGGATATGGTTATTATCCACGATGCTGCCTCTAGAACATGCCCTTATTCTGAATACAGTGAAAAATTAAGTAGTGATCATGAGAAATGCTCTTGAAGCAGCATTACGGATAATAAAAGCTTCCATGTGTGGCAGCGGGCATTAAAAAATCTATCCTAAAATGTGTTCATAAAAAAAAAAAAAAAAAAAAAAGCAACTTTTGTAATGTGGAGATGACGAGAAAACAAGGAAGAATACAATTTTACAATGCATGGCCTCTTAGGACTTCAGTATAAATCACAGTATTCAGTAAACTTTAGACATAGGTGTAGGTGGATTCTTAAAGTGTGGTGCGCGCCCTCTAGTGGGGAATAAAGGCATGACACGTGGGGCGCAATGAAAGGCAGGATTAATATCTTTTTTGTGTGTTCTTCATTGATCTTTATTTATGATTTTTTTCTATTAAAAATTTAACAAAGTTCATACACTCAACACAATCAGGGTACTGAACACAACTATACTTATTACTTATTTTCTCGAATTCTTTTGTAACTTGATGATATTTGATGTAATTGATTGAGAATTTGATATGTCAATAAAGTCATTTTAAAATAAAGTATTTCAGCACCCTTTTTTGGGGGATGATTGAGGACAGGTGGGGCTTAAAAATCCACCCTAAAGTGGGGAATGGCAGAAAAAAAGTTTGAAAACCACTGAATTAAACTCACAGGATTCAAGTGAAAGGTCAAAGAAGGTAATAATTCATAATGATAGTAACATTAATTAGATTTATTTTTATTTTTTTATGTGTGGATAAGGTTCATAAACCTCACTCTAAGACTCGTGGACAGAGAGCGTTGCATTAACGAGATCGATTAAAGCATTCAAACCGTCTGAAATGCACCATTAACCAAGTGCATTCTGGGTACTCCCTTACACCACTGACTGAAACGCCTACTGCGCACCTGCTTCACGTCCTCCCTCTCGCATCTGTCCGCTGTCTGAGTGAAAAGTTCAGGGATGTTCTCGACACCTTTGAGGTAGTCAGTCAGGTCGGTAGCGAGGCCATGCTGATATCCGGAAGACCTGGCAACCTTTTCCTCAGGTCCTCCTGATGAAAAATAAATTGTCATACATGCGTGTTTAAGGGAGAAAAAAATGCACTTTAACACACTGCAGTCAGAACAGTGGAGTTCTCATGGGAACCGAGACTCCTCTTCTTCTAAAGAGCCCACTGTTGTTTGAAAGGTGACCGATGTACCTAGACCTTGGAGTTCAGCTCGTATCTCTTTGGATGGTTTCCTTGTCTACCATTTACACTAAGCCTTCTGTTCAATTTAGGTTGAATTTTCCATTCTTGGAAACGTCCAATGAGGTTGGCTGAGCTCCCATAGACCTTCACCTTCTAAATAATATTTCATATCAATCAAAAATCCAATGCAGAGTCAGATTTTTATTTAAAAAAAGAATAAAATACGAGGGGCAGCAATTAATTTGGTTCGTTATATTTCAGAAAATATTTTTTTTTGTCGTACTAATTGGTATACCAACAGATTTGTGCAGACTTATTGGATTTTTTCATTAATCGTTCTACCTTTAAGATCCAGTCCTTTCTGCTTCTTCTCCTCCTCCTCCTCCACCTCCGCTGATTTCAGATCAGACTTCAGGCTCTTAATCTGCTCCAGCAGCATAATAACAGGCTGGACCGAGACGTCACTTCCTTCCTTCACCTGGTCCAAGAGGCGCTGGAAAGCCACACACGGTTCTCCCTCAGAACACTCCAGAAACATCTGGGCAGGAAATGTAAAAAAAAATAAATAAATAAAAAATCAAAGGACTTCACCAGCAATACAAATGTGGAACTTATCTGAATTTCTATAAAGACCTCTAGGTGCTGTGAGTGTGCACTTATTTTGAGGAACAGAATTGTGTTTGTGAGTCTCACGTGTCGCTGCTGGTTTGACAGCATGTCCCAGGTGCGAAGGATGTTAATCCAAGGCTGGACGTCCTGCAGGATCTTGATGAGGTCGTCACGTTTGCGAGAAAGCAGCTCCACAGCGCCATCTTGTGGTCAAACGAAGTTACACAACCACAACTCTGAATAACACGAGGCTTTTTTTTCTTTATGGATAATAAATCAGAGATGCTCGTTTCAAATTTAACATTCAAGAATTGTTGTATTTTTACTGTAAAAAAAATTCAAGTCAATTAAATCGACTTGAATGTGGAGAATATACTTAACCCAATTTGGAAAAACGTTTGAAAAATAAGGACCAGATTCAGACATCAATAATATTACAAGCATACGGCTGTACTGTTTTGATCTTAACTAGCTGTATTATGCTGAAATGGTAACTCAGTGGTCAAGATGTCAGATTTCTGCTCAGAATAGCGCAAGTTCAAATCCCATCACCACAAAACTACCGGTGCCGGGCCCCTGAGCAAGGCCCTCCCTTGTAAGTCACTCTGGACAAGGATGGATAAAGAAGCTTTGCCACATGACAGTAATGTAAATGTATTAGGTATTAGACTCTATTGTACTAATAATGTTTTTATTGTCATATACATTTTATTTAACTCAAAGTTAGATTACCATTAGTTCAGCAGATTACTATTAGCATTATAAATTAATAAATCAGTGGAACTTCTGCAACTTTAACTGTAAAATAATTACGGTTGCAAAGGGGTGGAAAATTTCGGGTAAATTTGGAAACTTACCAGGAATTTATGGGAATTAATAAGAAATTTGTATATAAACTGTATCATACAGTATACAAACATCAATGCATGCATCTTGTTGCACACCACACAAGGAAGCGTTAAACATAAATGAATGGAATATTTATATAATTTGCATGAATACTCTCCAAGATGGACATTTTTTGACATGAACTTCAAGAAGAAGAAATTCAAGTGAAATTGCATTAAATCTGTTTATTATAAGATTATACTACAGGGTTTTTACCCCAACTACATTTAAGTTCCCTGTTATAGGCTAAATTCCCAGTTTATTTCCATTAATTCCCATGGAAAGTTTCCAGTCTTAAACATTCCTGGTATTTTGCATCCTGAAACACTTACTTTCACCCCATAACAACTTAGATTTTTTTGGCTCTTTACAGTAAAGAGTTACTCTGTTCTGGAGCATTTTGGCTCCATTAGATCGAATGTCAGATTCCTTTAAAAATGAAGTAACACCAATTATAAATATATACATTAAATAAACACATTTCAGTGTACATTTTTTTTTACTTTAAACCATCCTAAATGATTATCTTAAATACTATATCATCATTTTTAGAAAGTATTTCATCCAGGAATACCTTGGACATAGCCTTTCAGCATATATTAGATGGTAGGAGGAAACCTGAGAACCCAGAGGAAACCCCATAAAGACGCAGAAAAAACATGCAGAACAGCAACCTGAGCTTAAACCAAGTCAAACCTGGAACCATGGAGCTGTGAGGAAACAACACTATCCACATCACCACCATGCTGCAATAATCAAACAGTCATTTTAGTATTTGTAAAAAAAATAAATGAATAAAATAAATCACCATTCTGTGACTCCTGTCTGTTTCTCGGAATCTTCGAATTGTCACAACATCCCTGTGAGGAGAACTCTCGTCCAGAAGCGTCCAGTCGTCTCGGCTCATCTGAGTGATCTTTCACACCCTGAGCACCTCCGGACCGTTTCACGAGCTCGTCCAGGAGGTTCTTGCAGCCAACAGCCACGTCGAACATCTGCAGGCTGTCAGCGGCGGCGACGACACGCGTGAAGTCGTGTTTTCCCGGCACCAGTCTGCCCAAGTAGGCCATGTCAAGCAGAGAGAGAAACTCCTGCTCCGTGACTACTGCCGTGTCGATGGAGATGCTGTCCGAAGTCTCGAGGAGGGACTTGAACAGGAGACTGGAGGCGGCCAGGACCACTTTGTGTGCCGGATGGGTCACGTCCCCCACCAAAATGGTGCAGTCGCAGAACAGGGACTCTTTGCGCAAGGTCTGCATTTGCTGCATCAGCTGGCGGCTGTAGTTCGGGAGCTCCATGATACACCTGGGCAGGTGAGAAAGTAAGAGCAGGGACATCATTTTATTTTAAGAAATGGATTTGGGATTAGATTCAGGACAGTATATTCAGGCAAGTGGGTTTTTTTAATAGGACTGGGTAAATATACCCAAAAAACCCTGAGAGTAAACTGTACTATTGCTGGTTACTCGTGTGTTGGTGATTCCCCTGTTTATAGTAACAGCAGCACAGTTTTAATGCCATGTCAGGGGCTTCTTCATGGCAAAAAGAAATGAGTTACAAAAGTACAAGAGTTACATAGAAACAATAAAACAAATGATCAAACAGAGAGAAGAAAAATAAAGCAGGTTATTTATGATGTTGTACATTTCCATCTGATAGAAGTCCTTAGGAGAACTTAGTACCTAAAAGTGTTGTCTACTGACATTAAAAGCAGGGGGGCAATCCAGCACATTTTAAAACAACTCGAAAAAAGTATTAAAGAATCACAAAGATGCAAGAAAACAGGTGAAGAAACTTAAAATAGAGACTTTACACTGATTCGAACGCTAAAACAAATGTTAAATTCGCTGCAACAGAACATTTAGAGAGGAATAAATGATGAAGCAACTCCTGACTCGAACTCACCACAACACACGTGACTTTATTAGTTTTTTTGAAGTAGTTGAAAAGAAGGTTTTGGGCTCGTAATCATTTTAATAGAAATCAATCAGTGTTTGAGTCATTAATATCATTCTATTAACAGATCAGTATGCTGAGAGTCACAGAGTCTTTTCATATAAACTGAGGTGATTAAGTAAAGAGTCTTGTGATAAAAATGAAAACAGGAACATTATAGTTATAATAAATCATAGCACTTTGGATACTTAAGAACATTTGAAGGCAACTCAAGTGAAAGTTGAAAGGGAGCATTTTTACTTTTACTGGAGGAACATCTCACCGAGTGAATCTCTACTTTTACTCAACTGCATGGTTTGTGTACTTGGTCAACACTGGCAGTCTGTCCGAGCAAATGTTGAACGGAGATGTGATCTGGGAGCGAGGCAGGTTCTGAAACATGTACACTTTTATACACACACAACTTCTGGAAGCCGGTGTAGTGAATCCAGCACTAAGGCTAAAGACTTTTTAGTTCAAGTCAAAAACTACTTCAGCAGCAGCATTTTAAACAAGATGAAGCTGAGATCCAGCAGAGGCCCTCAGAGAAAATGCACATTAAAACTCCTGATCCTGCTGTTTGTTTTGTATTTGGGGTGTGTGTGTGTGTGTGTTTGAGTAGTTTTTATTCACCTCATCTATAATAAAATTCTGAGCTTTAGGCTTACTATTCCAATAAAACAAACCATTTCTGAGTATGTTTTATTTTGTAAATATCCCAATTAGTCCATAAAGAGTCGAATCAGTCATCTAAAGAGTCATTTGCACATTTCAACCCTGAATTCTTTTTTTATCCCAGGAAACCATTATTCAGGACATAGAGTAATATAATATAATTTGGGCACCCAGACTGACACGTGACTCGGTTCCCTTCATAACTCATTCCTCATGACTAGCTGCTGCCTATGCTAGCTAACTAGCAACCTAGCACTGGGGCTGCTAAAACACGCTCAAGTGCATTACACATTAATTAAAGGCGCCTTTTCCCCCCCGAACATGAATGTTTTGTTTACACACACACACACACACAGTACTGAAGACACAGAGACCATAGTGACTTCCGCATTACCTTCAGGGTTATTCAAATCATCCGGCTCTTTATTTAAACTCCACCAAATGACAACTTTTTTTCTCTCCTGCCAATAAAGATTCCCGGTTTTGAAAATGGCGACGTGCTCGCCAGTGCGCATGCGCGAGTTCTAAAATCTACTCCATATCCCAATTATGAATATTAAAATGTTTTTGTTGTTATTAATAATAGCGTAATACATGTAATAAATAAGGCCATATGTCAAATTATATGTAATGCATTTAGGTTTAAATATAATGTGTGTGCGCATATAATGAAAGCACGTGTATTTACATTAATGTACACTGTATAATTAAAGTTTATTATATACGTGTGTTTACTTCTACACTGATCTACACTGGAGTTTAAACTTATTACTTAAAAGTTATTATACACCTTTTCTATCTTCTCCCTGCTTGATTCTTTCCCTTTCGTCCTTCCTCTGTTCTGATCATGTAGTATTTAATGTACTTAATCGTATTATCTCATAGCTCCAGTCTTAAAAAACACTAGTGATAAAGACTTAAAGGAAATTAATATGTGCAAAAAAAAAAAAAAAGATTAACAAAAAAGACCGAAGAGAAAGGGACTTAAAACAAAAAAGATTTAAAAGAAAAAAAAAAGAATTGCAAAAAAAATGTAAAGAAAAAAGACTTTTTCAAAAACCTAAAAAAAAAAAGACAAACGAAAAACGACTTAAAAGAAAAAAAGACTTGCAAAAAGACTGAAAAGAGAAAGACAAAAGATAAGAAGTGCAGTGATGGTGGTGCTGGGGTTACAAGAAAAGGAAAAATTATACTTATCTGCATTTATATATATATTTATATTTAGACTATAAACAATATTGATTCATATATCAGCATTTATTCAGTTTTGGTCATATCAGAGTCTACGAAGAAATCTACAATATGTACAAGAGTGCAAAAGCTTTCGGTGAAATCTGGATTTACAACAGAGAGAACGTTACTGAGAGAATTCCCAACATGGAGGGAGATACAGGGGGCAAAAAAGGTGAAAAGAATAGAATATTTCTGTGGCATTCAGAAAGGGAAACACTTTTATCCTTTTGATCTGTTCTCACATTTAACTCTATATGACCTTGTGAGAAAAAAACCAAAAAGAACTTTATTGCCCTTATAAAAAGATGAACAGAAAAGAATTTCACACACACTTCTGCATTATATTTCAAGTAACATCAGAACATGTTTTAACTGCGTATAGGTTTTTTTCTTTCCCATTTAGTACAGTATTCTTCCATGTCTTTCCAGACGTTGCTTTTTCCGGAGTTAGTTTTTTTTTTGGTGTGAAAAAAATAAAAATAAAATAGAATAGGTGTCCTCATAACCACACAGATACGTTTTTAATATTGAAGTTGCTCATGCATTCTTTAGGAATATCGGATAGACGCTGCGGTGTGTAACCTGGATAAAATATTCTCTGGAAGCTTTTACAGAAAATAAAATAACGAGGGCATCTAAAGATCAGCCCGTCCTCTGGAGCTATTATCACGCTGCCACGAAGAACGAAGGCGCTGTGATATGAGGTCTCGATCCGTATCTCTTCACAGTCATGGTTTACTTACAGAATGCATCAACAGCTTGGAATATTAAAAGCAAACGCACGATTATATATATATATAAAAAATCAGACTCTAAACAAATCTGACTTCGTTCTCTCAGTCAACCTCTTGGTGTAAATTCAAGCTTTATTTGTTTCACACAGATGCTGTCAGTGATCACATCCACAGCCCGTATTAGTGTCCCAGTAGTCCAGTACCTGCAGATTTAAACATGTTTGTTAGTAGATAAAATGGTCTTTAAAATAAAACGTCTTTGAGAGGAGGGTATGGAAGCATACAGGTAGCAAAATTAAATTTAAAATGTAATGTGCAAAATGGCAATGCATTTCTGTATTTCTGTATTTAAATCGACATTTTTCGATACCATTAGTGCAAAGTTTATTGCAAAATTATATCATTTATAGTTGCCATTTTTAACAGTAGTTTTAATATGTAAATTGCATGCTAATTTTAACGCTGTATATATTGCAAAATTAAGAGGGTATGTTATAACTGTTTACATGCTGTTTTTGCACACCTCACAATTGCTGCCGTAGCTGTTTTTGCACATGTTTAACAGTACACTCTTGTTTATATTTCTCTTTTTGCCTATTATACTTGTAGAGGCAGGCTTACTCACATCCTGTGATTATAATCTCCACTCAAGAGGTCAATTTCCACCATTTAGCAAATAAAAACAATAATAACTCCACCGAACTCGGTAGGAAAACCGTGTAACACTTTTACCCAAAAATACAACACACCCCCTTAATTACAATGAGCGCAAACAATCCCAACCCAAAAACCCACAGCGTCCAAGAAGAGAAAAAATGTAGATCAGTTTGTCTCACACAGTACTGTATAACATTATTACATCATATAACAGCATATTTAAAACAGTGTATTTCAAAATGCATTCTGAGCCAAAGGTGTAGCAAAATAATGATTTAAAAGTCTTTTTGGAAACATTTTGCTACAAATGTCTCAGCGTTATGATCAGAGTCTAAATGCATTAAGGACACACAACAATCATAATAAAGGATCGTTTTGCCACCATTTCTGCTTGGACATGTTACATATCAAATCAATTCGGGTAATATATTTCCATTTTGGTCTTGCAGCATCTAAAGCGTTAAAATTAGTATGTAATCTACATATTAAAACTACTGATGGAGATGACAAATGTAAATGATATCATTTATTTTTCATTCTGCACCAAACTTTGCAAAGTTTGGTAATGGAGAATGCAAATCTAAACACAGAAATACATTTACATTACAATTAAATGGAATTTTGCTACCTCTACGCTTCCACTGGAGGGAAACATGAAGCCGTTCCTACCTTTAAATCCTTCTTCAGGTAAACAGACTGGGATGAGAGGGGGAAGAAAAAATAAATAAATAAATAAAAATAAAACACAACAGCACACATTTAATATTACACGAAAGGAAAGAAAATATGCAGCAAAGACAATAATATAGCAAAGGAATATTTGTATTTTTATTAGATATTAAGAGTTCTTACCTTGGTATGCATCATCCATAGCTGCGTAATCTGCAATTGGCTCATCAGCCTATTACACAAAAGATGGTCAGGGATAAGCAAAGTGTATCACCAATTTGAAACACAGAGAACGCGAGGATACAGTCGTACCTTTAGACATATGATGCTTTCTGGAAAGACTCCAAGGCTTCCTAGCGTGGCCGAATCATCGGTTAGAGATCGGCCATCTATGGACAGATTTTGGTCGAACGGCGCGACAGAGAAGGCGTGCATGATCTGCGCATGCGTTAAAAAAATTGTAAAAAATAATAAAA
>JAAIIK010000026.1:6907826-6927549 GCA_014706435.1 Silurus glanis
CACACACACACACACACACACACACATACACACACATACACACACATACACACACATACACACACATACACACACACACACACCTGGATCTTGAGTTCCTTAAGTGTCTGGTTGGCGGAGACGATGAGGGCTTTCTCCCCGCGCAGCTTCCTGTGCCGCATGCTCCGCCGAATCCCTGATTTCCCCACAGCCGCACAGGAAGTGGAAGAGGATGAGGACGAGGACGAGATGGCAACGGCAGAAGTTGTCTCGCTCAGCTTCTGACGCTTTGCTCCGTCCTCTGACTGCGGTACGGAAAGACGAGAGGGACAAGCGTTAAACACATTAACGGTTACAACCAGTGATTATAAATTGCTTCTGCTTACCAACGCTATGTCAACATTTTCATGAACATCTTCATCCCAAAGAGTTACATATTGCTGCTTTAGTCGAGTGGAGTTGTTTTTTTTTTTTGTTTTTTTTTAAGAAGTTTCACTCGGGTTACCTGATTGAAGTCTGGGTCTTTTTCTCCTTCTATTTTGGGCTCTTCTCTTTCCTCCTCTGCTTCTGAGCCGCTCATACTGAACTCCTGAGCAGCCTCTTTAATTATCTACACAGAAAAGAGGAAGAACTATCAGGGAGACAGAACCATCAAGCCATGTCAAGAAGCTGCAGAAGTCATATTACAGACTTTGAGCTGACCTTCTTATTGTCGACGACTTTGCGCACATAAACAGTGGCCTGAGCGTACTCCCGCAAGTCCCTCTGCTGCTGGAATATGAAGCCCTCACGACATTCTCGACACAGCTCTGAAACAAACACACGACAATTACATCAAACATCACACTCATTAAAGCACGGCTTCTCTTTCTCATGGAGAACAAATAGAGAGCTGCCAAACTCCAAAGTGTAGGAGGTCCCCCTGGTCTAATGAATAACACGTGATAAACATCAGCGACCGATTATAAATGAATTATCCAAGTTTACCAGGCTGGGTGTGGTACTGCACGTTCCCGTTGTCCTGCGCCGGATCGTGGATCCTGCATATGGAGATGGCCTGGTCCACCAAAAACAGCCTGCAGATCACATCCCATTCAGCTGGCCAGAGTAGAGCTACACTGTGCAACGAAACCACACACACACACACACACACGCACACGGATGTTCTTAAAACCAGAGCTTTGAAGATCAAAAGCAGAATCTACCACATTATGGTTTCACAGGAAAAAAAAATTTGGTTAAAATTTACTCACTGCTGAACATCTCCTTGAAGCAGGGAGTCGTATGTGAACATGAAGCCTCCATGAGGGCAAAGCAGGATGCTGTTTCCAATGCTGGACACCGGGTTCGACTTGGCTGGCTTTCTGTAATTGTGTGCGTGTGTGCGTGTGTGCGTGTGTAATGATGAAAAACATATTGCAGCGACACCGAGAACATTTCAACAAACAATATATTTGATAAATTTTGGAGCAAAGTATAAATTCACCTGATAAATTTCTTCCACTCGTCAACAAAGAACAATGGCACGATGTACAGAATGTCCGTGTCCTGCAGACAGACAGACATCATTAAAGACATTGGAGGGGAAAAAACGGTAAGAAGACGCATGCCTTCGTCTGATTTCTAAAATCCTAAAACATTCTTTATTAATTATATTAAACGCGGTAATGGGAAATAATAAATCTACCCTAGATTGTGAAAGCGCCGTCCACTACGGAGAAAAAAAGATCATACCTGAGGCCACTTCTGCAGTGATGGACGATTCTTCTCGTGGAAAAGATTGAGGAGAGAGCTCTTTTGCTCATTGGCCATCATTCGATTCAGAGCCTCGTTCTCTTTACCTTCCCGTTCCAACCTCTAAAAAAAAAAAAAAAAATTCAAATGTACATCAGTCAACAACCAGAGGGAGCGTTGTTTTCCCCTTGAAGATGGTGATTACAGGTTCAATCCCCACAAGCTTCAATTCCGTAAACAGCATCAGTTCATAAAATGTTCTTCTTTTTATTATTTTAAATAAGCTACTTATTCTGTTTATCATAATATGTCCTTACCTGCATCGTCATATTTTCATTATTGGAACTATAGTCAAAGTTCGCGTATAGACAAGTGTTGAGGATCTGATTATTAAAAATTTTATTTCTGATCAACGGAATTAAATGAACTAAACAAAAAAAAATCATTGTTAATTTTGATTAATGAGATTTAAAGAACACAGACACTAAAATGATCTGATCTTCCCAATGCAAATGGCAGTATATTTCCACTTGATTTCCACCAGAGACCTGCAGGGAACGGACAGTCCCGATTTCCCTATCTACACTACCGTGCCGCAAACGAGTGTGGCGCGGGACAAGGTATGATTTTTGCGGGCGGTAAAATAGCAAAGTGTGTGCGGATTGCGAGAGAATGAAATCATTCGCGGTACTTCCACAAAATGGTCTACTAATAAATAATAAATAAGTACAACTGTACATCATGTCCAAGACATTTAAGGCTATTTTTCTTAGTGTTATGATCACAGGTGTGTGTATGTGTGTATGCAGTACCATGCACTGCTGGCAAGCCTCCTGTTGATGCGTGAACTCTGGCGCTTTGGGGAAATAAACCTTCAGCTTGCTCCAGACCTCGCTGGTGACCAGCCGCCTCTCACTCTCCTGAATACTCAGACCACCTGGAGTGGAAACCACACACACACACACACATCTCAGTATATAAGTATGCATATATGTCTGTTATGAGCAGGTTATACAGATGTTATAAATGTTTCATAGAGATCTTGTTGGAATACGGAATGATAAAAAACAACTAACTGTGAGAGCAAAGAATGTCTTCATTGAAATTCTTCATCTCATCTTCATCTCTGTCGTTCTCCTTCTCACCATCTGTTTACAGAGAAAGGAAGACGGCAATCATCTAGGTTTCAAAAGCGTTCACACTGATTTGAATGCGTCGGTTTTAATCCTGATATCCCGACTTCCTATTGAGACGTTCTTTCACTTTCAGAAGGTCAAAAGACCTCGTGCATCGTTCGGCTTTAAAATCTCCTAAAATGTAAACGGTGACCTCTTTCACAAATATTCTTTTCTTCTTCCTGTTGTTTTTTTTTGGTCATTATGGTCTAACTGGGAAACTAGTTTTACAAGTTTACACAGAGACTATATTTCAGCTGACCAGTGAGATGTATTTTGGTACCATTTTAAGTTCCAGGTTCAGCTGTAAGCTTTTTCGGTCTGCAGCTAACCATCATCTCGGCAGTGAGCGGGATCCACGTTACCTCTCGGACTTGAGGAATTTTCCCCGTTTGTTTTGCAGTCACTGTGTTTGGTCTCCTCTTCTTCCTCCTCCAGCTGCTCCAGAGCCAGCTGCCTCCACTGCCTCAGAGACGCCTTCCCGACCCAGAAACCCTGCTCGTTACTAATAAATGGCACGTGAAATTTAATCACGGTAATTCCCAATGTTTCATCCTAAACCCAGTCTTTTTTTAATTCACTTTCATTCACACTGAATACCTTTTGGGCTGTGCCTTGGCGAGGTTGGTGACCTCTCTGTAGTCTTCATTGAGTTGGTTTTTTAGCCTCAGGACACGGCACCGTCGCACTACACACTCTCTGCACAGAAACGACCCTACGCGCACAGGGAATTCTTATAATCGTGCGGTCTCGTGATCCGAAGTGCAAAACAAAGCGATATGAATATTACTGATTCGTACCATCTATTCTGGGTCCTCCACCATAGCGACTAAAGAGGATCTGAGCAGCACAGTGGGAAATGCGCTTGGCCTCGTTCAGGCGGTCCGGGTGCAACTTTCCGTGTGAGCAGAGAAAACTGCTGTTGTCAATCTCTTTGATGGCTGTCGAGTCGTCCAGCCATTTCTTCAGCCATTCCACAGGGACAAACTCATACGGCTCACCTACGTGGTATAACAATCATCCGTATCAGAGATTTTCTTCCTTTCTTATTTCTTTATCTATTTTTTTTTTTTTTTTTAAACATACCCTCTTGTGGAGGTAGCAGCTCATAGAGCTCTTTGACCTCCACATGCTTGGCCTTGCCCTTGTCCACACTCTGCTTCCTCATATCTGCCATCTCACTGCACCACTCCTCAAACTTTTTGTTGTCCTGGTCCACAAGCTTCTGGAGGAAGTCTGTAAAAAATAAATAATAATAATAAATAAATAATAATAATAACAGATGGGGGTGAAAAAAGGAAAAACATGATGTCCGTGTACCTGATGTAAATATAAGATATTGAGGTCATACCTGGCACCTCCACACTGGTCTGGATTTGATCCTCCTCCTCCTCCTGCCGTTTATACACCAACATATAGGCGTTTCTCGAACAGTGAAAGCCTTTGCTATATTTAGGCTTCCGGGTCTGTGACTTCACAGTTTCAGCTGATGGACAAGCAAAGGATGTATAAAGAAAAGTACGCCGGCTACACATTACAATCCGTTTGATTAAAAAAAAATAAAAATAAATAAATAAAAGTTTACCCAGATCCTCCTCGATGCCCAGCTGAAGCTTCTTGCCCTCCATCTTTTCAATCTCCTCGTCGTTGAACTTGTACCAGTCGTTGGCGAGAGCGTCTCGCACGTGAGCGATGTAGTGGCCGGAGTAGGCGCTCACGCCGCGGTGAATCAGCACGGCGCTCAACTCGTACGTACACTTCTCCTCTAGGGAGGAAACAGCAAAAAACTCACTGAGTAAATGACATTTCAAATGAGAAATCAAATTCAAAATATAAATAAAACACAGGAAATAGGCCTCAGTGACAAAACAAACTTGGGGGGGGTGTACCTTCATCTTCCAAAAACGGGCTCATGTCAAGGACTTCTGGAAAACTAATATAAGTGTTTAGCTTCTTCTTGTGACTAGACTGCCTAGAAACAGGGGGAAAAAAGAACCGAAACATGTTATTCAAAGTAGTTCTCTACTGAACAAAGAAAAAATCCTTACACAGCTAAAATAATTATTACTCTAAAATACAACAATACGCTTATTCTGCCTGTTTTAGTCTGGCTGACACAGTCCACGCCTATGCCATATATTTTACATTAGACTATATTAAAGATGTCACTTTTTGCAGTGTGGATTCTACTGCAGTGTGTCTCAGTCCAACATTCTGCACAATATTAGTGCTCCCAAATTACCAAGATTAAACTGCATGAGTTAGACAGAGAAAGCACCAGGTATGTAAACACCAGGACTATGAAATGATGCTTTATATGTGTATATATACTGATTACACACACACACACAGTACTATATATGAAATATGTGATTGGCAGAAATCTACTACATTATGACAGTGGACTTTTTCCACTTGTAAACGACCCAATGTTTAGTGGCCGATTTGCAAACACTAAAATAATAAAAACCGCACGTAAATAAACCCTGCTGGTTTAAATGAAGCATTATGTTGAAAAGTCCAGGTAGCTCTGTAAACTCGCCTATCAAACACAAAGCGCATGAGCTGAAGGTTGAGAGTCCGTGGTAGGCTGTGGAGCTTAATCCGACGTGTGGCACACTGCTTGCTCTGACAGTTCTCGCAGAAGTATCGGTTATCACCGTCTAATTTCTCCTCCTGAACACCACCAGAGAAACAACAACATAAAAGTTGCATCACATCACAGCATAAAAAAGTGAAAATCGGGAATGGCCTGAAAGTTACAACACAATTCTATTCACTGCTCTTCCAAAATAACTGCATCGGGACTGCTGTGCTGAGAAGCATCCCATAATATTCGGAATACTTGGTTGCAGTTGATCACAGTAAAAAATTTAAGATTAAAATAAACTAAACAAAATAAGAACATTTTAAAAATACACAAGTTATAAATTAATGACATTTGTTATTATAGATTATCGCACATAATAGCCCAGGATATTAACAATACATAAGTGCATGAAAATCTATAAATATAACTATATCTATATTATCGACCAGCTGTTTAACACTCAGAGCTATTTAACATTCACAGCTCTGGTCGAGTTTTAAATGGTTTATTCTTGTTTGTAGTTTGGAGATGTTATTAAGAAAGGAAAGGCTACCTTGAGGAACTCTGTGATGCACTCTGTCAGGTTTTTGTGCCCTTGTATATTGAGCTCCAGCTCGTAAAACCGAGACGGTAAAGCAGACGATCGTCCGCACTGGTTACATCTGTCTCAAGAATAAAAATCGATCCATTTTAAATCAATAACAGTATAATAAAAATGGTAATATTTTTTATCACATGAATACAAATTAGTGAAAAAGTAATCCAAAACATGTATGTGAATAAAAGTCGATCAAACAGACATATACAGCACAGTTTAATGAAGTGTGAGTAAAAAAAAGAGAAAAAGAACACTATAATGGTTTAACAAGGCGCCAAAACTCATATTAAAGCGCATAAACTCGGACATTTGACTTTATAAAACCCGCCAATAAAGAACGCTTTACCCCAGGGATCCCCTGTGTCTCAGATTCTTTCTAAGTACAAAAAGTTCTATGGTTTCTGACATTACTTAGGTGACTCTAAATGGTCTTCTAGGTCTTACAAGCTTCATTGATCTATGCTTTAAACCATTCTCATTATTGTTATTTTTTTTAGAAGGTGTAGAGAGTGTTTAATAATTTTTATCACAAGGAAACTATGTATAAAATGAAGATGTGTTGGCTGAATATAAACACCGTATGCTAATATTTGACAGGATTTCAGCTCTGTGTAGTGAATGAGAACGTTATAAAGCTTACACTGTAACGTAAGAAAACTGTCCACAGAACTGCTGCTGAATCACATTTTGGAGGTTCGGATCCTTCTGCTTAGACAAAGTGTCTTCGAGGAGTGAAAGAAATAGTTTGGAAAACTCCTGCGCGTCCTGAAAACGGCAAACGAGAAGATGGCTGGGTAATTATGAGAATATTATTCCAACATTGTGAGATTTTAGAACTGCTCGGGTCTGTGATTAAATATCATCAATAAATAAGATGCACTTAATACGTTTAAATCTATTTACAGTCTGAGCTCCACGTTTATAGACCTGTAAACCGTTTACCTGCTGTTGCCCCGTATCGAGTCCCAGCGCTTTCACCAAACCCGATGGGTCGATGTACCTTCTGTTGCTGTTCTGCAGCAAAGCAAACAGGTACTGCAAATGTTCACATATCGTCTTCGCCTCGTAATCTGGGACAGACAAGAGCGGGATTATCACACGACCTCATCTTAACAATAACATGTTTGAATGTAAAATAGCATCCACAGGTCGCTAAGTACAGATTATTCATATTGTTGATTTTTTAAGTCTAGATATACAGAGAAGAGCTTTTTTTTGCCATTTCAAAACTTTGACTGAATGAATTATGCTCACATGACAGACCTACAATATGACTTCGAACACAATAATTTACAGACCCTCTCATAATAGACCACTGGAATGTAGTATTACTCTATCAATCACTTTATACTTGCACTCTCAGAGTAAACCCCCTGCTAGGTGGAGAAAGCCGGCTCACCTGACTCTGCGTTGTGCACCTCAGCTCTGGAGTTGTGACACTGGTAAAGCAAGCGGCGCAGTTCCAAGTTGTGGAACCACACCTGGAGAAAAGTGTTTACGTAACATGTGGCACCGAGATTCGTCAGGCCCACAAATGTGTTCTGCAAAAAAAAAAAAAAAAAAAAAAAAAAAAAAAGCATTATAATTTTTTATACTACTTTCAATGAACTTCTTGTACAAAACAACTCATGCATGTAGAAGCTCAAATTACTGTCAAGTAGTGACAGAAAGCGATGTAACGGCAAAACATAAAAAAGTACAGGAAGTGAGCTTAGTGATCATCGTGTCATTTCAGGAGGTGAGACGCTCAATAATAAAATACCTTGTCTCTTCTTTCAGAGTTTGGGTCATCAATGTTGTGAAAGGCATTTTCATCAATTTCTCCCAGCCATGATTGCTCCCCAATTCCTACGAGACAATTCGGGTTCCCTTTGCAATTTCTCCTGTGGGACAGGACGGGATAAAATGGTTATTTTTATAATGTTTTACGCAGCACCCTTTAAACATGCTGCAAAAACACATGGTCGCATAAAAAAATAAGCAAAATCGAACAACTGAATAGTAATATACTATTATAAATATATATCGAACAATTAAATTGAAATTTCAGACTAATGATCAACATTTGCACCGATTTCTAATCACAGATCTGGAACAAATCAAAGAGCAACTCGTTTGAAAAATATTGTCTATACAAAACCATGGAAAACCAGAATACATTACAACCGATGTCCACAACATATCAAGTCAAACACATTTCCTGGGAGGGGGGGAAAAAAAAAAAACTGTGTCATAAAATATACCCGAATACAAATTAGATCCTGCATAATCAAGTCAAGAAGCTTTTATTGTCATTTCTACCATATATTTGACGCAGTACACAGTGAAAATGAGACAATGTTCCTCCAGAACCCTGGTGCTACACTAAACAACAGAGATACAACGCACAACATAAAGCTACCTAAAGTGCATCGAGTGCAAACAGTGCAGACAAAAAAAAAAAAACGTTGCAGACAGACAACAGAAGACAGTTTGGGACAAATACGCATTAAGCATAGGAGTACAGCATTGTGCAGAAGCTGATGAGCAAGTACACTAAGTGTATATTTATATACAAACGTTATACACAGCGTATATACAGAATCCCTGCAGTGTAGTGTGGAGTTCAGTAGGGTGACGGTAGATGGGAAAAGCCAGCCCTGAACTTACTGATTCTGGTGCGTACGTTCCTGTATCTCTTTCTTGATGGAAGGAAGTTAAACAGATTGTAACTGTTTAATAACGCTGAATAGCGGAAACTCAAAAAAACAGAGAAAATCAAAGCTCATGGTAAATCATTGCGAATAAGAATCAGTTTCAAGAATCGCCGCTATGGGTTTTGACAGTACCTTGGTATCGGATCGAAAATATAATCAATAATATCGCCCATCCCTAGTGGAGCAACTCGACTCAATTCGACTCAGTGAATCATGTTGGATTGCAACTCAATGGCATCAGTGGTGAATTGAGGCGTATAGTGTGAAAGATAGGAGATTGACACTCACCCCAAACAACAACAACAACAACAACAACAAGAGTGGGCAATGACTAGAATCCGAGCTCATTCCTGATTAAAAATAAACCAGTAGTATATGATGAGTCTGAGAGTGCAGTACCTGCATGTCCCCCTCTTACACGCCGATACTCTGATACGGTACGCCAACTCGATGTGCTCCTGCGTTATGTCCTCTGGTTTCACGCTGTCCACCCACCTCCAAGCGGCTTTCTCCAGCTGCAAACGAGGGGCCATTCTGCAAAAACAAAACCGGGACAGAGAAAAAGCACAAAGTCAAAGCTCCGGGGCATTAGAGCCGGTCCTCTGGTTCGCATGTCTTAGCTAAGCTAGCTAACGCGCAATGTCGCAGGGGTTTGTGTTGTAAATGTAAAAGCGGTTCCCTCAGGAACTTATCCGACTAGCTACAGCATGTCACCCGACCTTACAGCGTTAGCATTCATTTAATTTATAAAATGTATATGATATCTATATACATTTAATTTCTGTGCTAATTAGCTTAGCATTAGCACCTACCGCTAAAGCTATTTCGGCGTCATTATTATTACTATTTGTATTATTGTTGCTGCTTCTACACGGACACTAGACTAGCCTAACTAGCATCAGAAGCTAACCTGGATACGATGACTAACGTTAGCAAAACATTTAAAAGAGAACGGTGTGCGCGCGAACCTGGGGTCCTATTCAGCAGGAAAGAAAACTCTGCTCAGTGGAGACGCTTTTAATCATGATTTTTTTCCACATTTTATTCTGTTTTTGTATGTTTGTATTTAGCGCCTTTGGTGTTTTAAAAAAAATAAATATATATATATTTTTCCTTCCTATGTTTCAAACTTGTTTGTGGCGTGCGTACGTACTTACTTACGTATGACGTGGTAGGGCGTATGACGTCATTCGTTTGCCCTGCGTGTAACCCTGTCGGCGCGGGTGAGCTACCACGCATGCGCACGCCTGAATCTATTTTGTGTAACGAATGCTTATAGACAGTAAACAGACTAATACAACCATCAACTAATAAAATGGTAAACAATGACAAGAAAGTAAAAAAAAGGGAATTATTTGAGACTTACACCTCATTAAAGATAGGAAGTGTTTACAAAAAAGCTTTTTTGAGACAGGTATTGCTTAAGTTCATTCATGAAAACAAAAGAGAGAGGTCTGGAGTTTGAGTAGTTGCATCTGTGAATGTGGAATTTTGCAAGTAAAATCAGATTCACTACATATTAAGACTGTTAATACTCAATAAAACCCAGCACTATGTCCTTCCAAAACAGGACACGAACACTATAAATCTAATGAATCTAATCTAAAAAGGTCTTTCCAGGGTTTTTTTTGTAAATGGTCAGATCCAAAGGAGATGAACAGTTTCAGGAGTTATCACAAGAAGAGCAACTGGAGGAAATATCACTTTGGAATATTTCCATGTAATGACTTGCAGAATAGAACTTATGAATTATTTTGTAAGAAATTTCCTTTATTTTGTTAGTTAATAAATAAGTATGAGGAGGCATCCACACTTAAAGTCGCCACCACAACATGTTAAAACCAAAATAATTATGCATGGTCCTTGGCTTTGTTCTGCTGATCGGTTTATCACCACTGCAGTTAGAACACCGACAAAGAGCTCAGGAGATCAAATCTCGGTTTATCGAGCATCGAGAGGTGAAAACTCATACAATAACCACAGTGGATTAAACATTTCATCATCTTACAATGCGCAATAATAATCTCTCCGGTTGCCACTAACCAAACAGAGGACTTTTTTAACCATTGTATGATTCAGACTTTTCCACTAACGAAGTAATAGTAGGCATCCAGACTACAATAAATCTCTACTCAACCAGAACATAATACACAGGTAAATTATGTTTACACAGGTAAACGTTCAACGTTCAGAGTAAATAGTTGTAAAAAAAATTCCTCAATATTTTGCCTCAATATCTGATTTAATGGTCCAATAATTCCATCCATTTTAGCATTTTATAAATATCTTAATGGTTTTGTTTTAGCTAAACTTAAAAAGTAGTGTTAGTCATTTTGATTTGACAGCTCTGTGCTTTAAAAATGGCTCCACCGGAAATGCTTTAAAACCAGACATGCGCATTTGTTATTGTTCACTTTCTTGAAATGGTCTATACATGTTACATAATTTCATTATTCATGTTATTATTACATATATAACGAAAACGTAACTCAACGTAAAGCGGTATCAGTGGGAGGTTCATTTATCCATGCATAAAATAAACTAAACTGAAGCAAGTGTGGAAAATAATAAAATTTTGATGAATGAATTTTTTTTTGTGGCCCGGTCAGTACCGGTCTGCGGCCCGGTGTTTGGGGACGTCTGGCCTACAGTGTATTACTTTTTACGCAGAATGTGTTAAAATTAGGGAAGCCTCTTCTGTTAAAAGATCACATGAGTATTTAGAAATTCAACATTCTGAATACCATTTAGGTGCTCTTAATTACTTAAGCGCTGTTGCAAATTTGTAAGTGGAAAGGGAGAGCCATAGGATTACATCTGATCAGATAATATTAGGTTGGGTATTAGGTTAATGGATTGATCTTATCTTATCTTATACAGGACAAGACATAATGTCTTGATGTCCAGATAGTACAGATAAATACAAACCCGTGATTGGGTGTGTAAGAGAAATAACTTGACAATAATACCATCAAAAGTAGGAGTGAAGTTGTAACAGGGTAATAAAGTACAGTTTACAGTGGTGGCGGTGCACAAGTGATGCTTCTAACTTCACCTCTAAACCCGGGTTAGGAGACATCACAGAATGGTCTGGGTGTCACCAGAGGGTCACGCTTCATGTAGAACAATCAGGTCTCGCCTTCACCAGGCAGTTCAGTTTTATAAGGCTAGAGAGCAAAGGCAGGAATGTTTAATACAGGATTTCTGCTGACAGTGAAGCGTTTACATTGGAAACACCTCATGACTCTGCTTGTAATCCACACGTTTACTCTCCTTCACTCACAAACACTGTATATTTTGTTCAGAATGTTGTCATTTTGTAGCATGTATTGTTTTAATATTTTTCCTTCTCCTTCAAATATGTTGTGATTCCGATTGGTCAGAAGCAGCTCTTTACTTTCATGCAAATTGTTTACATTAAAGCGCTTGTTCTAAAACATTTTTCTTTCTATAGTACTGGCGTATACCAGGACTTCCCAGATATGCTCGAGATGCCTTAGAGTCCAAGACTAATAATAAATTAAGCATTAGCTAGATATTTAATAAAACTCAGAAGGTCTGTGTGGTGAAGTTTTCAGTAAGGAAATACATTTATTTAACATTTATAGAAGGATTCTCTCGTACTAGTGCTTTGTAACAGTCAGTTTTCCTACATGTGAAAGGCTTCAGGACAGAGGAATTTACGATTTCTCATTTACATGACAAGCTGAGCTTAATAAGTATTGTATGAGGCAACGTTGGTGGGTAAAGAGACCTGATGATCTTTTCAGCTGCTTCTCACAAGTGTCTTGTGGTTAAAGACAGCTGATTTGAACGCTCAGGGATGGGCGGGATGTATGATACATGTATTTTAAATATGTATTTCAAATATAAAACAGGATTTTGTATTTTATATTTGTTAGGGTTGATGAAAATCACTGCATACGTTGTATCAAACTATTTGATTGTTTTGTGTTTTTGTGCTTTTAAAATACTGTTAAATACTTTGTAAGAAGTTCTACATGATGACATCATAAAAATGCAGCCTCTGATTGGTGCCTACTCAGTCCTACTCTCGTTCTTTAACGTTCACAAGAAGCTGATGTGCCTTCTTGTTTAGGCAGGTTGTGTTGAGAGTCCAGGAGAGGTCTTCTGTCATGTTCACACCATAAACATTTTCACTCTTTTTGTATGTGCAGTGCTGAGTGGCTTGCTCGGGTCTTCTTGAAGTTAGCAATCTGATAGAGAAGCTGCGAGTAAACAGTTTTTTTTAGGTTTTTCATGATTAGCTGCAGGTAGTGGTGGTAAGTGTGAGCGCAATCTGCAGTACAGTACAGACAATTCTTCAGCGCTGGAATGATGGTGGTTGTCTTCATTGGTACTGAACTCTGGGAGATGTTGAAGTCGGCTGTGAAAGACACCAGCAATCTGTTTAACACCATAGATTCTTTCTGCACAGTTACACTTTGGAATAACTTTAACATAGAATAAACGGGACTGGTATCTGAATTCAATGTAGGCCATGTAACATGTCATGCGTTAATGGGAAAGGGGCGGGGCATGTCGATTTGAAGGGCGTGTCTAATTAGCATATTCATGCATTATTCAGCGTTACTTCGGCACGTGTGCCTCTGTGCCTTTTCTTCTTTGACACTAATTGGCGTTTATTTATTTTTTTTGTCCTGCAACCTATATGGGTGGGGGGTATATTTTTTTGGGTGGGGGTCCCTCTGCTTTGGTAAGTGCGTGTAAGTGTCCACACTGAGCATGATGATGATGATGATGAAGGTGGTGGTGGTGGTGATGGTAATGATGGTGGTGAATGGACGGAAGCCCCTCCTTGTGAGCGCGTGGTCTTTTTGGGGTTGGTGCCCTGTTGCCAAGGAATCGGCGCAGACGCGTGGACTTGACGAGGAGGCATCAAACGTGGTGATGATGAAGCAGGACGCGCTCCTCATCCACCCATAGGACATAATAACGGGCGCTTATAGGAGCCACAATACCGGATCATGAGGATCACATGCCCCGCTTTATAATCTCTTCAGATGGGTGAAATGTCGTTGACGGATCAATAACTCTAGTGAAACTTTGGGGGTAAAAAAGTAACTCCTGATGGCCAGACTTCAGTTTACATGGTTTGTTCTTCTGAGTTTAGTGCCACTGCAAACTGGTGCCATCGAGACAGGTGAGGTTTTCACTCCTTTCCATCCATGACATTTACATTACAAAGGCATCTGCTGCTATATAGTATTTGAATGAAACAAATATTTCATTATTATTATGTAATATTAGTAGTAGTATTTGTATAAAAACAATTTAAAACATTGCAACAAGCTTCGATATTTTCTCACTGAAATTAGTTATATCTTCTTTGTACTAAATGAGTCATGAATTCATTTAGAAATTAAATATTAATCTTTGTCTGACATCTAGCATAGAAAAATACAATCCAATCTCTCGCCGGTTACCAACATCTGCTTAGGAATAAATTCTAGACACAAAATCATATACAACACATCAAAATCCATTCAAATGAATAACCACGTAAATGAGCATGCATAATGGAGTCCAGAGAACTAATATATTTTTTAAACTCGATGCTTTCCTTTCCCGATAATCTCCTGCTCTTGATCTCAGTGGGAACCCATTCTCGATCGAGAGCATTTGCATTTGATTCCCGAGCAGTTAATACGTTTTACAAGAAGCCCACTGTTCTGCTCCTGCTCATTTCTGAGCAAACTCAGTTCAGGAAACATGGTTACGGGATATTTTGAAGTATTGTTTCTTTGCCACTGACTGAGGTTTTCTCAGGACATTCCAGGAAGTCAGGCATCAAGGATTCACTAGTTTCCCATGGTAACAAAGCTAATAAACTTTGGAGTGGTTATAAATCTTCCTATTATTTGGTTCTTGCCCCAGATGGGAGGGATTACGCAGCCAACTCCCTTTTTTCGTTTCGTTAGGCAAACAATTAGGTTTGCTTTGGTCTCTAGTGTCCCATTATCACCATCTAAGAAGGGTACAGTGGCCCAGAAAAAGGACATAGGTCTATTTTTTTTATCTCAGCAAACACATGAATTTCTTGAATCTTCCAATGTCCCAACAGTGAACGTGGTGGATTTTTGTGGCCAGACCGTACGGGGGGACGGCATGGTCGTCCGGTCTCACCAGGAGTCACGTAGGTACTACTTCGTCAGCATGAACACCGACTGCCACCTGACCATGCAGGCAGCCACGCCCCGCGACAAGGTGCAGTTCCAGTTCCGCTTCTTCCTGGTTTACAGCCTGCTGCGTGTGTCACCCTTTAGCCCTGTCCCCTTCATCCCAGAGTCGGCCTGGGGTCCCTCGCAATCGGGTTTGACACGGCCAGACCAGCGCTTAGACCATACACCGGACGAGAACCAAGGAGATCCCTGTCACACTGGCTCATACATCCAGTTATATGATGGGCGGGATAAGATGGCGCCCCCTATCGGGCCGCCACTTTGTGGAAAGAGCTTGCCACGGCCAGTCCTGTCCACCGGAAACTACCTGACTCTGAGACTGGTGACCCGGGGAACTCAACCACGTGTAGATTTTGTTGGGGACTTCACCTCATTCAGGCTGGGTAAGAGCTCACTGAATTATAGTTATCAGCTTCGATCATCTTCCACTTGTGCACATTTTGCATTGTTAATGGGAAAAAACCTTTAAACTTTGTGTACATTGTTATTGATGTGGCATTTCTTTTATGAGACGGTTGTAATGTCATGGCAGGTCCAACACACCCATGTTAACAATTTTAAATGATTGATCCATCACAAATGGTGTTCTTGTCCAGGCTTTAATCACTCTGAATGCAGCAGTGAGCCTTATTTTACCTGCCAAAATGGGAAATGCATCCCAATGAGTCTGGTGTGTGAAGACGACAAGGGAATCGACAACTGTGGAGATGGATCTGACCTTCAAGATTACCCGGGATGCACAAGTCAGTATACCTTTTAAAAATGTTTCCATGCAAGCTTTCATTGTGTCATGCACAAAAGAAACTGGAGAGGCGGAAACTCAAAGTCAGAACCGTGTTTGCTCTGTTTTAGATCTGTTGTCCACTGCGAGCACACATCAGACGTATGTAACTCCTCCGCCCATGATGAGCATTGCCACCATGAGGGCATCAACTGTGGAGAAGTGCAGTGGCCCAAACCTCATCCCTGACACTGATTCTGTCACCGGTAAGCTTGAATTTAATTTAAAGAATGAACACTTTCTGGATGTTGGGTTTCAACAAATCCAGTCTGTCACATGTTGTCACATTGTCTAAACAACAATCTAATATCAGTGTAAATTAATAATGAACAAAAAATGCATTATGTTCTAACTAATGCTAACATCAGCACCAAATCCTTGAGCATAAATCAAATATATTGTCTTTTCTATATTGTTTTCTAAACAATTTCCATGCAACAAATTTGAATTGTAACATGAGTATATTTTCATTTCTTTGTTCGCTAGGTGTTCGCATAAGCAAGACTGTAGCAGCTTTGTTATTGCTAGCTAGAATCCAGTTTCTTAGCTAGGTCAATACTCAATGCTTCTTCTTTTTCTTCTTCTTCTTCTTCTTCTTCTTCTTATTATTATTATTATTATTATTATTATATGAAATCTATCAAAAAACAAGTTTCAAATATAAACTAATAGTGTTTGCTACATGCTAGCCAGAAGTTGCTCTGCACATTGCTAAGTCTCCATTTTTTCAGTCACGCTTTTCGAAGAGAAACTCTCTGCAGTCTTACTTTCCTTTTGGCCTTATTGGGTAAATCATCGTTTTCTATTAACCCTAGAAAAGTTCACAGACATTGTGTTGATAATGAGATTCTTTGAAACGTGCTCACACGGGCGCTGACCCTTCGTCTGTGTGTAGCTTCTCTCTTAAAGCGGCCATTGTGTTTTATGTCTAAGTAATGGCTAAACTGAAGGACAAAGGGCATAAAGCTAATTGGAGGAGCACATGAATGCCCGCTGCATCTTCCTGTGGACAGAGCTATAAATCAACCGTCAGCTCTGGTCACCAGGATCAGCGAGCGCCCTAGGACCATTGTTGGATTTATGTGTCTGTAAATAGGTACTACGCTGGCTAGGCCCAGATTAGCTCATTGTGCTCAAGGAAGTGTTCAAAGGTAAGACTTGCATCCGAGCATAGGCCCAAGTCCTCAGAGAGTCTTTGCCATGAGGTTCCATATTGAAAATCCAGGGGTCAGTATGAGAGAATTGTACTCAAAGCACCACATTTAACTGCTCTATTAGAAAATACACACATTTTTACGGTTCTGTCAAGCAGACAAAAACATGAACATGATGAATTGGACGTGAGGCTTTTCACGGTTACATGACATACAGCTGTTATCACTTAGGGTGTACTCACTTTTGTTGCCGGTTATTTAGACAACAATGGCTGTATGTTGAGTTAATTTTGGAGGACAGTAAATCTGTACTGATATATAATCTGCATATCGACTACTCTAAAATATATTCACGTTTCATTTCTATAGTATTGTCCCTTGAGAAGATATAATAAAATGGTTGCTGAAATGTGAGGGATGCACTCATTTCTGAGATACTGTATTATATTAAAAATATATATTTTTTGTTTTGTAGTGGCACCCTGGAGGAGACATATTTGTTCACTATATCTCCACATGTTTCCTCAGATTCTCCTCCGAACGTGTCTCTGCTGGCGCTCTACGTGGTTCTGGGAGTGCTGGCCGGTTCAGTTCTGGTGTTCTGGTGCTGCTGGTCTCCCGGCTGGTTCATCTGGAGAGTGAGCGTGTGTCGCTTCCTGCCATGCTGTAACTCCTTCTGCGCCTCGTGTCAGCTATGCAGCCGGAGCTGTTTGCAGAACAAAGAACACCGGCTGGCCAAGGTCACACCTCAACAATCGTCCACGCCCGCAGCCTCCACCACCACCGTGGCTGTGTAGAGTCCGTACAGTAGGACTCTCTGAAAAACAAGTGTCTGATGGAGTGATGGAGAAGGACACGTTGGTGGTAACGTGTTTATCACGGCGCGTGTTCAAAAAAGACATGGAGCAAACGTATTGTTTTCTGGCTGCTGCTTTTCAATGAAATCAGTGAAGTGTTAAATCGTTTTCTTAAGACTTAAACTCTGTGCTGTTTTCCATATCGCTCGTTCTGAGGTTGCGAAGAAGGTGATGCCGGTGTTATTACAGCGATTCCGGGCAATCTGTGATCATTTCTAACCAGAAAACCGGCCTGAAAGAGGTATTTAGATTTCCCGAAAAGAGCATGCACAAAAGCCGTGTGAGTCCTGGCCGATTCTGTTTTCAAAAACCACAGTCCAAACAGTTTCACTCTTCCCCGAGCTTTTGTTGAAGATGCTTACATAACAGCTATGAGTCTCGGTGTCAGCTTGGTACGCTGCTCTGCGGTGATGAGGTGCATTTTTCCTCATGGCTGTTGCTCAGTTACTGAATTCTATCCTGTTCTCCAAGAGGTCGTGTCCTGAAGCGTGCACTCTGCCCTGAAACGGCTCTGTAACGAAGCTAAGCACACAACTGCTCAGTTACAACTCAGTTACAGCTCAGTTACAGCTCAGTTACAACTCAGTTACAACTCAGTTACAGCTCAGTATCATTTTTACTTTAGTCCTGGTTTGAGTTTAGTCTCAGTTTGTATTTAATCTCAGTCTCTACCTACTCCCACTTTTTGTACCCTTGCCATTTAATTTAAATTTTGTGTTTAGTCTTTTTGGAGTTCAATCTCAGGTTGGGTTTAGTTTATCTTGGGTTTAGTCCTGGCATGAACACTGTCTCAGATTATGTTTTGTAGCTGTTTGAGTTTTGGTTTAGTCTCAGTTTGGGTTTAGCCACATGTTGGGTTTAGTCTCACTTTGGGTTCAGTCTCAGTTTGGGTTTAGTTATGGATTAGTTTTAGTTTGCAGTGAAAACTGAGTCATTTTGGTACATTTGTTACACTAACAATCAAAAACTGAGCATGAACTCAAACCGAAACTAAGACTGCTGAGACTAAACCCAATTCTACACCAAACCAAACTTAAACAAAGTCCTTTATCAGACCAAAAATTTGTTTTGTATTTAGTTGATTTCAGAAACAATAACTTTGCTTAAATCGCCGTGATCAGTAAACACAGGGGAGGACGGGATCTGGCAGGAAATGTATCATCTAACCTTTATACCAAATAGAAAAGTAACTGAACCTGGGCTTAGTCTTGGTTTGGGTTTAAAAGCAGTTTGGAGGGTTGAGGATCACGTTTCCCTCTCGCATGGTGTCTGTTCGGCGCACTCTTGATGCACTGCAGATGGCTTTGGCGTTGATTGTAATCATGATACACAGTGAGATTTGTAACACTGACAAAATGTTATACCAAAAAACAAAAAAACTGGAGTTAGTGTCTCTTTGTGCGTGTGTATAAATATATATTACAGTACTTTTCTTTATGCGGATTGTAAGGTGTTTTTGAAAGTAGTTCGATGTGAGTCTGTTTTATATTAAGGAAAATTGAATGTAAATACGGATAGATTGAATGACTTACGGTCATGGAACATTCTCATTAAAAACACTGTGTTCAGTAAATAAAAAAGAATTATGATCTTAATGTTATCATTCATAATATGAATCTTTATATTTTGGGCTTTCGTTTGGAATCAAAATATTGAAAATATATTTGTCAGAAATCCTGAAAAAAATTTTTTGTGTGTGTGTTCTTTTAAGGGCAGCGTTTACAGGTGAATGAGTAGGAAAACAGAAAGCATAAAACCCCAGTGAGGGTAAAGTGCTGACACTGGAGACTCCTTCCATAAACGTTTGATAAATGTTTCCTGATAAAAAGTTTCCTTCACCATATAAACCATGAACTTTTTATTCGAGATTTGTTTATTACTAGCTGTCAGTTACATGGAGGGTCTGTTATGTGTGTGTGTGTGTGTGTGTGTGTGTGTGTGTGTGTGTGTGTGTGT
>JAAIIK010000026.1:6946177-6985247 GCA_014706435.1 Silurus glanis
GGGGGGGGGGAACAAGGACATTTATTAAATAAAGCTATAAAATGCACTACATGTGTGAAACATAACATGTCTAAAAAGTGTATGTTTCAAGGAATGTATTCAAATTCTATAAGTTGTTGATGTTATGATGAAAATGATGTGTTTGTGTGTTATATGTTCTTCACTGCTTTGATCTGAGAGAATTAATGACACAGATCAAGCTGTCCGCCTGGTCACCACTGATCGAGTCCAGATGAAGCACTCCGACAGTCTGGTGCCCCTGAACATGACCCAAAGTGTGTGTGTGTGTGTGTGTGTGTGTGTGTGTGTGTGTGTGTGTGTGTGTGTGTATGTTAAAAAAGTCCCACAACAAGCAAGCAAAAATGGTAAGATGTCAGTCATATACAAAGTAAAAGAGTATTATTGCAAAAATGTAGCACAGACTAGACAATAAATATATATTTGTCAAAATTACCGAATTAGTAATGAGCTAATGCAAATAAATCTTAACCGCACCAAATTTATTGCCGTGCGATTAATGCAGCATGCATTTCTGTTTGACAGTTTTCAATAAAAATACACATAAATAGATATAAAAGAGGCAAATTTAAAATCTTCAACGCAACACACATTTATTCACGACGTCCTTTCTTTACTCAGTTATAAAAGAAAAAACTTCACCGAAAAATTATTTTTCATCACTGAACATTTGTTTTACTGATGCAGCAAGTCTCAAATCGAGCACCAAAATCCGCCTTGACGCACACATCCGGCAATTAAAACCGTCCGTGTGGAAACATAGCAAAAGTTCCGTTTGGTGTCCTGATGATGTACATCATTTAAAACTCCATAATTACTTTAAAACATTTACAAGAATATTTTGTCTTCATGCTCTATGTTGAATTTGGTTTCACTAATAATAAACATACATTTGACCATAAAGCATCGATATTTGTCCATGCCATGTTTATTAAAGTATTAAAGACTAGAAAAGTATTATTTTAAGGTACATTTAGAACAGATACAAATCTGCGATTAAGTTGATAAAGTATTGGTATATATCCAAATGTTATTAATAAACTTTATGAATATTTTGTAACTCGATTCCTTTCTGTTTATTTGTAGCAGAATTGCTTATGATGTGTGTCTGCCCTGTTTTTTTATTTTCCCATTTCACTACAGGAAACAGGATTCACTCGTTCATCATTAGTCAATCTGGATTCAGATAAACCAGGGCACCAGAAACACACATTCACGACAAGGGACAATTTATCAGAGCCAATCCACCTACTGGCATGTTTTTAAGAAGGTCCGGGGAAACAACTGAACTCGTGTAGACATGGGGAGAACATGTGAACCTGCCTGAACTTCAAATGTTCCTGGTTTGCACAACACAGTTTTGCTTCTATCAGGAAAATGAAATGTTATTCTTTCCACGAAGAAAGCAACTAAATACAGAGCCAGAGAAATTAATATTTGGCCCTGGTTTCTCCACTGGGGTTCCCAAGTTCCTGAAGATGTTCCAGTGGAAACATTCATCCTTCCTCCAGGTCTCTTTTCGAACCCTCACTGTATACACTGCTGGAGTACTGAAGCATATGACTGCTGTAAATCAAACATCTGCTGAAAGGCACAAAGGAAATAAGATATCATTCCACAGTACATGTTCACATGACAGCGACTGGAAAAAATGTGTTCACACACTGGTTCGTCTTAGTCATTTTGTGAGGACCTGCCAGGGATCTTTTATTCCGGGGACCTCATTTTTTAATGCTGCGTCACACTGAAACTTTAATCCAGCAAAAACATGATTTTCAGCTTTTTAAAATAAATACAAAAAGCAATTGTATTTGTACGAATGCTTTAGGTTGGAATCCTTTTCCAATTGAACGCACTCTCCAGGTCTTCACTCAAACCCTAAATGAAAATCAACCAGGACAAACACCCATTTCTTTATGCTTTACAAGCTCCTACAGTGTTCACCTGGAATCCTTGGGCCACTTCATGGTCTTTGAGGTCACAAGGTCACCCTCATAGTTTGCCCCATAACAGATCGTTCACAATAACAGGGAGTCAGATCTTTTTCTGGCTCTCTCATAAAACACGCTGAAGCTCGGCAGCATGGTGGTGTCGAGGTGACAAACTCCGCTTTCATGCCGTATACATTTCAGCCATTAAGAAGCGCAGATGATGGTCCGAGCTCTTTAACCTCCGTGAAGGTTCAGGGAAATGCGTCTGAAGCAGCAGCTCACACACCATGTCGAATTAAACATCTAAAGGAATAGGTTTTTCTGCAGCTTGTGGACTGCTTGCCACAAAAACAAGATGTGAGGCTCTTTACTGTGTTTATGTAGTTTTTGTAGTTTTTAAGATACTGTAAAATATTCTGTCTGGAGGAGTTTTATGAAATGTTAATTGTATTTATATAGATTGCAAATATTTTATATATATATATATATATATATATATATATATATATATATATATAGGGGGGGGTGTTGAACATTAGCTCAAACATCACATATTAATAATAGAAAATAAATATTGTCTGAAAAAGAATTTAATAATTTTTTCTAATATTATACATCAAACACATACTTTATAATAATGGTTTCAGTATTAACCCATTGCACGTGTTATTGCCACAAAATACAGTCAATACACTAGAAAATACAGTAATAATCAAAATAATTATTTAAACATCTCAAAACGTGCCATAATTTAAGACAAAGCACATAATTTAATAAAAAAAAGAAAATACAAAAGAAACATCGTTTAGATTATACCCCCCCCCTTTGTCCTAAGGAAATGGTTTAACCCGGCTCCCCCCCCCCGCGCGGAAGTTGGAATGGGGAATGGTACTTCCTTAGCAACGGTTGCCGCGTTGTGGAGATTGTAAACAGATTTGTGAAGTTTGAGAAGTTCATTAGCAGCGGCAAAGTTGCAAATTGCAGTCATTTAAAGGTGTTGTTTTTAATTATTTTTAATTATTATTTATTGGTAAAAGTGGAGGATTTGTTATGGGTTGAAATGCGGATAAGTTTAGGTGTTTGGATTTACATGTTTAATTAAATAATTAAGTGTAAGTGTTATGCGGCTAATTGGAGACTTTTAGTGCCATTTTTTTATGTAATTTCCTCTAAAAAGCTTTTCTTTGATTTATTGTTTAAACACGTTTTGGTGAATCATTATATCTTAGTGTCAATGTGTCACGTGTCAATAAACCTTTTAGCACATACTTAAACACAATGCAGTGTGACTTTTCTCATGTGTGTTTCAAGCTGACTGTCAGGAAAATGGACTCCAAACAAGCTAGTGAAAATCTTCCAGGGTTTGGCAGTTTCCTTCCACACCCTCCTGATAACCCTAGGCCTGAAGAACACGGGGCAAATCCACTGCAGTCCCACAGGAGTAAACAGTCCCCTAGGAGGACATCAGCATCTACACCACATGTATGGGTAAAATCCACCCAACCTTAAATCAATGTTTCCCAATACACCATGGTTCCTTGCTGAATGAATAATCCTCCTGTTCGACCTTTGACTTGGAAATTATTTGCTATATTTTAAAAACACTGCTTGTAATGTTCTCGGACAGAGGACGCAGATCGCATGATGGTTTTCTTCCACTGTAAAACATAATGTAACATAATAAACATTGTAAAATGTTTGGAAATATATATCACAAAACAGATCTCATCCCTACTGAACACCTTTGGGATGAATGTGAACACTGACTGCACCCCAGGTCTCCTTACCTACATCAGTACCTGACTTTATTAACACCCTTGTGACTGATGAACACAAATTTAATTCAATTCAATTCATGTTTATTTGTATAGCGCTTTTAACAATGAACATTGTCTCAAAGCAGCTTTACACTGATAATGTGGTGATTAAAGTGAATATGTTCTTTATGAGTAAGTTTGTCCCTGATGAGCGAGCCGGTGGTGACTGTGGTGAAGGAAAAACTCCCCGAGATGGCATAAGAAAGAAACCTTGAGAGGAACCAGACTCAAGAGGAAACAAATCCTCATCTGGGTTGTACCGAATGTCCATTTATAGCAGATATTGAATGTTGTGGGGTACAGTGATGATGATCAGAAGCGAAAAGAAGTCCTGAGTCAGTGTAGGAGACTGTTGACATTAGCTACAGTCCAATCCATCCTCAAAACTCACGTTCTTACTCCGGAATTTCACAAATGTCCTCAAACGGTCCAAAATCTAGTTCCCAGAAGAGTGGAGGGAAAATAAGAGCAAATTATGACTGAATGTGAAACATAATATTTAAAAAGTACATACCATATTTTGATCAGACATTGTGGAAGTATTGAAGAAGTGTACTTTACTTTTTTGAATGGAAACAGATTTTGCAAATTCCCTCCGCACTTGTTCCCTGTTACATACTGGAAATTAGTATGCTTTTTCCTACTATATACTGAGAACCTACAGTTAACATAAGAATTATAAAGAATCTATCTGACCTCCTCCAAGTAATTATTATTCTTTAATTTATTTTATTTTATTTTATTTTATTTTAATTTAATTTATTGTATTGTATTGTAATTTAATTTAATTTAATTTAATTTAATTTAATTTAATTTAATTTAATTTTATTTTAATATAAATTAATTTCATTTAATTTATTATTTTCTTTTCTTTTTTTGTCTGTTTGTTTGTAGTTTGTTCGTAGTTTTTTTTTCTTTCGGCTTCTCCCATTAGGGGGCGCCAGAGCGGATCACCCGCATGTTTGATTTGGCACATGTTTTTACGCTGGATGCCCTTCCTAACGCAACCCTCCCCATTTATCCGGGCTTGGGAACGGCACTAAGGCTTGTGCAACCCTAATGGCTGGGGTTGGTTCCCTGACCGGGGATCGTTGTTCGTAGTTTGGTACCTATTCTAGAAAAAAGGGGAAGAACATTTTTTATTGTATTGCTGTTTATGTTACTGCACTAAAAATAAAGTTGAAAAAAAAAAGACACTCGTTTTACTCTCTGTGTGTTCTCTTGGACACAGTTTTCCTGCCTGAATCCTAATTACTGTGCTGTTTGTAGTGTTGTACACAGGGCTCAGGGACTCAGCAGAGTTTGCTGTGGCAGGTCGGCTCTGACACGAACCAAAAAGGTAAAAGTCTTCAAGTTCTCATTATATTTTAATATATGAATTACACTCGAAATGGGACGTTCGCTCCCTTAGTATTGCACTGGAGCTATGAGTATTATGTAACAGAAATAGAAGTCTATCTTACAAAAAAACACAGTCAAACCGCACAAACCAGACTTCAGTGTGTAGTTGATTGATTGAATCAGCTTTGGCCCATTCATAATATGCAGATGTTAAAAGCGTTCCACTGTCGTTTAAAGGCAAACAGATGAAGATTAGATTTATTGATGAAAAAACCTTTTGGGTCCGATTGATTCCTGGCTGACTTGTTACTCCATTTTTTACATCACCTGACTTTTAATTTCTTACTTCTGCTATACCAGAGATTTTGGACCCTGCTGACCTGTTCAGTATCATTCAGAAGGACAGACATGGACCAACCACTCAGACCCGGCAGCAGACGGACTTTCCCTCAGGAGCCTACATGCCTAAAGTACAGATGCCCTACATTTGCTCCCGCGGGCGGTGGCCTCGCAAGATCGAGATCGAGAAGTGAGAAGAAATAGCAATGATTTAGCCCGACTATGACTTTTTATTATTATGGTTATTAAGGATTTTGATTTTGAGACATGCGATGTAGTAGGATGATTTGAAATAAGATGAATACTGAGTAGAGGGTCCTGTAAAGGGTGAAATTGTCAGGGTTTATACTGGTTGTATCTGACTTTTAAAGTTAGCGCAGATTTACTGAATCCATACACGAGGTACAATGCTTCAAAAAAGCACTTCACCCCAGACTTCCTCATTAGTGACGGGTCATTCATGAACGGTTCGTTCATTTTGACTCAGACTTAGAAGAACGAGTAGTCTCAAAGAGTGATTCGTTTTCATTCTCGACTGGACGCGCATGAGCAAAGCGTCGCAAAATCTCTGTAGGTTATGTACAGGTAACAGAATCGAGTAGTTTAACTCTCGACTCTTCTGGTCCGAGTCATTCTTTCATTTATCACGTGACTCCCATATGCAGTTTTATATATATATATATATAATTGGAAATATAGTCAAAGTTTGTGTATATACAGTAGACGTGTTGGGGATCCGCTTATTGAAAATGTAACAATTTTTTCAGATCAAAGGAATGAAAATAACTTAATGACAAAAAGATTTTTTGTAGACGAGATTCAAAAGAACCAAGTTACTAAAATGAACCGATCTTCCCATCACTCTTCCTCATCCTGACCTTACTAATGCTCACAGCTACGCTCAGAAATCTAGTGTAAAGCCTGCAGTTTATTTTTTAACAGCAAAAGAAGGAATAAAACTGAAAAACAATTGTGTGTGTAATGGACAGATGTTATGGCCAAAAACATTTGACCATAATGTAAATGTTTTTTTTTTTTTTTGTTTTTTTTACATTTTGTACAAAATGGTTTTCACATGTTCCTATTACACATTCTACCTGGCACCTAAATTCAAAATCAATTAAAGGGGTAACAATACTGTTCTCTTTGGTAAACTTCAAAATGTCGTGGTTACTCACTAATAAGAGAAAAGCAGTGAAAGTCTCGAGGGTGCTCTTCAAAAATGATCTAAAATAAGTCACACTGACTGCTTTAAACAAGCTGTCCTTATTTATTTTTGTATATAGGCAGAGACGCGAGTATCTAATGTTAGACATCGCCCAGCTTCTGGCTGACCTCGGCATTGATTCCAGTCAGCTGGTACCCCGAACCACGAGCAGTGAGGATCAACCAGAGAGCCCACCTGCTGATAACTACCTGCCCCTGGAGGTAAAACTGTTAGTGGTGTCTCTCTGTGTTTCTACAGTTTAAGGATTAGTTTTTATGTAATTCACTTGACTTTTCAGATATTTGATAATGAGGAGTTTGACTGCTACACACCTGAGGACTGGCTTGCTCTTGGCTGTGAACCTGGCTCTAGTGACCAAAAACCTGTTCCTGCTATAGCTTTTCTGCTGACTGGTAAAAGTATAAATACTTATATTAAAGTCTATCAAAGGAGAGTTTCTTTCTCTCCATCTCTCATGCTCTCTTTCTCTTTGCGATGTCTTAGAGGATGGTGGAGAGGAACAGAGGGACAGCACTCCAGAATATGCATGGCAGTCTGTCGGGGTTATAGATTACAGCCCAGAGAAAAAGCAGTACATGGTCCAGAAAGCTGATCAGTATGACCGTGTGAGAAACAGCGAGGGCAAACCTGTAGTGGGTGGAGCACAAAGAAACAAAGGCAGGTGCCCAAGACTCTAACTTATACACTACGATCTAGTAGAACTAATTTAAATATAGCGACATTTGCCATTACTTGACATTTAAAGGTACGGTCACCATTATTTGGCATTATGACATATAAACAAATGAAATGGAGCTTAAACATGCCAAGCAGGCATATGAGGTGGTATCAAAAAGTTTCGAGACTGGCTCTGTATACATGCAAGTACTTTATTTATCTGCGTTTACACACTATCACCTTCAAAATAGTCCCCTTGCACAGCAAGTCAGTTCTCCCAGCGTTCCTGTCACTTTTGGAATGTGTCCTGGAAGTCTTCATTCCGAAGCACCTTCTGCGATTTGCGCCGGATCTTTACAGCGGTGTCGAATCGTCTTTGGGAAGAGGGCGAAATCCGCTGGTGTGGAAGTGAGATCATGTTCCTGGTGCGAAACTCACATGTGAGGAAAGCTGATTGAGTGTTCTAACTTGCTGTCCATGATAATATCGCAGATGTGGTCAAAATAGCTCCAGTTGCACAGCTCCTGATGTACACAGCACGATGTCTTTTGCCACACTGACTTATGAAGATTGGTGCTCCCTGTGACTGTGCGTGCCGCCTTGTGCGGCCATCTGTTGGCGTGTTACAAAACTAGTCTCGAACCACATCGTATGTAAGCAATTTTGAAGGTATAAACATGCACACAAATGATCTGACTATACCTCTTTCTGTCTCTTTGTTCCTCTCAGGTCCTCTCAAGTCGAATCAGTACTGGGTTCCACGTATCCGGTTGCAGTTCTGCGCCGAGGACCCGCGTATCTTTGCTCAGAGAGTCCAGTTCGCCTGCAGAGCCAGACAGAACACCGAGGCTCTGCTGCTCTACCATCTTTCTGTAGACTGCATGCCAGTCCTTAATGGTAGCCTCACTCTGCAATCCTCCATCCTCCAGCACATCAAATCCTTCACCCTCAGCACACCAGGACTCCGATTACCTCTGTAAGGAAATAAATGATAGTAAAGTTACAGCTCCAGTAGAAAGTAATTCAGTATTATGAACATTTGACTAATATTTGTTGATTCATAAAGCTCTATGCTCCTGAGTTTTGTACCCACAGAGCCCAACCCTGGCACGCCGGGTTAAAAAAACTATGTATAATAATATTAACGCTTGTTCTAATTATATATTAACGTTGGTTACACAGCGATGTTGTGATTTATATACAAATGTGTGGTCTGTTTTAGTTAATATAATGCGTGTGTTTTTCTGCATGAAACAGTCTGCAGAACCACATGGAGTGTCTAGAGAAAGAGGTTCACCTGGAGTATACTCGCACCATTAACCGGATGACCTTCAATAAGCTTGTGCAGGCCAACCCTGAAGAGTTCACCGACATTACACTGCCTGAGGAAGAGCCAGATAGAGTAGCCAACAAAGGTCTGTGTGTGTGTGTGTGTGTGTGTGTGTGTGTGTTTTATGGACACTTGGACATGTATCTATAGGCATTGTCTCTCTCTTGTGGAACAATGATGGCATGTTCTTTTCCACGCTCAGGTTCTGTGTCTGTACCCGAATACCCATTTGAGATGAACCGTGACAAGTTCACCTTTAGATCCCTGCTCACTAAGCCTGAAGTGATCTCTGCTTTGACTTACATTAGAGTTGAGTGTAACAGGGTGGAAGCCATGAGCCTCTTTCATGTCACCTTTAGCAAGCCTCTACGCCTGGAAGAGTTTGAGCTGACACAGTCACAGCTGCACACCCAGGTAACACTACACATAGATACACATTTACACTGAAATGCAAAGACTGTGCTTCATGATTTATATATGTATATTAGGACTGTTGATCGATTCAAATATTTAATCGCGTAACTTTCGCACATTTGTATCTGTTCTAAATGTACCGTAAATTAATGCTCTGTGTCTGAACCGAAGAAATCAAAGTAAACTATCTGTACCATATTAAACTGCAGACCATCATATTTTTCTATTGCATCGTATTGCATTGTCTTAAATCGAATCAAATCAAATCGAACTCGGATCGCACTTCATCGTAATAGCGGTGAATCGTATTGCATCGGTCGCTGCTTCATATGCATATTAATGTGTGTATATATATATACATATATTTATACCTTTACATTCTTTTCACTGTCTTGACATCTCACCCTTCAGCTGCAGCTTTTCCTGCACGACACCTGGGTCTCCAATCTGTGTCACGGGATCGACTCCAGCCTTCGTGATGCCGGGCCTGGCTGGTACAACCTAAACGAGTCATGCTGGCAGATGTACTGCATGTCTAAGCTGTGTCACTTGATGACGCAGATACGCTACAGGCTGCAGGACTGCTTGCGATTCTTGGTGCAGGACTCGCTCACCAGCCTGGCTCAAGTGCTCTTTGACGCCTGCCACAGTGTGCTGAACTGCCCCGAAGACCTCACCTGGGGTGCTGACCTCATCCACAGTCCCTACAAGTGAGACAGTGTGCTTTTAGCTTACAGATTAGTGTTGCTTGTTGAAGAACATGTGCTAAAATGAGAGGGAAAAGTTGACAGAAAGACTTTGTATCTCTAGAGATTTCTTTAATACATTTAAGAATGCTGCTGAAGATACATTGTCAGTCAGATGTTCCACATTTAATCAGAGTAGTGAAGTGAGAGTAGTAAAGGAACATGAATTAGTAGAGCAGAAACACCTATTAAACCTAGAATACCTTGATATATAAAATTATATTCTTGACTTTGTTTCTTTACAGACCAAAGAAGAACCCTTTGTTCCATGTGGACCTGATCCTTGACCAGACCGGGGTCCATTACAGCACCCCACTAGAAAACTTTGAGACATCCGTCCTCAGTTTATTAGACAAAGGCATCCTCTGCACTCATAAGCTTCCTCAGCTGGACAAGGTCTCCCACACATCACTGATCAATTGTCAGTGTCATAGACCGCATCACTGATCTAACTCCATAAACTCATCTCTGACGTTCTCTGTCTCTCTCTCTGTCCGTCTTAGTTCATCATGAAGAACTTGTTTATCACTGGGGTTCCACTGTTGGAGTCAGTGTGTCTGTGGGAGCCAGCAGTGAATGAGCTGAGAGAAAGAGTGAGAAATGCCCTGCGCCAGGCCGTCGTTCCTCTCCAAGCCTACGCCCGTGAATACGAATGCCACCTCGAGCTTCAAAACTCTGACATCAACACCTTTCTAACGTACACCTCAGTTTAAATCACACCACGACTGCTTATTCCTTTATTAGACTTGAACTAGAAGTCTTAAAGTTGATATAAATATGTGGCTCATTACGTTCAACATGCATGAAATTACGCAGCATGTTAATACTGCTTACATCTGCGTGTTTGTGTGCTAGGCTTCACAGTCAGGAGAACTGCACTCCTCTGGAGATGAAGGAAGAGGTCCTGAGGCATCTTAAGGAGAAAGAGATTTTGGAACGCTCCCTCCCGTCCACCATCGTGATCGGGCCTTTCATGGTTTACGTACAGGGCGTGAGAAAGAGCCTCTCTAAGAAACGTTGTGCTTTAGCCAACGCCGTTATCGGACGCTTTGCTCTCAGGCTTCGCAACCTACTGGAGGAGGCACGTTTCACAATATCGCACTGTACATGTTCACAGTTTCACTTCAGGAGGTCTATAGTTTTAAATGGTGCCCTGGTGAACCAAAGGCTGCTTTGCAGGAAAAACCTTTTTTTTTATTATTATTGTGTGCTTTCAGGCATGTGAAGAGTGTAAGAAGATCACCAGGAAGCTGGATGAAAAGCCAAGCAACATTGAGGAGCTGGTAGAGCAGAGAGACTGGATAAAGCAGATCCCAGATCAGTTAAAATCCTATGAGGTAGAAGGCACACAGCACTAAGTAAACTGGGCACTTAGTATATATTCAACTGTTAATGATGACAGTTGCAATGTTCATTTCTTGTCTCTAATGCTGAAATTCATTAACAGCAAGTCCTGTCCAAACTCTTGGCTGACTATGAGGTAATAGATGAGTTCTTCTACAATCTCCCCGATGAGGATTTTAACGGAAAGTAAGTAGTAGTTTAGATTTACTTAGGCTTAAGCATTGGATTTTTTTTTTTATACCGATGCTGATGACACGTTTTTGGCATATGCAGATGGACAGCAATGGCCTGGCCACACAAGATCCTCAGTCAGATTGAAACTGTGCACCAACAGCATAAAGAGGATGAGGAGCGCTTCCAAAAGATCCAGCTTGTTGACCAGAGCAATTTCCAGGAGCATCTGGACTCTCTAGAGGTCAAAGATTTGTTTTTCTGTACCCATGATCTAGAGAAAAGGCTCTTCAAGAGTTACTTTGTTAAAGTCTGCATGTGTGTGTGTGTGTGTGTTTTAGGTGGTGGTCGCAGGCTTTTCTACCTCATTAGACATCGGCCAGGCCCATGAATTGGCAAATGAGGTGCGTCGGGTTTCAAAGCAGCTGAAGGAGTGTCAGTCCATGGCTCAGGTTTACAACAACCGTGAACGTCTCTTTGACCTCCCCCTCACTAACGTACGCTTCTGCACACGCAGCATGAGCACACCAGATTAGAATAGTTCAATTCTAGAACACTTTTTAGTAAACATTGCTAGCTTATGACTCCAGAAATCCAATGTTTGACAAGAAATGTGTGTAATCTACATTCATGTATTATCTGTGGACCAGTATGACAGGTTGCAAAAGCTCAGTCGAGACTTCCAGCCTTTCCGGGACCTCTGGACGACTACGTCTGACTGGCAGCGTTGGCATGAGGGCTGGCTAAATGATCCGCTGACAAATATCGACCCAGAACAGCTGGAGCGCAATGTCAGCGATTCCTTCAAAACCATTCACAAGTGTGTCAAAATGTTCAAAGACATACCATGTAAGTCAAGCATCTATCCGTCTATGACATACTTCGAAGAAGAGCTATTTCTCTTTGTTTTAAATATAAATTTTCTTGTCACAGCCTGTCAGGATGTCGCTTCCTTTGTCCGTGGCATGATTGAGCAGTTCCAACCTAACATCCCCTTGATCCAGGGCATGAGGAACCCAGGCATGCGCAGTCGCCACTGGACCGTGCTGTCCGAACGTCTCAACATGGACTTGATGCCCAAACCGAACCTAACGTTCTCCAGGTGCCTGGAGCTCGGATTGTTTCAGCATGTAGAAGAGATTTCACAAATTGCAGAGGTGGCTGGCAAAGAATACGCCATAGAACAGGTACAGAAACAGCTTTATACAATTTATATCGTAGAGAGACGTTTGGACCGTTGTGTCTACAATAAAACAAACAACCAAACAATGTATAGTTTCTTAGTTAACATTAGTTAAGATTGATGGTTGTGGTTATGCTTTACTAATGCTTAACAATAGTCATTTACATGATTAATTGTGCATTAATCAGAACAAGCAATGAACATATTATGGAAAATTTAATTATATATATATATATAACTTACATACCTTTGGCATATATACAGGAAAATAATACCTCAAGGTGGTGTGATGTGCAATTACCACCTTGAAGTGATTCTTTTCTGATATACTGATTTTCCAATAGCGACGGTTCATTCGTGAGCAATTTGTTGCCATTCGTGATTCAGAAGAACGAATCGTCGTGATTTGTTCATTTCCTACTGGAACCGCATGGGCAAAACATCGCTAAATCCCCACAGGTTATGTACAAGTAACAGAATTGAGTCGTTCAATTCTCGACACTTCTAGTCCGAGTCGTTTGTTCTTTTTTTCACGTGACTCCTATACACGCTATGCAGTGCATTACACAGGAAACAGACTTGATTAGTTCACCTCTGGCATGAGTTATTGGTTATTTTGTCAAATGACTCCCAAAAACGCTATGAAGGTGAGTAACGGATTAAAGGAACGAAATGAACTAAATGACTCAAAAAAGAATCGATAATTTTGATGAACGAGATTCAAAGAACCAAGTCATTGAAATGATCCGATTTTCCAATCAATATGTTCCAATACCTTGTCATTTCTATGAAACCAGAAAGCACAACACCTTATGTCCTGCAGAGTCCCTGCATAAAAGGGTGCAGCAACATCTCCTTGCAGAAACTATAGACATGGTTATTTGTTTTTCTTTGCCAAAAACATATCTTTAATGTGTGTGTGTGTGATTAGGCTCTGGATAAGATGATGAGAGAGTGGACATCGATTACGTTTGAGATCTTGCCGTATAAGGAAACGGGCACCTATATCATGAAGAGTCCCGACGAGGCATCCCAGCTACTGGACGACCACATCGTGATGACCCAGAGCATGTCCTTCTCGCCCTACAAGAAGACGTTTGAGGAGCGAATCAGCACTTGGGAGAGTAAGCTGAGGATGACTCAGGTATAACCAAAATGTTTAACATCACCCCAAATTTTTATTCTAATTCACCCCCCCAAATTCGAATCCTCAATCTTACCTCACCACATTTTCAATTCACTCTTGTTGGCAGGATGTGCTGGAGGAGTGGCTGACCTGCCAGCGTTCCTGGCTCTACCTGGAGCCCATCTTTAGCTCCGAAGACATCAACCGACAGCTGCCCGTGGAGGCGAAGAGATACCAGACCATGGAGCGCACCTGGAGGAAAGTGATGGAGACTGCGCACAATAACCGACAAGTAATCTTGCTCTCTCCAGCAGCTTCCATTTAGATTGAATATACCTGTGTGCATTTTTTAGAGAAAGGATTCAATTCTGTGTGTGTGTGTGTGTGTGTGTGTGTGTGTGTGATATCTCAAATGCAGGTAATTAAGGTTTGCCCGGAGCAGACTTTGCTGAATAATCTGAGAAACTGCAACACGTTGTTGGAGCAGGTGCAGAAAGGGCTGAGTGAATATCTGGAGACCAAACGAGGGGCTTTTCCCAGGTCAGCAATCCAATAACTGTTACTTTAACTGTACAATAACTGAGAAAACACTGATGTATCTGATGCTGTAAGAAAACAATCATTTACAGGGTGGCATGAAGTTAGTTCCTGTTACTGCTTATGAATATAGTATAGCTATATACAGTTGTTCCATCAATAATGTCTTTCTAAGTTAATAAGGCTAAAAATCGATTGTGATTATAAATGATATTCTACAATATCATTTATTTTCATTTAGTTTGGGCCGACCTGCCCTAATATTTCTGCTTCCTGGATTTCAGATTCTACTTTTTGTCTGACGACGAGCTGTTAGAGATTCTTTCTCAGACCAAAGACCCGACAGCAGTGCAGCCCCATCTACGCAAATGCTTCGAGAACGTTGCACGGGTCAGTGCGCCACACATACACACAATTTCAATGTTGTTAAATTGACTCTATCACAGTTTTTTTTTTTTTTTGCAATACCGTTTTGTGTAATGTACAGCTTCAATTCCAACCCGACCTGCAAATTACACACATGTACTCCGGAGAGGGCGAGGAAGTCCAGCTGTTTCTGCCTGTGTGGCCTACTGGGAATGTGGAGGACTGGCTATGCGAGGTGGAGAAGTCCATGAAGTTGAGTCTGCGTGATAACATTGAGCGTTCCCTCAAGGTTTATCCAGAGGTCAGTCTGTCAGTGAATGGACAGAGTTCTTGTTATTAGTAAATTATTATATAAATTTGTGCATTGACCTTTTTTGCTTTAACTAGGAACCCCGAACTAAGTGGGTGCTGTCGTGGCCAGGGCAGGTGGTGATTGCTGGATGTCAGACTTTCTGGACTGCAGAAGTTTCGGAGTCTCTGGAGAAGGGTGACCTTGCCAGCCGCTTGTATCCTCAGCTTCAAACACAGGTGTGATGAGAGTCCAGTTCTTAGTATTATTAAGGTGTTTTAAATGAAGTATGTACATAAGCTTACGCTGATGGTTGTTTGTTTACGTATGTATTTTTATATGTCTAGCTGGGAGACTTGGTGCAGCTCGTACGAGGCCGACTGTCTAGAATGCAGAGGGCTATTCTCTCGGCTCTCATCGTGATCGAGGTACACGCTAAAGAGGTGGCTGCCAAACTGGTGGACGAAGCAGTGGCCAACGTCAATGACTTTGAGTGGATCAGCCAACTCAGGTCAGAAGATTTCCTAACATAGTGTATTTTACTGGTGGAAATGTTGCTTATTAGGATTGATGGCAATAATACAAGTAACACACCATTTATGTGTTTATGTGTTGGTAGATATTACTGGTTGAAAGACGACCTCTACATCAGGGCAGTAAATGCAGAATTCCTTTATGGCTATGAGTATCTCGGTAACTCTGGGCGACTTGTCATAACACCTCTGACTGACAGGTAGTAAAAGTAGAAGATCCATATGGCAGACACACACCAGAGGTGGTTTTGTTTATAATTATACGTCCTGCTTTTTTATCTCACCCAGGTGTTACCTGACCCTGACTGGTGCCTTGCACCTGAAGTTCGGAGGTGCTCCAGCGGGTCCAGCCGGCACGGGTAAAACCGAAACCACTAAAGACCTTGGTAAAGCGCTGGCCATCCAGACTGTTGTCTTCAACTGCTCCGATCAGCTAGACTTCCTCGCTATGGGAAAGTTTCTCAAGGGTCTGGCCAGGTTAGACACACATACTTTGTGCTGTGTTTAAAATGCTGGTCAAATATGCATTATATGTGGTTTACTGTGTGCCTGTTTGTTTACAGCTCTGGAGCCTGGGCGTGCTTCGATGAATTCAATCGAATTGATGTGGAGGTGCTTTCGGTGGTGGCTCAACAGATTACCACTATCCAGAAGGCCCAGCAGCAGAGAGTGAGTGAAAAAGCACTATAAGCTTTTAAGGGGAGAATCAGATATTCATCTAAACTGTGTGTGTGTGTGTGTGTGTGTGTGTGTGTGTGTGTGTGTTTAGGCGGAGACATTTGTGTTTGAAGGAACAGAAATCCCACTGGTCCCCTCCTGTGCTGTCTTTATTACAATGAACCCAGGCTACGCCGGCCGAACTGAACTGCCTGACAACTTAAAGGTACGCCTCCATGTCTCATACCGTATTTACTCAAAATGCAATAATCACCTCCACGCTACAGTTTCACGGTTAAAGTTACAATGATTTTACATAACGTCCTGCAGGCTCTGTTTCGTCCCGTTGCCATGATGGTCCCAGACTACGCCATGATTGCTGAGATCTCTCTGTACTCCTTTGGATTTAGCGATGCAAAAGTCCTCTCCAAAAAGATCACCAGCACCTTCAAGCTATCCTCTGAACAACTCAGTTCTCAGGTCTTATCCTCTATATGCATGCATAAAGTGTAAATGTTGTGTGTTGTTTTTTGTTTTTTGTATATGAAATGTGTTTTTGTTGTGTCTTCTGCAGGATCACTATGACTTTGGTATGAGAGCGGTGAAAACCGTGATCTCTGCTGCAGGAAACCTGAAACGAGAGAACCCCGAAATGGATGAGGTCAGAATTGTTTTACATTTCCTCTCATAAAAATATACAATAAACCCATTAAATCTTTCTGGCTACATCTGTAAAGTCAGTTTTCTTCTATGGAAAAGTTCATACAAACAAAAGTAACATCTACCTGCTTCTCCTGCAGGAGCTGATTTGCCTGCGTGCTATCAGAGATGTCAACGTACCCAAGTTCCTGCAGGACGACCTCAAGCTGTTCAACGGCATTGTTTCTGATCTCTTCCCAAAGATCCGAGAGGAGCCCATCAACTACGGGACGCTGGAGGACTCGATACGTAACGTCTGCAGGAACAAGTGCCTGAAAGACGTGGATGGTGAGACTTTTGGGTTCGGTCAGAAATTGGTTCGAACTGACAGATAAAATATAAATTCTGACATTATTACTACCGGATTATCTTTTTTTTTCCAGGTTACATTACAAAGATTATTCAGCTGTATGAGACCACCGTGGTGAGACATGGCTTGATGCTGGTTGGACCGTGCGGCTCGGGCAAAACTAAGGTGACTCCAGTTACTTAAAATACGTTTAAAGCTGTGGTGTTGATTTCGAGCCATTTGGCCTCTGGGGACAAACAGATATTTATAGGTTTTCCCAACTATCACTATAGAAACAAGGTCCTGGATTACATTTCCTTGAAACTATAACACAGGAGAATATATTCTTACATCGTCACAAAACCAACGAGTCAGTGCAAAACATTTTCTTTAATCATAGAATGTAAAAACAAAAAGAAAAAAGAAAAAAAAAGAAAATTATATATATAGTGTTAAAAGTTTTACCAGAAGTTTTTATTCCTAAAAGGCTAAAATGATGGAAAGAAAACTATTTCTCCAATTCCTGCCTGAGCATGTCTTAACAGGCCAAACAAAAAAAAAAAACTAAACAAAAAAGAAATACAGAAATGTCAGCACTGCATGCAGAATTCTTTTAGAATCACAATATCTTTCCACAAAGACTTTACTATTAACTCCTCCTTCATCTCATAGGTCATCAAACCATGCTTTTTTGCTTGCATCTATTAGTGCTACGAGGTTCTGGGGGCGGCCATGACGGCTCTGCAGGGTCAGCCGTCGGTCAGTGGTGGAGTGTACCAGCCTGTTCAGACGTACGTCCTCAACCCAAAGTCTATCACCATGGGGCAGCTGTATGGAGAGTTCGACCTGCTTACGCACGAGTGGTAAGTCTTTAATGGACACGCCGACCTTCTTGATGAACATGAAAGCGAGTGATGAATAAAGTATAGTATTTAAGTCTGATATGTGAAACGGCTAACAAGTTCCTCCTGTCGAACTCAGGACGGATGGCATCCTGTCTTCGCTGATCCGCACCGGAGCTGTTGCGATGGACGAGGAGAAGAAGTGGTACATGTTTGACGGGCCGGTGGACGCTGTTTGGATCGAGAACATGAACACCGTGCTCGACGACAATAAGAAGCTGTGTTTAAGCTCGGGGGAGATTATTAAACTTACAGATGTGAGTTCATTCACTTTTTTAGCAGATTTACTAGTCTCTTCTACTTCAACTTCAGCTGTGGATTTGACCTGTTTATATATGTATAAGTGATCATAGTCAAGCTCTGTGATGTTTCTTAGTTTCTCAGTAGATAATTATTATCCTGTCCTCCCTTTGTGTCCAGGTGATGACTCTGATGTTTGAGGTGCAGGACCTGGCCGTGGCATCCCCCGCCACAGTGTCCCGCTGCGGGATGGTGTATTTAGAACCCAGTATCCTGGGACTGTCTCCATTCACCGAGTGCTGGTTACGAAACATCCCTAAGCCTCTACAAAAACACGCCCAGCAGCTCGACTCTCTCTTCACACGATTCCTGCAGGTCAGTAATATACTCTCATTTCTCATGTACAGAGCAAATAAACTATACATCCACCTTTAAGGAATAAATGTAGGCAGGGAAAAGCTTTTGCAAAGCAGTATATAAATAAGTATGTGAGGTATATATGTATTGTATATATTTTCCCATAGGATTCTATCATGTTTGTGAGGAAGTCAGTGACTGAAGTGATTAGTTCGATGGACAGCAACCTGACGTGCTCTTTACTCAAACTGCTGGACTGCTTCTTCCAACCATTCGCCCCACGAGAGGTGCGTTGGCAGCATTTTGGTTTTAATACACAGCGTACACGAGCATTTTTTAACAGACTACTCTTTATGTGAGTGTGTGTGTAGGGACAGAGGCTTCCTCCTCAGGTGGGCCGTGTGGGTGAGCTGATTGAGCCGTGGTTTATTTTTTCTCTGGTATGGAGCGTGGGCGCCACAGGAGATGCTGCAAGCTGCCAACGCTTCAGCGCCTGGCTAAGAGACAAGATGACACAGGAAAAAGTGCTTAATCCCAATAATTCTTTCCTTGACATATTAACTGTTAAATTTGAATGAAGTGCAGTGAGACTTCGAGTGTCATTTCAGTGCAATATATATACAAAATTGAGTGCACTAGTCATTACGTACTAAATTTGACTGCGTATATCTATTTAAAAAAACGCCGAGTGGATAGCAGCTGTTTAAACTCTTTGTTTTTTGTAGATTCAGTTGTGCTTCCCAGACGAAGGACTGGTGTATGATTATCGACTGGACGACGCAGGCATCAGTCTTTTGCAGGAAGATGATGAAGATGCCAAAAGAAGGGAGGTGAGGAGGCTCTCTATATACTCGGAAACATTCAGACTTTACATGCAGGAATGAAATTTGGACTGCTGATGTAACTTAACTATTTTCGCTATTCATGAAATAATTCACTGCATTGTTTCTGAAATCTTGCCAGGTGCAATGGGTCAACTGGATGGAGTACGCCAGCAATGTTGTCATCACCCCAGAAACGAGCTACGCGGACATCATCGTGCCCACCCCTGACACAGTGCGCATGTCCTTCTTGTTAGACATGCTTCTGTCCAATAAGAAGCCAGTATGTGGAATTCTTTCATATAAATCAAAAGATGGATGTAGATTTATTTATTTGTAATGTGGTGTATTAGCATGGCATGTGTCCTTGTTAATATGAGATAGAAAGAGAACAGAAATGAAAGATTGCGTTTTTTTTATAGGTGCTGTGTGTCGGCCCGACTGGCACGGGCAAAACCCTGACCGTGTCTGATAAGCTGCTGAAGAACATGCCGTCTGAATACATCACACATTTTCTCATGTTCTCTGCCCGCACCTCCGCCAACCAGACACAGGACTACATCGACAGCAAACTAGACAAGAGGTCTGTTCAACTTTAGCAAAGGAACTAGATATAAAGCATTCATGAAAGTTATATGTGATCGGTTTAATTCAATACCCAGCACTTCATATTATGTCATGTTTTGTATGAAACATTGTCAACTGTTATGCTTGTGTGTACTAGGAGGAAAGGTGTTTTCGGTCCGCCGCTGGGAAAATACTTCATCTTCTTTATAGATGACCTTAACATGCCCATGCTGGAGACGTACGGTGCCCAGCCGCCCATCGAGCTCCTGCGCCAGTGGATGGACCATGGGGGCTGGTATGACCGAAAGCAGATAGGTGAGCAGATTGCTCAAAAATTCATAAACACACAGGGACACCCATCTTGTGTATCTACACAGGCTTTCTTATAACATGAGTACATTATGTTTACCAGGAACATTCAAGCAGTTGGTAGACATCAATTTTGCATGTGCCATGGGTCCTCCTGGTGGAGGCAGGAACCCGATCACCCAACGCTTCACACGCCACTTCAACTACCTCTCGTTCACTGAGATGGAGGACTCCAGCAAGAAAAAGATCTTCACCACTATTCTGGGCAGCTGGATGGGTGAGTTGAGCAGTATACAGTGTATATATATATATAAAATCAGTAAATATAGATAATAAAGTACCTTTAGGCTGCACCCGCGATCTTTATTAGTACTGAAGTGTAATTTTTGTCGTCTTGCGAATCTTCAGAAAAAATTCCTGAGCTGATGGCGCTGAATGAGAACCTAGTGGATGCCACTATTAAAGTGTACGCCACCATCACTTCTGGCCTTCTGCCCACTCCAGCCAAATCACACTACACATTCAACCTGCGTGACCTGTCCAAGGTCTTCCAGGGGTTGCTCATGGCTGAAGCTGGAAAGATCCAGGTAAAGAAAACACATCTGGAATTACATGGAACGTGGTGTTTGAGATTGGCTAAAAGAGAGGAGCTTGTTCCAAGGTTAGTCCAGCACTTTAAAATGATAATATTTTAACCACAGTGCCTGTGTCTTGACCTAGGACAAGGTCCAGCTCCTCCGGTTGTGGTACCACGAGAGCTGCCGGGTGTTCCAGGACAGACTTGTGAATCAGGAGGATAGGGACTGGTTCGATAAGCTACTCCAGGAGTGCATCGAGGAGTTCGACTGCAACTTTCAGGAGGTGGTACCCTGCCAACCGGTCCTCTTTGGTGACTTTATAAACCCTGGTAGTGATACCAAAGTGTATCAGCTCATCGAAGACAAGGAGAAGGTTGGACCCTCACTGTTATATTTTTATCTCAGTATTAAAATAGCACAAATTGTCTTTAAAGGTACCAGTTTGATATGCTTTTTTAATACATTTCTTTCTTTTTCATTCCACATCCCTTTGCCTTATTTTCAGCTTTCTAGAGTAATGGAGGAATACATGGATGACTATAACCAAATCAGCACCACTAAGATGAAGCTAGTTCTCTTTATGGACGCCATCCAGCACGTCTGCCGTATATCCCGCATTCTTCGCCAGCCGCTGGGAAACGCTCTTCTGCTAGGAGTCGGTGGCAGCGGGCGCCAGTCCCTCACCAAACTCGCCTCGCACATGTAAGAGACAAATCGAGATTGTACAGGTTTTTCTCTCGAGTACATATGGAGTAGGAACACACATGCGGACGGTTACATCCAGCTTCTGCACAAAAAGGACTTTAAAAATGTACATTTCAAAGCAGAAGCATTAATACACCAGCAGTCATTAAAAAGTCATTATAGTTCCATATCTAAGCACTGAGTACATGTGCAGGATCCCACAAGTCATTATTTTGGTGAGAACAAAGAAGGCATGTATAGGAAATTGAAGCCAATTGGTGTTATTACTGGTCACAGATAATGTAAAGCAGCTCTTATTATACAGCGGAGGACCTAATAATGTGGTCACACATGTTGGACATTAGAGGTTAAAGTGCTGATAGGGTTTCCTCGTCGTCTTTCGACGCATGTGAATGCACACACACTGCAAATTACCATCTGCTATTACGCTGCCCACATGGAAAAGAAAGGCTTGTGACAATGCCTATTGGTACATCTACTAATCTGTGTTTTTTTTTTTTATTCGGCTCAGAGTGCATTCTAGAATTTCCAGAAGGTTTTTTATTTTTCAAGAATTCAATTGTATTTCAGAAATGAATTGTATTTGAACATCATGCACGCTCAAATGTCATGCTATGCTGTTTTGTTACACAACTCGGATTGTGCTGTGTTCTTTTGTGCTATAAGATCAGACTACGAGTGCTTCCAGATCGAGCTATCAAAGAACTACGGAGTGCCGGAGTGGAGGGAGGATATTAAGAATATCATGATGAAGGCCGGTCTCAACGACGTTCAGATCACCTTCCTCTTTGTCGACACCCAGGTAAAGTTTAAGGCTGAATAAGCTGGAAAAAAGCTGAATGAGATGAATCAAAGCAAAAGGTATTTCGAAACCATTTGGTTTCATCCAAAACACTGAAAAAACTTGTACTCATGCATGCTGCTTTTCAGATCAAAAGCGAGACGTTCCTGGAGGACGTTAATAACATCCTGAACTCGGGCGATGTGCCAAACCTGTACAGTGGAGACGAACAGGAGAGGATCATGATAGCCATGAAGCCCGTGGTGCAAGAACTCGGCATGCAACCAACCAAGGCCAACCTCATGGCCGCCTACGTCAGGAGAGTCCGCAGCAACATCCACACCGTGCTGTGCATGAGGTTTGCCTGCTCATTAAACATTCTTTAGGGAACTAATCCGACAAATATATTCAAATATTAGAATAGTGTTAGTTAGTTTTCTCAGTGTATAACAAATTAGGGGTTGCCAGATTCATTAGTTTAACTCCTGGCATTATATGTCACATAAATAATTGAATCTAATCAAGTAATACAGTGAAATATCCTTAACTGCATCTGTGTCTCCTATTCAAGTCCGATAGGTGAAGTATTCCGTGCCAGACTCAGGCAGTTCCCCTCTCTGGTCACATGCTGTACTATTGACTGGTTCAGCGCCTGGCCAGAGGAGGCTTTGCAGTCTGTTGCAGCATCCTTTCTTAATGATTTACCTGAACTGGAGGCCAGTCCTGCTGCCATGTGTGGCATGGTGAGAGAAAGTGTTTCTGTGTGTGTACGTATAGTATGTGTGCGGCATATAAATTAAATAGCGTGCAAACAATATCTTCTGTTTTTAGACTGCGATGTGTGTAGAGATCCACGAGATGGTGGCTCGGAAGTGTGAACAGTACCGTGCCGAACTCTCCCGCCATAACTACGTCACACCCAAGAGCTACCTGGAGTTGCTCAGTATCTTCTCAGCCCTGATTGGCTGTAAGAAGCAGGAATTGCATTCGGCTCGCCAGAGGATGAAAGTGGGACTGGACAAGGTGACCTCAATGTAGACAAAACGGTTTGTTATAAGGCGGGTTTTCACATTCTGACTCTGTGGTGTAACGTCTATGTGTCCTGTGTGTGCATGTGTGTGTTGTAGCTCTTAAGCACAGCTGAGGATGTAAGTAAGATGCAGGAGGAACTGGAAACAATGAGACCTCAACTGGAAGAAGCAGCCAAAGACACCGTCATCACCATGGAAAAAATCAAGGTATTTTACATCTTTATATAATACATTGAATAATTTATTATTGGCAAGATATATACACTGCACATATATATATATATATAGATAGATAGATAATGTGTGTGTGTGTGTGTGTGTGTGTGTGTGTGTGTGTGTGTGTGTGTATACATAGCAAGACACACTGGTTGCAGAGGAGACCCGTGTGGCAGTACAGGCCGAGGAGGCGAAGGCATCTGAGAAGGCCAAAGTAGCCAGTGCATATGCTGCAGATGCCCAGCAAAACCTTGATAAAGCTCTTCCTGCGCTGGATGACGCTTTAGCCAGCCTCAAATCTCTCAACAAGAACGATGTCACTGAGGTGATGCTCAATCCTTCCAAAGATCTCACATTACAATTCAACAGGTCAAAGTGTACAGTTGATCTTTAACTGTTGCCATATTTAAAATGTGTGTGTGTGTATGTGTGTGTTTTGTGTTGTCCAGGTGAGGGCGATGCAAAGACCCCCTCAAGGTGTGAAGCTGGTCATCGAGGCAGTCTGCATCCTGAAGGGCATTAAACCCAAAAAAGTAGCTGGAGAAAAGCCAGGGAGCAAAGTGGACGATTACTGGGAACCCGGGAAAGGACTGCTGCAGGATCCTGGAAAATTCTTAGATAGCCTGCTGAAGTTTGACAGGGTAACACCAAAGTCCTCACACACACACACACACACACACACACACACTCACACTACATGCTGCAAGTTTGTAACCTAAGAATTTCTTGCATTGTATAGTGTAGTAATGTGTAGTATAGTGTAGTGTTGTGTAGTATAGTGTAGTGTGTAATGTAGTGTTGTGTAGGATAGTGTAGTATTTCTGTCTGTCTGTCTCTCTCTCTCTCTCTCTCTCTCTCTCTCTCTCTCTCTCTCTTGCTCTCTCTTTCTCTCTCTCTGATATACAGTCTTTTATGTATAATTTATACTATATTTTCTATAGCTGTACTTGAGCTTTGATCAGATTTTCTTTGATGAAACCGTGCACATGCCTATCAATCTGATCCTTGTGTACCTTCTGAACTTGCCTGTCTGTTTACTATGACATATTTTAAACACCACGATTGAGTGCGTTTGGGGAAAAAATCTATTTGTCATATACGTTTTCGTCATTTCTTCAGGACAACATTCCAGATCCTGTGATCAAGTTGCTGCAGCCGTACATAGACAACGAGGAGTTTCATCCAGCTGCCATAGCTAAAGTCTCCAGGGCCTGTACATCCATCTGTCTGTGGGTGCGCGCTATGCATGGGTACCATTTTGTGGCCAAATCCGTGGAGCCCATACGGGTGAGAACTTGCATGACATTGCTGCCCCCTGTGGGACATATATTGGTACTGCGACCATTCGGCAATATTTTAAATGTGTATTGTCTGTGTTTGAGCAGAAAGCCCTAGCTGGGGCCCAGGAGGACCTGGAGGTAACTCAGAATATTCTGAAGGAGGCCAAACAAAAGCTCGAGGCGGTCGAGGAGGGCATTGCAGCACTGCAGGCCAAGTATCAAGAGTGTCTAGCCAAGCGTGATGAGCTTGAGAGCAAGTGCCAGCTGTGTGAAAACAGACTGATTCGTGCAGACAAGGTGAGCTGGGACAAGAACAAGCACACACCTGTATCCTTTTCACCAAACACACATTGGTCCAATTTATTCGGACAACACACATCTCTTCAGTTAAGTGATACAACGAAATGATCAAACACGGCCAACAAATGGATCTAACTTCACCCCCACAACTTATGGAATGGGTGTTTCATTGTTTTAGCCCCTGTGTTTAGTGTGTACATGCTAAAGCCACATGTTTCACAAGAAAATCTGTGTGTGTGTGTTTTAGCTGATTACTGGGCTTGCCGATGAGAAGGTGCGCTGGAAGGAAACAGTGCTGCATTTGGACTATCTGGTGAATAATGTAGCTGGTGATGTGCTGCTGTCTGCAGGATACGTCGCCTACCTCGGACCTTTTACAGTGAGTATGCATGCGTGTGTTCCATGCGTGTACGTGTGCTGCGTAACGTGTTCCTGACTGTAAATGCAAGAGTATGGCAAGTACACTCTGTGATGTAGTGTTTCGTCTGAGAGATTTCGTGTGTCTGCTATGGAGTGTTAACGCCTTGAGGTTATATACATGAGTGTAGATGCACACAGCTGGGTGTTTATATCGCTTTTAAAAGTGTTTAAATGTGCCTGTGTGTGTGTGTGTGTGTGTGTGTGTGTGTGTGTGTGTGTGTGTGTGCATTCTCCAGGGGGAGTATCGGGCTTCCATGTTTGAGGAGTGGCTGCGTGGTTGTAAGGATCGGCAGGTCCCTCACACATCCGAGCCCAGCCTCATCAACACACTCGGAGACAGAGTCAAAATCCGTTCCTGGCAGGTCAGAACCACACACACCTTCTCAAAAACTCGCAACAAAATGTGCGATGCTACTGATTTAGCTACTGCATGTGTAACTGAGAAACGTGTCATTGGAAAACTGATTTTTTTTCATTTCATCATCTGCATCCACTACTTATGTGTTTGTGTGTGTGTGTGTGTGTGTGTGTGTGTGTGTTTGTGTAGATTGCCGGTTTGCCAAAAGACAACCTCTCTGTGGAAAATGGAGTTATCACTCAGTACTCTCAGCGCTGGTCTCTGTTCATCGATCCTCAGGGTCAGGCCAATAAATGGATCAAGACCATGGCGAGTGCTAAGAAACACCTATGCTGTCATACCTCGCTGTCACACACGTTTTGACTGACTAAACCCTTAACAACGGTTTTACCTCTGTCTTTGCAGGAACGTGATAATGGACTGGATGTGATGAAGCTGAGCGACCGCGACTTCCTGCGCAGTTTGGAAAACGCCATTCGGTTCGGGAAGCCGTGTCTGCTGGAGAATGTAGGAGAGGAGCTGGACCCGGCGCTGGACCCTGTTCTAATGCGACAGGTACCACACAGACGCACACTTATTCTCTCAGGAGCTTCTTTAGGTTCTTTACAGCAAAGAAAGCAACAAATTCGACACAATATGCAACAAAACCCACAAATACATCAATCACAAACCTGCATTTAACAGAGAAGGAACTTAAAACGGTACGGTTCAGTTCAAAGACTGGACCGTACCATTTTAGGTGACTCCCATCAGCAGAACTACAAAATTCTTCTACAAGTGTTACTTTCTCTAACTGTGTGTGGTTGTGTGTGTGTGTGTGTGTGTGTGTGTGTGTGTGTGTGGTTGTGTGTGTGTGTGCAGACCTTTAAGCAGCAGGGCAGTACAGTACTGAAGTTAGGTGACAACGTCATTCCCTACCACAACGACTTCAAGATGTACATCACCACCAAGCTTCCTAATCCACACTATTCCCCTGAGATCTCCACCAAAGTCACCCTAATCAACTTCACCCTCTCGCCAAGGTGCAGCTAAGATCACAAGACCGTGCAGCTCAAATGCATTGCCAACACATTCTGATTAAATTAGAACGTTAAAGTCTCATAGTAAAGCAAACTGTATACTGTGCAGCGGCTTGCAGGACCAGTTGCTGGGCCGTGTGGTGGCTGAGGAGAGGCCCGATCTGGAGGACGCCAAGAACCAGTTGATTGTGAGCAACGCACTTATGAAGCAGGAACTGAAGGAGATCGAGGACCAGATCCTGCTCAGGCTCAGCTCATCAGAGGGTAACCCTGTCGATGATGAGGAGCTCATACGAGTTCTGGGAGCCTCCAAGATCAAAGCTGGGGAGATACAGGTCTGTCAGCATACTAGAGAAATATCCCGACCAAAGCTAAAGACATAAATTTTTACCCATCTAGCCCGAGTTCGTCTGTTAAAATGCTCACAACCATGTGATTCTCCAAGGGTTACGTTTAGAGTGACTCCTTTACAGCTTCAGTGTTGCTCATTTCCTGGCTGGAATGTTTTCATTTGAAAGCTTATTGAGCAGTTTGTTCATTTTGTATATTTGTGGGTTTCAGTTTGCTTAATATTTGGTGTTTTATTTTATGTATTAAATAAAGACTTCTTCAATACTCATATTATTACTATAATGTGGCAGGCCAAAGTGATGGTGGCGGAGGAAACTGAGCGAGACATCGACGCCACACGCCAGGAGTACGTCCCTGTGGCTGTGCGCACCCAAATCCTCTTCTTCTGCGTGTCGGACTTGTCCAATGTGGACCCCATGTATCAGTATTCTCTTGAGTGGTTCCTAGGTATCTTCATGGCAGGCATCGCTAACTCGGAACGTGCAGGTAGAGCACATGCTCACACGATCTCATCATCCTATTCATCATCAAATCTGAGATATTAATATGTATTAAAAGGCACTTTCTGAGTAGACATGAAGACGAAACATTGACAAATGATTAGATTATACAGGTAGAGTAGAATAAGGGCAAAAAGTACTTCGAATTTTAGTTACTATATGTTACTATATTACAAAGCCTGCAGAAAGTTTAGCAGAAGAGTTGCTCATAAATTGAAGAACTTGTCTCTTTTCATGGAGAACGAAAAAGCGTTTCGCTGTCTAAATATGTGTAGGTTTAAAAACCATGATGTAATAATCTGCAGTAGTAAAGGTGTGTCAGAGACCTACATATGTAACTATTTGTATAATGATATGTACACTTAAGCTATAATGCTAATATGTATACATTGTGTGTTAGTACACATTTGTGTGTTAGTACTCTTTTGTCACTTCCAGCTCAGTTCAGATTGTAGCAAAGCCGAGTGCTTTTTACATGATTACATGCTCATCATCTGAAAATGACTGTTATCCAACACCTCCAGTCTCTGCTCCCTGAGGAGATCAGTCACTCGCTGATACGTACGAAACGTTTGTGCCGAACTGAAACAATGAACACTGAAAACATGGCGGTTTTGGAAGCACCAGAGTTTATTAAATAAAAGCTATAATGAAGTCGAAGTAGCTAATAAAAGGGGCGGCTGTCAATATAAGGGCATTAGTCAGAGAAACAATCAAAAGCGCAAGAGTAGCGATCAACTAGATGCTGCCATGGTTGGATGGTGTTCTCTTGCTGATGCGATTCAGTCCATGTTTAAAAGAGATTTGTTTATATTTATTGCTTTCTTTGGATAGCGAATGCCTTTATGTCGAATGTATATTCTCAGACATCCTGGAGCAGCGCATCATCAACATTAACGAGTACTTCACCTTCAGCCTCTTCAGCAACGTGTGCCGCAGCCTGTTTGAGAAGCACAAGCTCATGTTCGCCTTCCTGCTGTGCGTTCGCATCATGATGAACAAAAATCTGATCGATATGGTGAGGGAAAAAAAGAAATCTCCCGGCCACTCCGGATTTTCTGGCATTAGCGTAATTAGGTGCTGGAATGTCCGCTAGTCTCCTATGCATATTTATATCACATCATATAATGGGACTGATTCACCTTTATTTGAATGTGTCCAGGCTGAGTGGAAGTTCATGTTGTCAGGAGGTACAAGCCTTCAACAGGAGCCAAACCCAGCGCCCACGTGGTTATCAGAGAGGGCATGGCAGGACATCATGGCCCTCAGTTCTCTGCCCAACTTTACAGGCCTGGCACAGACCTTCTCCAGAGATGAAGCTGAATACAGGAGGATCTTTGACAGCAGCCAGCCACACCGGTATCCTCTCACACCTGCACATATCTATAAATTTTTCTCTATACGTATGTGTATTAATTCATTGTTCTGTACTTGTGTGTGTACAGAGAGCCTCTTCCGGCCGAGTGGGAGAACAAGCTGGACAGTTTTCAGCGGATGTTAGTGCTGCGCTGTCTGCGTGTCGATTGCCTCACACACGGCCTGCAGGACTTCGTGTCAGCACAGCTTGGGCAGCGCTTCATCGAGCCTCAGGTTCACAATGGCTATACTTTCTGATACTTTAATCGATTCTAGAGCTCTGTGTTGAATTAATTGATTGCACACAATTTTCCATTTACATCGAACGTAGTTGATCTTCAGTGACGGTTGCATGTTTGACAAGTTTCATGTTTGTAACGTTGTAGATCAGGCGTATTGTTAGCACAATTCCCTATAATTTATAGCAGAAAGATGAAAGTGATGCATCGCTGCGTTAAAACTATTCAAATTTATGCAGAAAAGGATTACAAAAATGTATTTGGGGATGAGAAATGTTAGCTAGTTGCACTGCAAAATTTAAGCAGCAAACGCCAGACAGAAATGTGTATATATTTATATTTATATTAGTGCTGTCAAATTCAACACGTTAATAACGCGATAATAACGTTAAAAAAAAACGCAAGTTCATTTTAACACCACTAATTTAAACGCGTGATTATTGCCTTTTACGCAACACACATTTATTCACAAGGCCATTTGTTAACTCAGATATAATAAAAAAGTAAACTCCTTTACTGATGCGCCGAGTCTGAAATCAAACACCAAAATCCACCATGACGCACACATCCGGCAATTAAATCCATCCGTGTGTAAACATGCCAAAAGTTCCGTATGACGTCCTGAAGATTTACGTAATTTAAACACTATAATTACTTTAAAACATTTACAAGGATATTTTGTCTTCATGCTCTATGTTGAGTTGGGTTTCACTAATAATAAACATACATTTGTATAAAGCATCCATATTTGTTCATGAACATGTTCATTAGAGTATTGAAAACATGAAAAGTATTAATTTGAGGCAAAAAAGTTGTATGTATGTACTATATATGTATATTTATACGTTCTTCGTTATGTCCTCTGTCTCTCTTAGACGTCTGACCTGTCTGCGGTATTTAATGAGTCATCTGTGTCCACTCCGCTTATCTTTGTGCTATCACCTGGCACCGATCCTGCAGCCGACCTCTACAAGTTTGCCGACGTCATGAAGTTCTCCAAGAAAATGAGCGCCATCTCACTAGGCCAGGGGCAGGTAGGAACCAAAACAGTTTTGTTTCAGCAGGTGTCCAGGGGTTATAAATCCAATCTGGCTAGTTAGGCATTAATTTAATTCACAGTGTAAACTAAGATGTTTATCCAGCTCCGTGTGCAGCTGGACGTTAGCTCATGTTTAAAACTTAAAACATAAGATTGGCTTTCAGCCTAGCAGACCTTTCTACAAAGCAGTAATATCATACAGCATTTTTCTCCACTGTGCTGCTAATGATCATCTTTAGGTCACTTTCCAAAGATCTGCTAGATTCCTAATAAGCTCAAGACACTGACCTGTGCGTTCCGTTTCTAAATAAGGCTCCATAATAAACAAGAACAGGCCTGAGGTCACGCCAATATGCATGAGACCTCTAATGCTAATTTGGGATAGGGATTCGCATGTCATTCCGTAATAAATATGATGATTCAGGTCGGTTGGCATTCCTCTACACATATGCACAAGACGCCAAGCCAAATGAACATGGCGTCAATGGAAGAGAACATTCTAGAGGCTTCCTGTCCGTGACATTCAGATGCTGTGTGTCAGCTTAATTTATGTGCTGGAGAATGCTGACTAAACACCACAGTCTTTGTTTTATAGTCTGCAAAGACTCCCAATGTTGGTATAATGTGCGAGTAGAATAGGAGGGACACAAGGTTTTCAGAGCAGCTCACGTGTACAGAAATAAAGATTCAGTTATATTTTAATTTTTCATGTGAGCGCGAGCACGAGGTCACGACCCAATTTACAGGAATGTAATTCGTTCATATATTCATCATTAATTTTTTGCCTGGTCAGTGATATTTTTTTTAAAAGAGCCAACTAAATAAATCCGAAAACACCGTATATTGTTACACACACATTTTATATATAAATATAGGCTTTATGAATGCTATATTAATATTAGATTATTGATTAGGTCTTTCGAATGGAGCTGAATATTTTTTAAAACTGAACGCAATCTCACAGAAGTGGATTTTTTATATGTGCAGTCTGTAACCCTGCTTTTTCCTGTCTGTTTTTCCTTTACGTTTGCTTGTTGGGTGCCGTAGACAGCTCTCAGGATGTTCCTAATTTCATGCTTGTAGACTGTTTGGGCTGCGTTTTGTCCTGTTTCTGATTGTTTTGTCTAGTCAGCATGTTTTCATGACTTGGTCTTATTTCAGTGTCAGGGCATTGTTTCTTTTTTTTTGTGATCTGCAAAGTTCGCCAACATTCTTGGCCTTGTCTTTCCTGAATGGAACTATTCCCAAAGGAAATGACAATTTAACTATTCATCTCCATTAGTGGAAGATCAAAAGCAATGACGGATCGCAGATGTTTCACGCTGAATGTTTTTTGTTGAACCCTTAATGTGCATCTATTTTTGTTGATAATGTCGGCTGAGTGTTTTAAAATCTGTGGCTTGTAGCTGGATTGCGTGTTTGCTGGTTGTTAAATTTTCTGTGTTTGTTTGTGTGTGTGTGTGTGTGTGTGTGTGTGTGTGTGTGTGTGTGTGTGTGAATGTCAGGGTCCCTGGGCTGAATCGATGATGCAGTGTGCGATGGAAAAGGGGCAGTGGGTATTTTTCCAGAACTGCCACCTGGCACCCAGCTGGATGCCCACTCTGGAGCGACTCATCGAGAACATCAACCCTGACAAGGTTAGCTACTCACGACACGTGTGTGTGTGTGTGTGTGTGTGTGTGTGTGTGTGTGTATGTGTGTGTGTGTGTGTGTGTGTGTGTGTGTGTGTGTGTGTGTAAATATACACTGGACATGTGCATATTCATGGCTGCATGTGCGAGTACAAAAACATTTGTTCAAAAACAATATGAAGCATTTCGTTAATTAGGTAATTATCTTAACAACAGGACATTTGTTTAATTGGAGCAGCACTAAAAGCAACCATTTCATGCTTTTTGTGTGTTTGTGTGTGTGTGTGTGTGTGTGTGTGTGTGTGTGTGTGTGTGTGTCTGTCTCAGGTCCATCATGACTTTCGTCTGTGGCTTACGAGTTTGCCCAGCAACCAATTCCCGGTCTCCATCCTTCAAAACAGCTCGAAGATGACCATCGAACCTCCACGAGGCATCAAGGCCAACCTACTGAAGACCTACCTGAGCCTGAGTGATGACTTTCTCAACTCCTGCTCCAAGGTGCAGCCACACACACACACACACACACACACACACACACACATATACACAGAAATTTAAATCTACTTCACTAACCTACTCTGTCTGTTTTTCCTCTCTCGCTTTTTTTTTATCTCTCTATCTTTCTCTCTCAGGCTGCAGACTTCAGGTGTCTGTTGTTGTCTCTTTGTCTGTTTCACGGAAACGCTATCGAGCGCAGGAAATTCGGTCCGCTGGGTTTCAACATTCCGTATGAATTTACCGACGGAGACCTTCGCATCTGCATCAGCCAACTCAAAATGTTCCTTGATGAATACCAGGACATTCCTTACAAGGCAAGCACATTTGTGAACGTGCGCACACACACACACACACACACAGACACACACACAAGCACGCACACATGAATTATAGCTACTATTACGATGGTAACAGATGTGCTGTATCTCCTTTACAAATGGGTCCTGGCAAGAACAATATATCTGAGAAGCACACAAGTGCTCCCATTAAAAAAAAGTTGAAAAGAGAAGAAAACATTCCACCATCCTTCCATTTCCTTTCTTTCACATTTTAACACATCACAGGGCACTTTGTATTTCGGATGTATATGTGGAAGAAAACAGAACGCTACATAGGTTTTGAGGATGAAATGGTTGTCCCGCTGCAGAAACGTTACTCGGCTACTTCTCACAAATCACATGCCTGAATAACTTCATAAGTGAACCGCGTTTCCAAACTCTGGGCCTACCTTTGAATAGGAAAGCCATCCATGACTTTCGTTCTACCATATCTGCATTTATTTTAAGGCTTTATCTCTCCGTGTCTAGGTTCTGAAGTACACAGCCGGTGAGATCAACTATGGGGGTCGTGTGACCGATGACTGGGATCGCCGCTGCATCATGAACGTGTTGGAGGACTTCTACTGTCCCGCCGTGCTGAACCCTGGGCACGTCTACTCGCCCTCAGGAGAATACCGCCAGATCAGCACAGACCTCAACGTCAAGGTTTACTTTAAATCTGTTTATTTATCGGATATGCACAAACACACGGTACAGCGACACTGTGCACTGCGCAGCAAACAAGTTACTATTCTCTACTCGTATCTGCTGTACGTGTCAATATTTACATTCTGTACTCACTAAGGAAAGCAGTACATCTCCATGAGAGCAGTTTTCCTGATCATTTCTGGCATTGATGTGATGTGTGTCTTAGTCACACATGTGGTCTAAAATTCTAGCATAAGGACAAATCGGGCTGCTTTGTCTATAATATACTTGGACACTTATACCCTTAGAAATCAGGTGTAAATATATTTCACTAAAATGACTTAAAAGTTTTCAATCTTGAATAGATCATGTTGGCTAATGATTCATTAGTCATTTAACACTAATACACACAGATCAGGTATAACATTATGACATTATAACATTATGATAGTTGAAGTGAATAACACTGATGATCTCTTCATCATGGCACCTGTTAGTGGGTGGGATTTATTTATTAGGCAGCAAGTGAACATTTCGTCCTCAAAGTTGACGTGTTAGAAGCAGGAAAAATGGGCGAGAGTAAGGATTTGAGAGACTTTGAGAAATTGTGACGTCTAGACGACTGGGTCAGAGCATCTCCAAAACGATGAGTCAGAAATGTTTTAGCTGCAAACAGGGAACCAACACAATGTCTGATCGGTGTAAATTATTGGTTAAATAATTACTGAAGATGTCTGTGTTTGACGAGACAGAAATCTGTAAACGGTTACTTTAGTTGTAACCAGATTTGAAATTTTATAACTACTTGTGGTCGAAATGTATCTCACAGTGTGGATTTATATTTAGTAGAAATTGTTAAAGGGTTTTCCCTACAATAACAAACTTACAGTATCTGACCTGTGGATTGTAATGTATCGTTTGCAGGGTTACCTGTCGTACATCCGCGGCCTGCCGATCAATGACACGCCAGAGATCTTCGGCCTGCATGACAACGGCAACATCAGTTTTGCCCAGAATGAGACTTTTGCATTGTTGGGTGCTGTACTCCAACTGCAGCCTCGAGCTGCCGCCAGTGGGGGTAAAGCCAGAGAAGAGGTACTGAGTAACCCTTAAGTCAGTTTTAGCTCCCCTGCAAAAGGGTTATAAACTAAAGACAATGTGTATAATTATATATATATATATATATATATATATATATATATATATATATATTCCTGTATTTGAATATACAGTGTAAATACATACTGTATAAATAAAAATAATAATAATAAAATGAAACTAAAGGTCAGAGTTTTACTGTCTTGTAGACAGTCGAAGAGATTGTGACAGGAATTGCGCAGAAGATCCCCAGTCCCTTTGACATCCAGGAAATCATTACCAGATACCCAGTGATGTATGAGGAGTCTATGAACACTGTACTGATTCAAGAAGTAATAAGGTACATCCTTACACTTTATCCACACTTTGAATACAGGAAATGGCTGTATGTATACACTGTAATAACATTATTATAGCGAACTGAAGGGCTAATGTATTACTATAATGTGTTTTTGTAGTATAATTATTTTAGATTCCTTACTTAAAGACTTACAGATCGTTTTTTTTTTTTTGCAAGGTGAAAAATTTTGTACACATTAATTTTCTTTTCTTCGTCTCTCCTTTCTCAGATATATTTATTTACTTTGCCAGTGACTTAATCCCATTTACAATAATGCGCTGATTTCTCTCTCTCTCGTTTAGATATAATAAGTTGTTAGCAGTCATCACACAGAGTCTCAGTGATCTGGTGAAGGCTCTGAAAGGTTTGGTGGTGATGTCATCTGAGCTTGAGCTCATGGCCAACAGTCTGTTCATCAACGCAGTTCCAGAAATGTGGCAGGCCAAGGCAAGAATCTGTCCTCCTCGTTCCTTCTCCCTCTGTCTTATTTTCTCTCAATTTAACTCTCTCAGACACATCCATTTGATTTTAGAGAGACTGAGAGTCTAATTTTATACATGGAATTGTTTAATATTCACACACATTCAAACAGACTCTGGTTTAACCAAAATCTTTCACAGTGATCCTTTGTATTTATTTTATTACTGGTGATTGTCTGGCGAAATGTCCTTTCCAATAGTTTGGAATTATTAATTATTGTTCCAGTTTCAGTGCTGATTGTGGTTTCTCCTGCAGGCGTACCCTTCTCTAAAGCCGCTGGCCTCCTGGGTATCGGACCTCCTGCAGCGCATCGCTTTCTTGAAGAACTGGATCTCCGGCGGGATCCCGGCTGTCTTCTGGATCAGCGGCTTCTTCTTCCCACAAGCCTTTTTGACGGGAACGCTGCAAAACTTCGCCCGGCGGTCCGTCCTCTCCATCGACAGCATCAGCTTCAGCTTTAAGGTTCACGGCAATCCTTTCACCTTCTTAGCTCGATACTTTCAAAAATCTAATCATTATAGAGGACAATAGAGCCACAATTTTGGGTTATCTTCATAAGAAACACATTTAACAGTGCCTATCAAAGCAGCCTTCTTTATTTAATAGATGCAGAGGTTATGAAGATATTTTGATGTGTCCTACATTGAATATAGCTGAATTTGTTGCATAACCGACCATTACCCCATTCAACATTGGTCTTAGGACTTGTATAACCATCGCACAAATCACAGAGTGAATCTGAAAGGTGTGTTAGTGTATTGAAGATGAAGTAATGACGCCTAATCGTCTTCTTCCTCCACAGATATTGAAGGAGCCAGCAGCAGATTTGACTGAGCGACCCGAGACGGGGTGTTTCATCCACGGTTTGTTCCTAGAGGGGGCGCGCTGGGACACACACGCCGGCTTGCTGACCGAGTCTCGGCCCAAAGAGCTCTACACTGAGATGGCCGTCATCTGGATGGTCCCTACGCCCAACCGCAAACCGCCACAATCCGGCATCTACATCTGCCCCATATATAAAACGCTCACACGTGCAGGTGAGCTCTGTGTGTGTGTGTGTGTGTGTGTGTGTGTGTGTGTGTGTGTGTGTGTGGTAGAATGTGAGCTGTATAGAGTTTCAAAAGTTTTAAAAACTCAGTTTTGTGCATGAGGAACTTCTGTTAGGAAACAGGCTAATGTTTTTTTTTCTCGTTTTTATGAATGATATCTCATCTGTTTGTTTTCTCTTCCATTTCTCTCTGTCTCTCTGACCTTTCTGTCCCACCCAATATTGTCCCTCTATTATCATTTCCTTTCTCACACGGACTGACCCACTTTTATCCCTTTCAATCTTTTATTTTTTTATTATCACTCTCTCACTCTCTATCTCTCTTTTTTTTTTTTTTTTTTTTTAACAGGAACTCTATCCACCACCGGTCACTCCACTAACTACGTAATCGCAGTAGAGCTTCCCACAGACCAAAGCCAGAGGCACTGGATAAAGCAGGGGGTGGCGCTGATATGTGCACTGGATTACTGAAAGCACTTTCAAGAATCAAGAATCAAAGGCTGCTTTATTGGCATGACAAATATAAACATTTGTATTGCCAAAGCTCGGCTGAAGAATTATGAAACGGAACAAAGGAACAATTAATAACAGAAATAAAGTCATTATAAAATAAAACCAATGTAGAGTTTCAGCCAGACTAAATAAATAGATAAGTAGTTAAATAAAAACCAATAAAATGTCATACAATAGCATATGAGTACACCCCTCAAATTCCTGCAAATATTTTTGTATATGTTCTCAAGGGACAAAACTATAGAAATGAAACTTGGATATATTTTAGAGTAGTCGATATGCAGTTTGTATATCAGTACAGATTTACTGTCCTCTAAAAATAACTCAACATACAGCCATTATTTTCTCAATAGCTGCCAACAAACGTGAGTAAACCTAAGTGAACATGTCAAAACTGTGTCCATAGTGTCAATATTTTGTGTAACACCATTGATATTTAGCGCTGCCTTAATCCTCCTGGGCATGGAATCCACCAGAGCTGCACAGGTTGTTGCTGGGATCCTCTTCCACTCCTCCATAATGACATCACTGAGCTTCTGGTTGTCAGACACATGCCGCTTCTCCACCTTCCGCTTAAGGATGCCAAAGTGTCTAATAGGGTTGAGGCCTGGACACATACTTGGCCACTCCATCACCTTGACCTTCAGCTTTCTCAGAAAGTCAGTTAGTTGTGTGTTTGGGGTTATGTTATGTTGGAAAACTGCCCTCGGACCATTTTCTGAAGGTCATGTTCTGCTTTAGAATGTCACAACAGTACATGTTGGAATCCATGTTTTCCCTCAATGATCCGCAGCTTCCCAGTAACAGCAGCACTCATGCAGCACCAGACCATGATGCTGCCACCACCATGCTTGACTGTATGCAAGACACAATTTTCTAGGTTGACACACATGCTGGACCCCATCTGAACCAGACAAGTTTATCTTAGTCTAATCAGACCACAGGACATGGTTCCAGTAATTCATGCTCTTAGACAACGACTTGTTGCAGTGTGTGGCGTACGGTCTGATCACTGACGAGCAGACCTTCTGCTTCTGCAACCTCTAAAGCAATGCTGTAGCATTCATGCATCTGTTTTTTAAAATCCATCTTGTGCACCTGATGCACAGTACTAGGACTCGACTTCTTTGATGGACCCTTGTGAGGTCTGTTCAGAGTGGAACACTTCTTGGAAAACCTCTGTATGACCCTGGTCACTGTACTGTAACTCAGTTTCATGGTGTTACTGTTCTTCTTATCGCCTCAGCATCTTTGTGGAGCGCAACAATTCTAATTGTCAAATCCTCAGAGTCTTTACCATTAGGTGCATGTTGAACATCCAGTGGTCAGTATAAGAGTATTGTACTCAAACTAAATTTTAACTGCTCTAATACAAGATACACAAATTTGTATGGTTCTGTCAAGCAGACAAAAACATGAAGATGAAGAATAGGATATGTGGCATGTTTACATGACATACGGCTGTTATCACTGAGGGTGTACTAATTTTTGTTGCCAGTTATTTAGACAATAATGGCTGTATGTTGAGTTATTTTTAGAGGATAATTTGATAAATTGTAGGTTGTTCTCTGTAATTGTTGCATATACTAAATGACATGGTCACACCTTGTGTATGTGTGTATGTAGTGTGCTGCGAGTGTGAAGCTCATTCTGTACTCCTCCTGTAGGTGGAGCAGTTTGTCATGGGCTGAGAGGGAGATGATTCGGTTCATTTTTGCGAATAATTCAGCTTAAATATGGAGGTATTTGGTGCCTTCAATGAAGAAATACATCTCGGCTCTGAGAGCAGATAGGACTGTGTGTGTCGTCCCGTCTCCACGGCCAGACCGTGTGCACTGAGTCTGTACTTCGTCAAGGTGTCGGTCAGTTTTGGTGTTCAGGTTAAGTTCAGGTTCTCTGTAGTGTCTGTTAAGGGCCAGAAAACACCCAGTTTTACCCTGGAGTTTAGTTTGGGTTTTCCAGTAGCTCAGGATGTGTGTCATTTGGCTGATTCTAACTGGGTTTGTAGGTTTCACCTGATCATGAGTCATTTGTGTGTAGGTGTGAGTTGGTGGTGTTTAAGTGTTTGTTGGTGGTGTTTAAGTGTGTGTTGGTAGTGTGTAAGTGTGTGTTG
>JAAIIK010000026.1:6985687-7004179 GCA_014706435.1 Silurus glanis
GTGTGTGTTGGTGGTGTGTAAGTGTGTGTTGGTGGTGTGTAAGTGTGTGTTAGTGTGGTTGTAGAGCACTAGTGACTCAGGACCATATCTCCCTTTTTGTTTTTCTTTCAAAGACACAGTGTTTAAAGAAGTGAAGTGCAGCGCTCTGGTCAGGAAACACACTCAAACCGTTTCCTATTGAATCTCCCCTCTGTGATTTATCTGATCAGACGTATCGTTTGCATACACCAGCGGTTTTCCTACATCATTTAACATCCTGAACTTAGGGGTCTTACTGTATTTTAGAGAAATAAATACTGCCTTCAAGCATTTTTCCTCATGGTCACAAATACATTATAAGCAAACACACCGTCGTCCATCATGTCACTTCACTTTATATTAATAATATTCATGGCTATTCATGAACATCACAGGCTTCCTAGTTTATTAATTTTTTCAAGACGGTACTTGGCAATGTTTATTTATCATAAATGATCAAATTTTATAAAATCAAAACTTACACACAACCGCACAAGATTAATCCTGATCTACAGTTACTGTCTGGGTGAAGTATCAACGTCCTACTGGTTTCCTCTGGGTTGTCTGGTTTCCTCCGACCTCCGAAAAACATGCTGTAGGTTGACTGGTTAGTCACAAGGAAACAGGGCCAGTATACCTGGACCGAACCACAAGGATTGTGTGAAAAATGTATAAATGAATGAATGAATGAATTAATCAGTTTATTAATTAATTAATTAGTAAGTTAGTTAATTAGTGCGTGTTCAGGAAGTGTTGCCTCTTCTGGCCCAGGCTTTTGCCAACTCGTCCTGTTGTGTTTTGTGTTTGTGTGTGTGTAAGAGAGTTAGAGTTGGATCTTGTCCTGTCAGTTTAGAAATCCTCTGCACATTTCTTTCCTCCAGATGTTTTAAGGTGAATCCTGGCAGCAGTAGAAGTTGATCACTAGGTCGGTGTCGCTTTAAGAGTCGGAGCTCTTGTGTAAGTTCACTGACGCACAGGGGCAGGACCTGATGACAGAAGAAGAAAAAAAAAAAAACCCGCCTGATCTCATATTGGTTCCTGTTGTGTCCGTGTGAAGGCGTTTCTGCGCTACACCGAGCTCGTGGTGCGCTTTGAGCCGGAGAGGAACCCGCACTCAGCCGGTGTGCCGCCGGCTTTCTTTAAAAAAAACCCTTCGTGACTTTCCTACAGCAGCTGTGACTGTGAAAGCTCTCCTTTACGTGAGGGACCAAGAGATCTTCCAGTCTATACTAACTTTTCTCCCCTCATTTCAGTTTCTTTCATCTAGATTTTACTTGGCGCACAATACACGCGATGCGCGCCGCGCTCCAGTAAATCACATCCCGGGGATCCGCTCTGGACTCAAGTCTCATCCTTGGGGACACTTTGAGACAGCTCGAATTTTGACTCCTGTCCTCTTTTCCCCCCCGGAACATGCTGCAGAATGGAAAAGCCAAAGACGAGGAGCCTGAAATGGAAAGCCAGAGCAAGAGCGAAAGCGCGGTGACCAAACCGGAGAAGGAGCGCGACTCCACGCACTTCCCCATGCCCAATCCGAACCATGGTGCTGGCTTCCCGAAACTGGAGATCAAGCGCAACGCCGTGACGGACGACTACAAGATCTCCACTCAGGTTCTCGGGCTGGGGATCAACGGCAAAGTACTGGAGTGTTTTAACAAGAAAACCGGGGAGAAATGCGCCCTGAAGGTAACACGCTCTGGCGCACACCTGTCTTACCTGTGTGTGTGTGTGTGTGTTTGTGTGTGTGTGTGTGTGTGTGTGTGTGTGTGTGTGTGTGTGTGTGTGGTGTTGATCAGCCAGGATTTCATTGAAGTTGCTATAAGGAATGCACCTACACGTGCACTCAATTCTGTTAAATAGAAGTTTTATAGAATACCAAGAACCACTCAGACAAACGCGCACATTCCTGGCTGTAAAATTGCGCACCTGAAATCTGCTTTGCAGAAGATTCAGCAACATGATGAGAAGCACTTGATCTGTCTAATCAAATCCATGCCCACGTGACTTCCACCCTGCATGTAATTATAGTACATAAATATTTCCTTTTGCAAGCAGCTCAAGTCTGTGAAAACACAGATCAGTGTGTGTATATCTGTACTCTACTGACATTATATTGAATTATTGAACTGCCTCCTCACACACACACACACACACACACACACACACACACAAGGAAAACTTTTTCTTTTGAAAGGAAAAGCACGAAGACTGAAATCTCAGGATATAGTTATAGTTATATAGGTATAGTATGTTTAAGGTCCTCACAAGGACAGGGTTAAATTTAGAAGGACACGTGTAAGTGCATACAAAATATCCATGACTTCATGGATTCTGCAGTTGGACTCCAGGTTCCTGGAAGTCCAGCGTTGTGTTACTACAGCTACATCCCCAAAACTATCAGGCCTCCTTCATCTGAATCAGACTAGAGCTATGGTGTCATGGTCGCCGTTAGTAGAAATGAAAAGTAATAGCCATCGTCGTGGAGGTGCTTGAAGTTCACGAGGTTCGTCCTCAGTGCTGATGGAGTTCCGTGCTGCTTGTGCAGTGGAAACCGATATGTCTCCGGGAGGCTGCGCGAGCTTGGAGCTTTTACGACCGAGGAGCTGTAATCCAAATCTAAGAGTTTAGGCAGCCGCAGAATTGTGTCTCTGTGCCTGTGTAATAGCAGTAGTGGAAAATGTTGTTGTTGTTGTTGTTGTTTTTTTTGCCCCTAATTCACATTGACACCTGTAGAATTTACCTTCATCCTGATGGACGATAAACAGCACGTGGCTCGTTTGAAAAACAGGATTCCCTATAGCAGTATTGGTTATTATTATTGTATTTTCTATTATTTTTGTGTAGAATTTATCTGAGGGTTAGAGTTATAATTAGGGTCTGGAATTAGGGCAGAGGTTTAGTGTTACACAGCAGGTCAGACAGGATGACATACACCTGAACACTTTATCTCTCTCGCACCACCCGAAGAAGTCATATGTATTGCAAATAGTACGTTAATAATCCAAATAAAAACTCAGAAGCCGGTAGGTAAAGATAATTTTGAAATCAAATCAGTGGTAAGAAGCTGTAGATATACAGAACACAGATGTTTATCTGAAGTCGAGGCTCAGTGGGTACTCTGGGTTACTGATCAGAAGGTTGGGGGTTCAAGCCCCAGTAAAGCCAAGCTGCCCTTTTTGGGGCCTTGAGCAAGGACCCTGAACTCTGACTCCAGCTTCCTAACATTGTTAGATATTTGAAGGAAGTATTTCTGTGTGCTGTAGTCTATTCGAAGGCTTGCCAGTGATTCTAATGTGCTTTCGAGTGTTGCGTCGGTAATTCGAGTTTAAGATCTGTGCATCCAGCCGCTTTTTGTTTTTAAACACAAACATTGTCTCACTCCGGATTAAAGATCTGTAGTATGTAGTATCTTGTTCTCCGTGGCAAAATCTTTGGTGGAAAATACTGAAATTTTACAGTATGGAAAAATAAAGACAGGGATGAGAGCAGACCTACTAAACCACCCACCATCAGGCACTTTCCAGTCTCCATCAAGGGGCTTCTTAGCAAATCAGTACCATCATTAGAGTTTAATTAGCTTTTACTTCCCCGGTCGAATCACAGCCGATTCAGCCACTGAGCCAGACATTCCCTGGATATGTGTTCTGATCCAAACGCATATCACAATGATGAACCGTGCGTTTGCTGATTTACTGCTGCTGTGCCTGACTTGCTCTGTGTACCGTATTGGGCTCTTGTTTATCAATAATCTAGGACCAGTATTGTAGGATATTGTGTAATGATGTAATAGTTACAAAGCCAATATGTGTGGGGAAAGGGCGTGTGCTTCAGAGTCTTTTGTTCCAGTGAATCAAACAGACAAACCAGGGGTGTGATTTACTGCCTGTTTATTGCTTCAATGCATCCAGTGAATCAGATCGGCTTTATGCCTCTATGACGATTTCTCACAGCACATCTCAGGCAAAAAGTTCTGAATCAGTCGCGACTGAATCAATCAGAGCGTCTCCTACACACAGCCATATTTATTGCTACAGCGTATTGTTTAGAAATGAACTTTCACCTCTACGCCGTGTTCAGGCCGTGATTTATTAAGGTTTATTTCACAGAGCATCTGAGCTGTGACCCAAACATACTGCCAAACCAACCCATGAGCTGGAAAAAAAAAAAATTTACCGAAAGAAATGCACTGAGTTCTGGAGATTTCAATGTTTGGAAACACCTATTGTTTTATGGTTTTGGAGACACATGCATGTTCCTGTGTTAGAGAACTTGTGTAAGAACTTGTGAGAACAGGAAAGAAGATGTTCGCAGATTGCCTCATCTCCACACTCAAACGTGGAGGTGGAGGCTTAATGGTGTATTTCAGGTGAAAGGAACCAATATGGCGACAGTTCCAGTCTTCAACACCATGCAATTCCATCTGGTCTGCGGCTCGTTGGAACCGACTTCACCATGCAATCAGACGATGAGCCAATTATCCATTGAACTGTCCATCCTTTTGAACTGCTCTTGGATCACGAGAAAGAAAACTAGTGAAGAACATCTCCGACAAGTTTTACAAGAGACACGGCAAAGTATTTCAGCTGAATGTTTGGAGAAACTAAGAGTGTGTAAAGCTGTTATTCATGCTAAGGTAGAGTTTCGCAATGAAAATAAAGTGGAGCATCTGGATATTTATAGATTTGTGCGGTCAAAGCCATTTTTCATACTTTATTTTCATGACCTATAAAAATAAAAGGTGCATGCATGTGTCTCATAAACCATTAAATACTAGGTGTTTCCATACTTTTAACTTCACTGTACAGTTACATGTTTATTCAATGATTTATTTGGAACCTCTCCGTGTTCTCTGTTTGTTTTGTTTTTTTAAATCTTTGTGCAAATGTGAGTTCTTGGTGTCTGTCATTGTCTTTTGTTATATATATTTTTTTTATTAGAATTTTCTGGGTCATTTGAAATATGTGCAATGAGAAGAAAAAATAATCTAATTATATTTTTGCCAAAATAAATGCAACGTAAAATCCCCTTTAATAATACGTGATGTGCTGTGACAACAATGTGCTGATGTAGCAGTATAGAACTTTCCTGCACTTTTTTGTGGGTTTCACACACAGTACCAAATGTTCATCACATCCTAATACATTGAATCAAAGTCACTACACATTTATGTCTCTACATCGAGTGGAGGGGAATAATGTGTCGTGTCTGAAGGAGTTATACACTTCTCATGTCTCTGTGAACCGGTATGTGAAACTCGTCGCAGTTGCCACTTCTCCAAAGCTACTAAAGGAAACTGTATGTAAAAAAGACGTCACATCCTGACGTCTGACCGCAGTGTTTAAAATAAAGGCGTTCAACTATCATCTGTTTTCAGTCATTTATAACTTTATAACTCACTTATATCTGATTTTGCTGTTACTTAATAATAAGCGAATGATTGGTTGGTAAATATTTAGTTGTCATTGTTTTATTTTCAGTCCATTAAATGTTAAATAACAGAAAAACAGCTCACTGGGGGTCATGTGACCTGCGAATATTTGTCTTGGATTTGAGTATATTAGAGGGACTGCGCATGTAGGACGTTTTAGAGACAAGGTGTGATGAGATGGTTTGGACATGTGCAGAGGAGGGACATGGGGTATATCGGTAGGAGAATGCTGAGGATGGAGCCACCAGTTAGGAGGAAAAGAGGAAGACCAAGGAGGAGGTTTATGGATGTGATGAGGGAAGACATGCAGGTGGTTGGGTTGAAGGAGGCAGATGTAGAGGACAGGGGGGTATGGAGACGGATGATCCGCTGTGGCGACCCCCTTATGGGAGAAGCCGAAAGAAGAAGAAGAAGATATTTATGGCTGTGCTCTAATTTACATTGTGGCTATAAAACATAGGAAACACTTAGGCACCACTGGTGATTTACAAGATCCACTAAATTTTGTAATTTATAACCACATACTTTCCCTTCAGCAATATCCTATGAAATATATCTGAAAAAAAATCATGATTAGTAATAAAAAAAAAAATGGAAATGACAGTGGGATGAAAACTAGATTACAGTCGACTGCAGATGATTTGGCAGGGTGTCCAATCGCAAATCTGACAGCTGTTATTGAAGGCTGCAATGATCTTACGTGACCCTGATACGCACGGTTCTTAGAAACCGAACACTTTACACACGTGGTGTTTGATTTCTCATTTGAAGCACATAAGAGCGTCCGACTCTGTGTTTTAATAGAAACCCGGTTGCCGTGAAACCGGAATGAACCTGTTCGTTATCTTCCGCCACGTCCTGTGATTTATTCATTTACCGCCACTCTAATCTATCGCTCAATTTCCCTTTTTCTTCTTTTAATCACACGACAAACAGATGTTAAACTCTCGCTGTAAAATGTGTTAATTAAGCAGGATTGCAAGGTTCAGGGCGCGGCTGCACTATGCTGATCAATGCAATGCTGGAGAGAAGCCACACTTTTCATCCGACTGAATCACTTTAGCTCATGATTTCTCATGTTATACTTGACTGGCTGCCAACTTGGAGAAGCAGTTTATCTCTGGTAGATATGTTACACTTTATTACGAGCTCTGAGATTTAAGAGTTGGCCAAACAGTATTAGGATACGCACCTGTTTATATGGTATATACCGTACATATATACATACCTCAAACTATATTTTAATAGTCTAAGTGGAAAATAATCAAAATAAATAATTTTTTTAGGTAAATAATACTAATGCTAACTCGCAGTGCCAGAAGCCATCCCAGGGCACTTCAGTATTGCTTCACATTACAGTATTGCTATCTGATTAATAGTAGTAATATATATATATTTAAATCTTCCTTCAATTCAACATATTTTTTTTTCACCTTCTAATAGCTTTTAAATAGAAATATTAATTGTTTGAAACAGGTAGCTGTGGGTGAAACTATGCTCACTGTTATATATTTAAGCGTAATTAACTATAAATAAGATAAATGTAAGTCACTCCGGATGGGGCAACTGTCAAATGTAAATGTAACTAGGTTAAAGATTATATGTTTTTAGTTATATTTTGAGTTTTGAGTTATACAGAGTTCCGAAAATCTGAAAATGTGTCTAAAATAAACATCCTCGCAGCCCCTATGGTACCTTAGTGAATTCATCTAGACATTATGTCACTTTAATACAATAATGTTTTTGTTCAAAAATTATGAAATTTGTTAGTGAAAACATAAAATGTTATTCCTAACGTTCCTGAACATTCGGTCCCGCTGTGGGTTCCCGCAGATTTTAAGATAATCCGCGACTTGTTGTTAGTTAGGTACCAAATTAGAACCTGCGAATTTTCTGAGCCGCGAATCATTTTTGACTGTATATTGATTTGTAAAACATTTTGGATCAATTTCTGTGGCTTTACATTTCCATCTGATGCACTTCAGACATTTTATAAATAAATACACTTCTATATAAACACGTGTACATCTACATCTATACACACATGGAGAAACTGGTGTTGGATCTGTGATGATCGCAAATGTTTATCGCAAATGTGATGATCGCAAATGACTGTAAAAGACTGTAGAAAGGACATTACTCATAATCTCCATCTCATATTCCAGTGCTCATGTTAGTTCTCACTCTCCAGTGTTCTGTGTTGTTTAAAGACTATAATCATACTCTTGATGTCACCCAATGAGGATGGGTTCCCCTTTTGAGTCTGGTTCCTCTCAAGGTTTCTTCCTCATAACATCTGAGGGAGTTTTTCCATGCCACAGTCACCATGGCTGCTCATCAGGGATAAATACACATCGTTCACCTTCACTGTTGATTTCTGTAAAGCTGCTTTGAGACAATGTCTGTTGTGAAAAGCGCTATAGAAATAAACTTGACTTGACATATGTGCAGTAGTGAGGGGAAGATCGTCTCATTTTAGTGACTCGGTTCTTGAACAAATCTTTTTAGAGTCATTTGGTTCTTTTTGTTCATTTGATGAGAATTAAAATAAAATGTTAAATTTTCAATAAGCAGATCCCCAACACATCTACATAAACCAACTCAACCAACTCTGACTATAGTTCCAATAATTTATATATGTATAAGTGCATATCTTCTATGGGAGTCATGTGACAAAAGAATGAACGACTCGGACCAGAGGACTCAGGAGATGAAATACTCTGTTCTGTTTCCTGTGTAATGCGCTGCATAGTGTCTATGGGAGTCACGTGATAAAGAAACAAACGGCTCGAACTAGAAGAGTCAAGAGTTAAACTACTCAATTCTGTTTCTTGTACATAACCTACAGAGATTTTACGATGCTTTGTACAGTAGAAAATTAACAAATCCTACCTGCCTACTGATCTAGCATTTGTACAGGGTTGCCCCCAAAGTCAATATGCTACTTTGGGTGCTAATGGATTTCAGATATTGTTAAGCAGACATTTCCAGGCTTGGCGGTTTAACATCAGGGTTCTGCCCTCATCTAGTCTAAATTGCAGATTCTTCAAATCCTCCTCGACATGTCTGATTTACATGCATACATGACAGTATACAGGTTTATTCTGATTAAGCGATCAGGTCTTAGACCCGTTTTAAGTTTTAGTGAACATTGTAGAATTGCTGTAACTCTTAATCACACTCTCAATCTTAACCTTCATAAACCTTTTATAAAACGTCCTGCTATTTGTTCTATTGGCGAATATAACTGAGCAGATAAAGCATTTTCTTTTTTACCCACATTTTATATTTATATTTATATTCTCTCCACTCAGGTTAGTGTAAGTGTCCAAGTCAAATCGTATAAGTTGTATTACAACACCGAATGACGCGTACGATTAGATTAGAAATTTGGGTCAAAACTAATCGAACGATTTTCCTGCTGTGTCAGTGCACGAAGATACTATAAAACCCCTGACTTGTGTCTAGGCTTATTGCTGCCTCGTGTGTGTTTATGGTTGTGGCTTTCACACTCGTTCTGTTGTTCTATTTATATCGACTGAAGTTCGTCAGAAAAGTACAGTGTCTGAAATGTCCTTTGTGTTTTAGTAGTAAATGTTGATTTAGTGCTGATTGATAATGAAGTCTTCTCGTTTAGCATTGACCACACTCTTCATTGGCTCAGTAACACAGTAACGACTAAAGATTTGAAATGGATTTGGTCTATATTTTAAAGGAAAATATGGTATATTTCCATGTAAAAACACATGTAACGCTCAGGTCAACCAGTTTGAACTCCAGACACAAAGCATCTGTTGGCTAGTGGACTACATTCAGGGTGAAGGTTCATAAATCTTTTAAATGCAGGCCAAAATCCCTTTTATTTGTTATTATTATTATTATTATTATTATTAATAATGAATAATAAATCAACTGTTTTCTGAGAAACAGTTACCATTCCCTTCCTTCTTCTTTCTCCCAGCACATGGAGGATGTCTGAATTTGTTAAAAACGTCTATATTTAACAGATTTGTTTTTTGTTATATATAGTTTGTTTTATATATATATATATATATATATATATATATATATATATATATATATATATTGACCAGAGCTTTGCTGAGTATATTGGAGTCTTGGGTTTCCAGATAAATCTGCCAGGTGTTTTACATCACTGACAAATCCTTGTTCTTAGCCGGAATCAGCTCCTGTTAGCACCAAGCTGATTGTTTTTCTGAAGTTATTAAATGCTAATACTGGGATGATGAGGTTTCTGCATGATTGGGCTGAATAAATATCTTTGCCGCTGTTAGAAATAACAACCCACGTGCGGGAATTCGGTTCGATTTAGCGCGTATTGTTTAAGTAATCTGCATGTTCCTTAGTTAAGATATAAAATTTTTCCTTTAGCATATAGAAGGTACATTTATTTTAAAAATTTACTTGGTGAAAACAGAAATTCTTGTCTTCAGTTTCTTGATCACACTGTAGCTGTCAATCTGGAAGTGTGATGGATCACACATGCTAAAAAAAAAACTGTTATCTGAATATAAGATTGTTAGTTTTCTTTCTTTGGACAGTGTAGCAGTTTACACAGTCATGAATAGTAAATAGATAACCTAATGTTAGTGGGTAATAGTTTACATAACAAATTGTTTGGCTAACATCAGCCTGTGTACTACTAACATTGTGTACACAGTAAATAATACATCCTTAGCGTAGTGCTAGCTAGCTTGCAAACGTACACAAGTAATATTTTAGCAAAATAGCAGCACTGTGTGACCAAAGCTGTTTTCACTTCGGTGTGTCCAAACAGCTGTTGATTTTTAATGAAGAATTTTGTTTTATAAAATGTGTAAACTGTTTCTTCTGAATCTTATTCTCATTTTATCAGATTTAGTTCCTGTCACTTTCACTGTGGAGACTGAGGTAAACGTTTTGTGGAAATCTTTAGGAAGACGTGACGCATGCAAGAATGAACTCTGTCCTGTGGATCTCTGACACAGAGGCCGTAAAGTCTGAGAGAAGCTGCAGATAAGAACCTCTAATGAAGTGTGTGCTGAGCTTTTATTTATCCGCGCGGCGCTGTAATATTTTACAGAGAGCTTATTTTAGGCCGGAGATTAAAGCTGCGTCATTGAGACGATTAAATAATTCACACGCTCGACATTGTAACACAAACACAGGTGTGTGTGTGTGTGTGTGTGTGTGTGTGTGTGTGTGTGAGAAAGAGAGAGAGAAAGATAGAGAAACTTCCTAGATGCATTCCTTTCCATTGAGGTACAAAAAAGAAAAAAAAATCTCTTGTATTTTCAGAAAACGATGACTCTTTAATAGAGTATTCATTCATTTAATGCGTTATTAAGTCAATAACCTGCACAATGCTTTAAAAGCTTTTAGTTTCCGAGTCACGTCTCAGTTTGGGCTTCGAGCTCATCTTGATACCATCACTATAAACACCCACACTCTACAGCTTCCGCTTCTTGCTCTTAATGTGAGAAGAAAAAAAACACCCTGAACGGCCTGTACTATGTATTAATATTTGTAAAAGTCATTGGATTTTCTGCTTCATTTAAGATCTATCTATCTATCTATCTATCTATCTATCTATCTATCTATCTGATCAGATTGTGCCTCATGTAAATTTGGATATTGACTCTTAAATGGCAATAAATAATACAGTGTAATATCTAGATCAGGGGTGCACACACTTTTTAGCAAGCGAGCTACATATAAAATGACCAAGTCAAAATGATCTACCTACTATAAAAATGCATAAATAATTTTCTCTTCTTTTTTTTTTTTATGTCATGCGATCTACCCACACTACCTTTGAGATCGACCGGCTGGTAGATTGCGATCGACGTATTGGGCATGCCTGATCTAGACGTTTTCTTCAGAACATTTTAGTAGCTCGGTAGCAGCTCCTCCGTGGATCTGTGACTATTAAATTAAATCACAAACCTGCACAGTCAGGAAATTAAATACGGCAATAAAATATAAGCAGCCTGTGATGTTGTCGAACCTTTGTGATATCCTTGGTCGATATAAAAAATCTATATAGATTGGGAATCTACCTAAATGCGTAATGGATAAATAAATAAATAAATACAATTCAGAAGCTATATTTACTGTACAAACCAACACACATATGGAATATTTAACACATAACAAGTGAGAAAAGGTACGATCAAGTCTTAAGATTAAGGCAGTTAAAATACACATATTACAGATTCCTGACCCTCCTGAGGTTTAACCGTATGACCTTGTAGTCACTAAAACATTAAACAGTGAACATGAGCCACCATGTTTCTCATGTTTGACATCATTTAGTGACAGGATTTCTTGTGTAAATATGACTGGAAATGACTATAGAAAGAATTCAGGGCAATTCTGTGGAATAATCACAAATCTTTCAGCATTTCCTGTGAACAAATTAGAGCAGATCTACAATTTCCATGTAGAAAATGTCCTTATGCGCTTATTTTAGCATGTTGTGGTTGATTGCAATGCTTTACAGCGATAAAGTGTCTGTGGATTTAAAATGTTGAATAATGCATTTAAAATGTTGAATAATGATAGTATATTATAATAATTAGATTTGCATGAGAGTTTGTTCAAATGGTATATTGCTAAGAGAAAAAAATGTTACTCCAGTGATCTTAGTGATAAACTTGGCAGGGATTTATTAGACACAGACAAAAAAGAATATTATATCATATACACAGAGGTGCATCTCAATAAATTAGTAAAAAGTAAAAAGTTGATTTATTTTAGTAATTCAATACAAAAAAGTGAAACTCGTATATTACATAGATTCGTCACACACACAGACTGATATTTTTCAAGTGTTTATTTCTTTTAATTTTGATAATTATGGCTTACAGCTAATGAAAACCCAAAATTCTGTATCTCAGAAAATTAGAATATTACTTTAACCAATAAAAAAAAGAAAAATAAATAAATAAAGATTTTTAACACAGAAATGTTGGACTACTGAAAAGTATGAACATGTACAGAACTCAATACTCGTTTGGGGCTCCTTTGCATGATTTACTGCATCGATGCAGCGTGGCATGAAGGCAATCGGTCTGTGACACTGCTGACGTGTTATGGAAGCCCAGCTTGCTTTAATAGCAGCCTTCAGCTCTTCTAAGTTGTCGGGTCTGGTGTCTCAAATCTTCCTCTTTACCCTAGATTCTCCATGGGGTTTTGGTCAGGGCGAGTTTGCTGGCCAATCAAGCACATGGATACCATAATCCTTAAACCAGGTATTAGTATTTTTGGCAATGTGGGCAGGTGCCAAGTCCTGTTGGAAATTGAAATCAGCATCTCCATAAAGCTGGACAGCAGAGGGAAGCATGAAGTGCTCTAAAACCTGCTGGAAGACGGCTGTGCTGAACATGGACCTGATAAAACACAGTGGACCAGCAACGTGGATTCTGTGTTTCTCCTCTCTTCTTCCAGACTCTGGGATCTTGATTTCCAAATGAAATGCAAAATTTTCTTTCATCTAAAAATGCCACCTTGCCCCACTGAGCAACAGTCCAGTCCTTTTTGTCCTTTGCCCAGGTAAGACACCTCTGACGTTGTCTCTGGTTCAGGAGCGGCTTGAAACTTGAATGGGCTTCGTTTCACCTTTTTCTACCACATTATTTTCTTCCATTCAACTTTCCATGAATGTGCTTGGATACAGCAGTCTGTGAACAGCAGCTTCTTTAGCGATGACCTTTTGTGTCTCACCCTCTATGTGCAGGGTGTCAATGATTGTCTTCTGGACAACTGTCAAGTCAGCAGTCTTCCCCCATCTTTGTGTAGCCTGAACCAGACTGAGACACCATTTAAAGGCTCAGGAAACCATTGCAGATGTTTGGATTTAATGAGCTGATTAGAGTGATTAGACACCACCAGTCTCCGATATTGAACCTTTTTATAATATTCGAATTTTCTTAATTTTTTTGCCATAATCATCAAAATTAAAAACAAACGCTTGAAATCTATCCGTCTGTGTGTGATGAATCTATATAATATACAAGTTTGACTTTTAGTATTGAATTACTAAAATAAATCAACTTTTTAATGATATTCTAATTTATTAATATGCACCTGTGTGTATATGTATATATTTTAAATTTCATAAATCTGAACCCTGATTGTATTAGAAATAGTGATGACCGACGGTTGTAGGTGGATTTGTTAGTGATATAGAAGATATAATCCTTGTGGCCTCATGTTCTATTAGCACACACACGTGTCGTTTTACATGACATTAATCGCTTTTTCTTATCTGAGGCTTAGCACACAGTAGGATTGCTGAGCTGGGGTATTTGCGTGTGTGTGTGTGTGTGTGTGTGTGTGTGTGCGAAAGGAAGATAGACATACAGATAGACAATGCTGTAGTCCCTTAAAAATAAATACGCTATCCATCTACCATATACAAAGTGTGTGTTTGTCGTTTGTGAGTCCTTTGCTGAATGACTGAGGACCAGATGGAGAATAAATCGCTTGAAGGTTGTAAGTCGATCGTGAGGTTCTCAGTCAACACATGAAACACAGAGTGACTAAAACTTCAGGAACTGATTTGACACACTCCAGCTGCCGGTGCTATAAACATAATGGTAGGTTCAGGACACACACACACACACACACACACACACACACACACACACACTCACACAGTTTATGGTTTACACTCGGCAGAAATGGCATGTTCACGTGGGTGGAGGTCAAACCACATTACATATTAACGCCTCCGCGTCTTATCCACACACAAACAGCTTTCAGCTTTAATTGATACAAAACGCCGCTCGTCTGTTTCTGTGTTTGTTTGTTTTGTTTGTTTGTTTGACCCGTAACCAAATGATGAGCTGCTGCTTATTGAAGCCCCATCGCTCAGTCCTCTATGGTAATGCAGTGGCTTTGGGTCATGTGGAGCTGAAATGGAGAAAACGGCGGGTTTAAAATGCAGAGTCGTGTCATCATGAGGGGCTTTTTGTGCTCGTACTGTTTCTTTGTTTGTTTTTTTTTCCACCGTTATTGGTATGAAAGCAAACAAATTGGCTTGGTAAGAGCTGCTTATTAAAATAATATGTTTTACATTTTTGGACTATAGGAATCTAATCAGTGTATCAGTGATTTGTATTGAATTGAATCAGTGTCTATATAACGTTTTTATATTATAGTACATGCCCAATGTGTCAATGAATTCTCAGGATCAAGCCAGAATGGAATCGTCTTTCTTTAACGAAAATCTATGTAATGCTCCACATGGCATTTTAGGAGTCAGCCGTGGTCGATTATTCTGCCCTCTAAATGTCACTACACTTATAACATCACCTAAATAGAATGTGGAGTGGTGGCAATCATAATAAAAATGTTGTGTGTTTTTGGAAAGTACTTGAAGCATGTCATTGTACCGAGAAACCTCTCTGTCTTCAAGAATTTCCCATGACGAAAAACATTAACGCTTTATATAAAGTCCTTAAAGAAAACTTCACCAGATCAGCAAGTCCATGTGATTGTGCTGTTACCGTAGAAACAATATTGTATTATAATGTGTGCATTGATTGAAACCTGTACAGTCAGAGCTGCTGTTTTGATTCTGACCAATAAGACTGGAAAATCATCAATATTGTTATATGAACATATAAATCATTAGTATCAGTTTTATACGTGTTAAATGAACTCTTGCACTCTCGTTCCCAACCTGTTCTTACACACACACACACACACACACACACACACACACACACACACACACACAGATTGATTTACATTCCTCTCCTAAAAATACACCCTGATGGAAGACATGTGCAATGTCACAGCCTCGTGTCTATTCCAGAGTTACTCATGTCCTTCTCTCCGTCACATACCGAGAGAGACATATGAGACGGAGCGAGGACAGAGCGAGGGATCTGAAAATACTTTCCTTAAACGATAAACAGAAATCACTGTACCTTAAATGACAGGCAATAAATCTCTCAACATGATATCACACTTGACAGGGAGTGTAATAAGGTATTATATCCCCTGAGCCCATTCATACTTATGCTACTGATTCGCTTCTTTTAATCACATTATATATATATATATATATATATATATATATATATATATATATATATTTAGTATTCCTGCATGGATTTTTGTCTGAAAGAGATTTTTCTCTTTATCTGTATTTGGCTCTGTTGAGATATTGGGTTAATTTTAGTTTTAATTTTTTATATATTAGCATATAAACATAACCTGACATGACATATGACATACAAGGTCATATCTCCAAACAGCAACTTCCTCTAACATTTGGCGTGAAAGTAAATTGTGTATTACAAAGGCAAGTCTCTATAACACCATCGAATCGCTGCCTTGGTCCGCCAGCGCAATGGAAATCCGACTAGTGTTTTTCCACATTTGTATTAAGCAGCTAGAATTACTTCAAGTCACATAGGAGCTGCCAGAACGTCACGAAGAACCCTCTGTGTCTCCGCCTTGGATTTTATCCTGCCAAATAAATCAAGTGTAACGAAGGGTAGGAAATTCCAACATAAAATTAACACGTTGTTTGTTCTATCATGCAGCGTTTTTGCAGCGTATTATTGCAGCTCTCATGCCTGGCTCATTTCAGATTCATATTTCTGCATTTTTATGTCTTTTTATGTATATGTTTACATCAATATTTCACATTTGGTGCGTCTTAGAAGATGTATGCTTCATGCACATGACTTGCACAAAAAACTGTGCACTGAAAAAAACAGCACAGGAGGCAAGATTTCCCAGCACAGCGGAAGGACGATTATAAATTGTCATCTGAAGTGGTTCAGTTCATTTAAAATACACTTCAATATCGACATGGGGGCTTTTTGGGGTTTTCATGCTGAGAAAATTCATCCTTCGGTGGACTCTATGAAAACCTGCCAATTCACTCAAAGTATTTCTTTCTTACAGCCTTGGTGTAAATTCAGTACCTCTTATACTCCTCACGAAACTGCTCATCTTATCAGGGTTCATTTACGAAACCACTCCAGGCTGCTGCCTAAATGCATCTCATTGTTTGTCTTGACCTCATGTCTCTTCTCGTCTTTCTCCTGTGTTTTGCAGATTCTCTACGACAGCCCGAAAGCTCGCCGCGAGGTGGAGTTGCACTGGCGCGTCTCCAGCGGGCCGCACATAGTGCGTATCCTGAGCCTCTATGAAAACATGCATCATGGGAAAAAGTGCCTGCTCATTATCATGGAATGGTGAGGACGTGCCACTGATTACGCCGCACTTCCCAGCATGCACCATGCAGCTCTTTTGAAATGCATAACCCTGGCCTCAGTCATCAGCAGATGCTCAGACTAACTGGAAAACGGTTGTAATGACTTTGTTTACTGATGCCAGGATAAGAAAAAAAAAAGCTTAATCTGCTTTTAGGATTTGACTGGAGTGGGCTGATTTGACCGGTTTGCTCCTTTAATCTGAAAAAAAAAAAAAAAAAAATCATATCACTGTAGCTGAAGATTTTCATTCAGTATATTGTATTTATTATACTACTAAAGGCAGATTTTTGTTCAATATTAACTTGCTAACATCAGCCTCATTTAAACTTCAATGACCTTTACATCGCATCTTTCATCAAGAGAAAAGTAAAAAAAGTTCTGCTTGAACGACTTATTTCGCCTCTTCGCTCAGGATCTCGTCTAAAGAGATTTATTCCATTTTTTCTGCCCCATAAAGATTCCTAATTATATTTGTCTCGATACTTAATTCTACTTCAAAAATGTTAAGTATAATTTATATTCTTATATCCCTAACTCTAATTTGTATTATAATATTATCTGATATACTGTAAAAAATAATTATCTAATCATTATTTTTATTTTATTTATAATCATTCTTTTTGGCCACATTCCTTGTAAATTGTATTATTGCATTGATGCTACACACATTGAGCCTAATTTTTTCTACAAACTGATTTATTAATCAAAACGCAAGACTCATTAACTCACAAAACATGGTGAAAAAATCACAGTACGAAATGCACCAGATTGTTTCATATCATATACTTAGAATCGTGATGAATTTACAAACTGATCACATGGGTTTACATCAGCTATTCGTTTCAATTACACACACATACAAAAACACACACACACACACACACACACACACACACACACACACACACACGTGATGCTCTGCAATTCAATATGTTCACAGATAGTTCACTTTTGCAGCTCTACCTCTGCCATGTTAATCTGTATTCTATGTGACTCTCAGGACACGCCTCGGTCACAAATTGGTCACAAATAATTGGTAATAATAATAATTATATAGACAAATTCTAAATAGACTTATATAAACTAATACTAATAATTATATAGAAATATAACGTTGCCAAAATCAGTATCGGATGCGTCACATTGTTGACGTTTATGCAAATCTTTTACGGTGAATCTTACCATCCCTAATATACGTTAACATTATCAGAAGTAGATTATTCATGAATCTGATTTGTTTGATCTTATGCTCCAACCGAGTCTTTTTTGCAGTTATAACTTCCCCCTTCTTTTTCTTCTGGCATAACAGACAACATATTAAAATACGTAGACCTAATAATTTATGAAATGCTGTTCAGAGAGTTAACATGGGGGAAAATCGAGTTTGGGGAAGTGAACAGGACCAGTCAGTGTGAGAACTGTGGAAAACGGGAAGCGGAGTGTTCAGTGACAGTAATTGAAATGACTGGACGTGAAGGAAGTGCGGAGTTGCGCAGTTTGACATTCTTTTCGGTTTCTCCGACACACTGCTCCAACTTCCTTTCACTTGCTCCAGGTCTCCTCGTCTTTTCTGTAACAGGCTGTATGTGAAAGAGATTGAGGTTGAAAGGAAAAGTGTGTGTGTGTGTGTGTGTGTGTGTGTGTGTGTGTGAGTGTGTGTTAGGTAACTCTAGCAGTGCTGCTGGTCACTTCTTTTTGGTGCTTAAACTGTTAACACTGTGGTCACCAACAGAACATTCTTAACCACAATCGAAACGTGCACACACACACACACACACACACACACACACACACACACACACACAC
>JAAIIK010000026.1:7009589-7025052 GCA_014706435.1 Silurus glanis
TGTGTGTGTGTGTGTGTGTGTGTGTGTGTGTGTGTGTGTGTGTGTGTACTGAATCCTCATCATCTTCATGGCACAGGATGCTCTGTTCGGATTTTGTCGTTCCCTTTTAGAAATTTCGATTTCTTTTTCGTTGTGTGTTTTTATCAAGACATTTCAACATTTTATCAACATTTTGGCAAAAATGACACAAAGATGTTTTTTTGTGACGTTTAACATTTTGGAGTCTTTTATTATGAATTTGATGAACAGGATTTGCCAGAGAGCGGCCACTGTATTTAAAACAACGTTGTTTTATTAAAAAATTATAATAATTCACCCTGAAGATTCTTTTGATTTTTTTTATTATCAGCTTTATATGCCTGAATACGGTGCAAATTATATTGAAAAATGGACTTAGACTTTATTTAGAATTGTTTTCTTGGGGTGGATTGTTCCTCTGCGTGTGGAATAGGCAGTCAGGAAAACATATCAAAAACACTGATTTGAGTAAAAGTGGTGTCTTAATGAAAAGTAAAAGGAAAGATCATTGAAAGCGAACACCGGTGAAAGAAAAATGTACTTCGGTATTTCCTTTTCAGGTTTAGCTTTTACAAAAGACTTAAAAGTAAAAAAAGATCAAAAGAAAATAATGAAATGATAATTTCTCTAGATTTCTCTAGATCAGAGCTGCCCACGTTTCTTTCTTCTAAAGATCCAAAAATCTAACTTGATCGAGGGCCGTGGACCAAAAGTCAATGTTGAAAACATGAAAGCAAATGTTCTTTGAATATAAAATTGTTTCAAAACAGCAGACAACTTCATCTTGTCTGTGTGCCTCTGCCTCAATCTCTCCATAATAAGCTGTTTATTAAGTGTAATGAAGCATGCGGTTCCTGCACCTTAAATATGCTTGTACATTAAATAAAAATAAAATAAAGGAATTCATTTACATTCCTTATTTAATTTGCATGTTTTTGCAGCTTCAAAATAAAACCATAAACAATTTAAAATGTTTAATAAGAAATGAAAATTTTGCATCAGTAGCAATTTCTTTCTTTTTCTGCTTTTCATATGTGGCACGCCAGGTCAAATCAAAGGTCTTTGAAGGTTAAATTTGACCTACACGCCCAAGTTTTCTCATCTCTGATCTAGATTAATCAAATAACATTGGTCTAGCTAGCGAACTTACCCAAATGCTGTTGCTGTTATTATGTTATCTATCAATATGTTAACATGGATATCTAACAATAGCTCAGAAGCTGTCTTACATATTCATGAGCAGTTCCTATAGTACATTTAATACAACAGATCATCGCTACCAAAGCACCAAAAACACATCTTATATCTAATGTAAAGCTTTTGTATGATAAAATACGGAAATATCTGGCTAGTCTAGGCTAAACTGTACATGTTTTGTTAAGTAAAAAGGTTTTATTTAGAGTCTCAAAATTTGAATTATATTAAAGGCCATGAGCAGCCATGTTGGTTTGACGTCACTTGTCGAACTCAGCGGTTGCGTTGACCGAGGCGTTCCCGAGCGGGAAGGTGGCATTCGTTGTTTTCTAACCTTTAATGCTGCATTCGACCTTTAACGCTACAGGAGAGAAGAAAGCGTTCCTGGAAGGATTCTTGTTACACAGCATCCAATAAGCTCTTAATCCACTGCGCCGGTCTGTTATGTTCTACGCTCTGCTTTCACATCCTATCTAAAGTGCATATCAAAAACAACCCTTCTTCTTAACAGCTTTTCTATCAGTTAGCTTTATATAGTGAATGTACTGACTGCTGAAATGAATTAAATACACACTCCATGCAGTGGAAGAGCTGTTTTATAAATATATGTTGTAATGGAAGAAATCCTAAGTGCACACATTACACCCGGTTTTCTTTTTTCCGATTGGAGCAGTAGTACAGGCCAGTGTGTCAGATTGTTCGTCTCAGGCGGTTAAACTCTAACCCACGTTTGAACAAAGGTTTGTTTTCATTCCAGCTTGAGGATGAAGAGGCTCACTAGGTGAAACGTGTCAAACCTTTGCTTATACAAACACGTCTTTTAATATCAAACCGGGCCTGTTTTTCCAAACCCAGCCCAAAAAATCCTGTTTAGAAGAAGAAAAGCAGGAATGTAAGCAATAATGCACACCTTCGTGCTTCAATTCGGAGGTTAATGTGTGCTTTATGGTCCTCTCTAGACTCTGTGGTGTATAAATAACATAAAGCAGCAGAGACGTGGACGGGATCCAACTTCCGGCTGTCAGGCTGCTGCCTTGTGAATATATTAAAGCCGGGGTGACCTTTCACCTACTTACTGCTTTAAAGGGGGATTGACGGCACTTCGGCTGTGACTCAGATGCCTGAGCAACGCAGTCAGATGCTCGGATTTCACATTCAGACGTGTGTTACTACAGTCACCCTGCACAAGCAGGAGTAACAGGTTTATACTCTTTCAAATACACAAGTCAATGTGCTTCTCCTTACAGTTTTTCCTCACGGTGTGTGTAATCAGAAAAGCCTCAAGAATCATCTCTGGTTCCTTCAAATGCACTCAATCAAGGCATCGTTCACACCTTTTATGTTTTTTTTTTTTTTTTATCACAATCAGACAAACCAACAAAAGGATGAGAGGTTACTATAACTGATGGAGTACTCTTGCACCACGCACACTTACTAAAGTCTTAAACACGCTGTTGCAAATAAAACTTCCCCAACAGACCACTTCCTTCTGGTGTCAGCAGAAATCATTTCTTCACCTACAAAATGACAAAACAGGTAATGCAAAGAAAGAAGCTTCCCCTAAACATGTCCCGTAAATTTAGACGGCCTGATTTATTTTTTTTTCTGCAAACAAATAAACATGAGTTTATGAACCCTCTGTTATAAAACACTTAAAACCTCTAGAAGTCATTTTTCAACTAAAGAACCAAAACAGTTGGTTATTCATTGAATAGAAGGAAAATGTGTGGCGATAATTTGGATTTTGTGCCACACGCTTAACCAGTACCTACAACAATTGCACTCAGAGGTTTACTCAGAAACCTTTTCTTAGTTTATTGTTGATATTCTTATGAGCAGTAGTGGTAGAAAAATGATATGCATTTTATGAATTTTAAGGAATCTAGATGAACACATATTTTGTCATCATAACCAGCTCATCGAGTTTGCAGGTTTTCAAGTTTGCCGCTCTGATCCGACTCGTTTTGGACGACTTGGCGCAGTCAAAACACCCTGGACCACAACACACAGCAATCACAGGAGATCATTCTTCGCATTCCACATTGGAAATAAATGTTTTTGTTGTCAGAACAGCATAGTCATCTCTGTCTCATGACCTGCAACAGAACCGCTAAAGAATAACAAATGTCAGCAAAAATATATTTTATTTTTATATATATGTAATAATTTTATACGGTCTTCTCTGAGTCAGGCTGAACATCATCTGTACCAGTCTGGCTCAGTTCTGGCCAAGGTTTAGATGTAGCAGACCATCAGAATGACTGTCGTCTACCAGCTTACAGGACAAAAGTTTGTAGACACCTGACCTAAATATCCCATTCAGTATTTGCTGTTACAATAACCACAGTCTTCTGGGAAGATGTTCCACTAGATTTTCAGCCAAAAGGGTGTTAGGTACAGAGGTTTTCAATAGGGTTAAGATCAGTGCTCTATAGCAGTAGATCTTCCACTCCAACCCAAGGAATATTTGCTGAAACAAATTTGTGTCTCCTAGTTCAAGTGAAGGGAAAATCTCTTGGCACAGTCAAAGACGTCCTGTACAATGTGCACCTCCGACTTTATGGAAACTTCAGGGAAGAACCATGTACGGCTGGAAGAGTCAGGTATTCCCAATTCTTTTTTTTGTCCTATAGTATTTGTCCAACCAGAGTAAGAACTTTCGGACTCTGCACACCCGGCCACAACCTTTTTTAAAAATGTCCTTCAGGCAAGTATGTCCTGTCAGTGAAAAAACAAGAACCACAAGAAAACAGCTTCATTCCAAGAGCTGAAACAATCTCTCAACCACACACCCATTTCTCAAGACAGTGAAGTGCATCGTTACACTTCTGTTGCTGTTGTTACTGTTTGTGTCTATGAGTGTGTGTGTGTGTGTGTGTGTGTGTGTGTGTGTGTGTGTGTACATATGTCTCTATGTGGTGTCCTAGTGCCTACACTGTTAAACACCGTATTGCTTGTGAAATTCCTTGTGATTTAGATTCCTATCTCTTCTTCTTCACTACATAGTTGACCAAACTGTAACTTACCCTCTTGTATTTCCAGGCCTTCAGAAGGACAGGGATGGGTTCAGGGAGGAGATCATCATAGTTCTTTAATTTTTAATGAGTATTTGATTGTATCTTCTTTCTCTGAAAATGTATAAATACTTTATCACAAAGCAGCGATCTTCAATTCATCTAAATCGAATGACTACAGGATGAGAAAGGGGATGTGGGATCCTTTGTAGGAGGACACACACACACACACACACACACACACACACACAGCTGATGTATGAGGGAATTTTTCTAAATCCTGCAGCTGGACTGTCCAAGTTTCTTTCAGCTGAGCTCATAATGGTGAAATAGTTCAGTTAAACCAGCTGGAACCAGTGGAGTAGAACATGATTGGGAAATACTTGACTACTTGTTACTGTACTTAAGATTTACACTTTACTCAAGTATTTTGAGTATTTGTAACTATTTTTCACCGATCTTTTTTAGAAGAGAAAAAAAAACATAGTTTGTACTTTTGACTGTGAAAGTATTAAAGATATCACATGCATTGTAATTATTTTATGTCCCAATTACACAGATCAATCCTTTTTGTATATTTGATTGTTTTGCACTAGCATTTTGCATCATCATCATCATCTTCACCACCATAGTGTTCTCTTGTGGAGAAGTGCTGGCTCAGTGGTGTTGGACTTTGGTTTGGAAGGTCATGAGTTCAAGGCCCTCACCCCTCAGTTGTATAAATGAGATCATTGTAAGTGGCCTTTGGAAAAGGAAGTCTACCAAATGGCATAAATGTAAATGCCTTGCGCTGGATTTAGAGACAGAATGATGCATCTCAAACTTCTGCACCACATTTAACAAAAAGAATGTTGTGGAGTTGAGCTGAAATCTAGTTTCGTTTGCATTCCTATTGTGGCCTCATTTATTGTAACTGGGTCATTAAACATCAGCCAAATTCTAGTTTTGTAAGAAATGTATGTGCTGCTAATTTTTGGGAGGTGGTAGTTCAGTCCAAAACAGTTGGAAGGTTGTGAGGTCAAATCCCAGCACCACCCCTATCAACTGCTCAGTTGTATAAATGAGATGATTGTAAGTTGCGCACGTGTGTGTGTGTGTGTGTGTGTGTGTGTGTGTGTGTGAAAGGGGTGAACACAGAAGTTTGTAAGGAGGTCAGAGAAAGTTCAAGCTGTTGTCATGCCATTGACCCTTCCATCTGACTCCTTCAGCTTTTCCCTCTCAACTTTTTCTTTCTTCACTGTCTTTCAAACCTGCCTTTGTTTCTCGCTCTCTCTCTCTCTTTCTTTCTCATACATTTTTCTCTCACTCTCATCCTTACTTTTCTATCTTTTTTTCATCCTATCTTCTGTTTCTGTGTCACTCCACATCCCCTCTTGCAGAGTCACGCAGCTCTTCATAATTAGTGCTATTATCTTGAGCTGAGCTGATAAGACCTATCATTGTAGCTCCTGAAATAGCAGAGGCCCTGGTGGACCGTTGCAATCTTCTCAGCGCTAGGATTTTGCTTGTGTGTCCCCCACACCGCACTGACCAAACGTTCTCCATCCGGCACCAGGCTGATACATGAGATTCGCTTACCTTTGTGATATTCGAACTGTTTAATCCGACTTTTTCAATTCCGAAGGTGTGCCTTTATCCTCGTTTAATCTGAGGTGTTTCTTAAGAACAAAGACCTGCTTCTTCAGCAGTGCATTTTGTAACACCTGCGTCTCGCTGTGCATTGAGTCATTTGTGTTTCTTCACGATGAGGTAGAATTCAGCAGACTTTTTGCAAGAACATGAACAAACAGTGGCACAGAAGTTCCTTCTTAGTTGACGCTTGATTGTGTACAAAATCATTTTTGATTTGGGTGGGGGGGGGGGGGGGGGTCACCTAAGGAGATGTCAGACTCTTTACTCATCCTTTGACTTTTCATTTGATTTTTTCAGCTGATTTCATCTCTACACCTGGCTATTTGAGTGGTGCAGAACCTTCTGGTGTCTGAGCTAAATTATGTGTTTGAATGCAAAAGCACATTGATAGCTACAGTTAGGTCAAACTGTCCTTCTCAATCTCGACCAAAAGCCAGCAGGGAGCAGCATTATAATTACCTACCCTGCCACACTGGCCTAATCCAGTTAGACCTGAATGTCTGACTCGAAGGATTTGATAAAATATTAGATTTTGATTATAATAGTAATTTAAAAAAACTCTAAATCTACTTCAGAGTTTAAACTTTCACGGTTTTGCCCCAACCTCTATATTTTATAATGCTTAGAGAAATATGTGATGCTTTCGAACATAAATATAACATCAAAATCCAGTTTTCCTATAACTCATGACCTTTAAGCATAAACATATCTGTTAACGAGTAATAATGTATAAAGCATCAATAATTTAATGTGATTTTGGACTGATAATAATAATAATAATAATAATAATAATAATAATAGTGATAATAACAATAATAATAATATTTATAATAAAGACACAATGAATCAAATTCTAAACACAATCAGTACATTTTTCATGTTCAGAAAAGGTGTGCCTTTTCTTTATTTACTTTCAACCCAAAAGTGGGTGTGTAGCTTCTGGAATCACTTGCATGAGTCGAATCTTTTGAACAAGCTTGTATAAGAGAGTCGAGATGTGCATTTATATATTGTGCAATATATATTCATATTCATCTGTAATTATTTTCATAGTACATATATATTAATCTGTATACTACATTTATAGTACATATACATCTTTAAACTACTGTTTATAGTCTATATTATCATTCTATTTATCTATGTAATCATGTAAAAACTGTATATCCTGCACTTGCTGTTATTGCACTCTGGTTAGACCCAAACTGCATTTCGTTGCCTTGTACTTGTACATGTGTAATGACAATAAAGTTGAATCTAATCTAATCTAATTTGTTTGAATCACAACACACACAGACACACACACAGACACACACTCTCTGTCTCTCTCTCTCTCTCTCTCTCTCTCTCTCTCTCTTTCCACCTATTTAAAAATTTCATATAGTCTACAGTTACATTAACTACAATATAACCCACTTTTCTATAGATAATGAAAAAGTGGGTCGTTTTTTTTTTTTTTTTTTTAAATAAAATGAGTTATGTAGAAGATTTTGAGACATAATTATATCTAATTAATGACAGCCAAATTGAATAATCATCAAGATGAAAAAGATTTTTTTTTTAAGGACAGATTTTTTATTATTATTAAAATCTAATTTGGGATTTATTCGATTCAGGGAGTCGATTCTTTAGAATGACTCGAACAATAACAACAAAAAAAGAATCGACTCCGAGTCATTAACACACACAACACTCAGGAAAGGCAGAGGACGGACGGTGGTAAAGATGAGGGGTGCTGCCAAGTCGAGAAACACACCAAATCGTGACAGGGCGGGTAAGAAACACACGTTTTTCTATTATAGAGCTAGGGGAGAGGAGAGAGGGGAGTCGTTTGATATGGACGTGAACGGCGTGTTTATTTTTTTCCTCTCTCGCGCTTCGAGGAGGAAGAAGTAAACACGAGTCCGCACGTAGGCGGTGGTGCAGCATCCAGAGCACGTCCACACACACACACACACACACACACACTCCGCGTCACAACACGGGGGAATAATAATGCACGTTTCATGCACTTGACCCCAGAAAGCCTCGTATGTCAGAATATGCATGCACACGTGAGTGAACGTGTTGAACGAGTGGTGTGTGTAAGGAGAAGCTGTGACTGGGTGGCGTTGCTTTGCATTGGATTTGGACACAGGGTGCTGTGGGTTTGTTGTTGACTGTGACCATGAATTAAATGACCTATATATATATATATATATATATATATATATATATATATATATACATATACATGCACATGTCTAGTAGTTGTATATTATGTTACTGAATCATTGTGACCATCTGATCATCCATTTTTTTGGTTGCTATCTTCAGTTTACACCATCATTGTCTGTGATTACGTGTATCCTGAGATCAATAGACCCCAGGAGATAAGGTCTAGTAGGACATGCACCGGCTGATCACTACAAAACCAGAAAATGAACTTGACCTTTCCTTATCGCTTCGCTGCTCCTGTGCATCTTTACGCAAATAGTTCTGCTTTATAATAAGACTTTGTTGATTAATTGTGGAAACCAGCAGCTTTTTCATGATTTGCATGACAGACACGTGATCCACGTAACCTAATTCAAGGCGATGCGTGTAGGCTTTATTAGCTGTCTGTAGGGACGTTTGTGGTTTGTGATCATTCATGGAAGTGAGTCTTCAGTGTCCATGCACTTGAATCAGAGCGAACTTGTCTTGTCAACAAAATAATCCGTCACCATAAACAGCTACACAAATGAAGGTTGATATGAATTAGTCTGTTTAAATTGCAACAGTTTTGGGAGAAATAATCAGCAGTGTCTGTGATTAATTGTCATTTAAAATCAATGGACCCCAGGAGATAAGGTCTAGTAGGACATCTAGTTGGCTGATCACTGAAAAGAAAACGGGGAATGAACTTGACCTTTTATTACCTGTGCGTCTTTATTTTAATAATTCGGCTTTAAAAGTCAGGATTTTCCTTTTTTTTCATTGATTGTATAAAACAACAGATCACATCAAAGGCTTTTTTTTTTTTTTTTGGTGTTTGTGTAGCGTTTAAGGTTAAGGAAGGGGTCTCCAGCCTCAGGGCATTGTGACCTTGTGACGTGTCTTGAGGATGTTCTACAAAATCACCATAAACAGCTAAAAAAAAACATTTATAGATTATAAATAACATTTATAGCATTTGGTAGATTCCCTTATCCAGGGCGACTTCCAACCGAGCAGTTGAGGAATAAGGGCCTTGCTCAAGGGCCCAGCACTGGCAGCGTGGTGGTGCTGGGATTTGAGCTTGTGACCATCTGATCGAAAGCCCAACGCCTTAATTACTGAGCTCATGATGATAATGATCAGTTATGCTATTGTTTTGTTTTTTTCATGAACTCCAAAAGGGTTCTGTGCTGAAGTTGTGCTCATGTATCGTTAAAGAAAGCACACTTGATCTCACCCTAGTGATGAGGTAAAGTACAGTTTGCTTTGAAAAAAATGGGGAAGCGATACAAACAATACTGCGATTTTCGTTATTCCTAAACCTTTCAGACTGGCACGATCGTTTACACGCCGCGTCAGCACCCGATCAGCTCTTTATATAGCAGTGCGTGGTGGTGTACACTCTCATCTGCACTGCAATGCTTTCAGAAATGTGCACGTGTGTGACGTGCGTGTTGGGTTACACGTGCTAAGTGAGGCGCAGCTTAATGTTGTTTGAAGTACGCACGCTTTTCCATAACGGGCCACGCTGTTTACTCTGCAGGCCGAATCGCAGTTTTCTCCTGAGATCCAACAGCTACGGAGAGTTTGTAGGTTAGAGATTACAGGGGTATTTGGCGTGACGGAGTGCGGATTATGTCACGGCGTAGAGTGGAGGAGAAAGTGACCAGGCCTGAATATACACCGCTATTGTACATGGCGTAAACATGCATGACTCTACCTGCCCTGTCCTGAGCTACAGTGCTTATTACTCTAGTGTTCAGATTCATCACGTGATAAGAGGAGGCTCGGGGAAAAAAACAGGAGACGGAGCTGAGGGACGAAATGGTAATGGTCATGTGACTATATTGAATTTTCATGGTATATAATTGTAATAATGGTATATGATTAAATAAATGATTATATAGACTTTATTTATATGCAAAAAGTTTGCAGATATTGCGATGAAGCCGTGTTTCCGTCATCTGTTATGATTTATTCCTTTAACACCGCAGCGCTTTTTTTTCTTTTTTCTTTTTCTTCTCATTTAATCGATAAACATTCGTTAATGTATGACGCAAGACTTTTTACCCTTTAAGTAATTATATTCACAAGACGTCACTAGATTATGAAGATTATACAGATTATAATCTATTTCATTACAGATTGTTAGTATACATTTTATAGTGGTTATGAAGGTTTTATTTATTTATTTATTTGCAAGCAAACAACAAAAATGAATGAAAAAAATTATGATTTTTGTCCTGGCACAAAATTGCGTTTATTTATTAAATTATAGTTGTTGTTTTTTTTACAAAGAAAAACATTTTATAGTTTCTGAAAGGAGGTGTTTATTTAACAAGAGCCGTAGTTTAATGATTTAATGTGAATTAAAAGTTAACAGTGAAATAAAGGGAAACTACAATCTGTTGTTTTAAAATTTGCCCGAATGTTTTTAACGCATTTGTTATTAAAAAAAAATATATATATATAATATATATAAAATATATATATATATATATATATATATATATATATTTTTAAATATATATATTTATTTATTTATTTTTTTTTTTATTTTTTTTTTTTTAAATGCGTAATTTGACATTTTCACACACGCGCACTATCTGACCAAAAGTATCGGGACACCCGCGTTTCCCCCAAACCTGTTCCTACAAAGCCGAAAGCACACATTTATGTTGGAATTCTTGGGATGCTGTAGCAGATTTTCCCTTCACTTGAACTAGGAGACACAAACATGTGTATAAAGCCGTCTCCATGAACGTACGGTTGGTTCAGAATGGGTTGGATTGTTCAACCCTCAACCCCATTGAACACCTTTGGGATGAATGTGAACGTTGACTGCACTCCAGACCTGCTCACCTTCTCACCTACATCACTGCCTGACTTTACTAACACCCTTAGAGCTGAAAGAATCTGCACAAATCTCCACAAACACAGTCCAGAACTATAAAATATAAGAGTGGAGGTCATTATAACAGCACTAATAGGGAGTGAATGTGGAAATTAGATGTTTAAAAAGTAATGTTGGAGTCAGGTGTCCATAACTTTCGTCCATTTAGTGTATGGTCTTTGTTGTGGGTAGTAACGAGGGTTAGTTTTTTACACTTCTATACAACACCCATCACCTTACAGTCAGCGGAAGGAAGGCGATGTGTTCAGATTTGTGGTGAAATGTATTTCACTGTCCTTGTTTTATTGCTCTTCAGTGTTTCTTTCTCTTGTTTCGCTGAAATCTTTTTATTTTAGCGTTTCCCCTTTTGCCTGTGGTTTTATCATTGGCTTTTTTTGGTTTCCATCTTGTTTGCGTTAATTAAATCGGTACCACCGTCGTCCGTTGAACGTGTAAGTCTCAGATCTCAGGGTCTAATATTTTACTTCTTAATAGAAATAAATAAAACGCACACAAAGAATGTCTCGAAGGTTTATTTGAACAATTCATAGCATATTGCTATTGACTGCTCGTGTCTCTCAGCGCCACCTTGTGGATGTTCTTGGAGGCGTGTTGTGGCGCTGAATCAGACCGATTGAACAATTTGTTCATGGGAGAGATACTACACAGGACACTTGGACTGGGAAACTTTTTCAGTGGTTTTTAAGTCAGATTTCTATCACGTCATTTATACTGTAGTAATAAAGCAAATCCAAAATCCGAAATAGTTTCAGCAGTTAAAAGGGGGAGAGACGAACGCAGTCTGGTTTCTGGTGCAAACGATGAACAAAGAGGAAGGATTTAAGGAAGTCGATTTCGTCATATCATTAAAACACACACACACACACACACACACACACACACACACACACACAAACACACCTTTGCTAAATACTAGAGCTGAATCCACAACATTCAGTGATAAATGTATTACTTTCGGTTGATTGTGTTGTCTATAACGCATGGAGTTAAAAATAAAATAAAATACGAGAGCAATTAAAAGGTGGGATTGTAAAAAGACAAGGAATCGAACGGTATTTCTAATTCTTTTTATACAGATCAGTAGCACTAAAATTTCTGAACGATTTTTTTTTTTAATTGTTAAGATGCTAAATTAATGACCGTATTGTTTCATAGTGTTGAATCTTGTATACGTATATATTAATAGTAATTAATTACCGTATTTTTCGGACTATAAGCCGCTACTTTTTTCCCACGTTTTGAACCCCGCGGCTTAAACAACGAAGCGGCTAATTTATGAATTTTTCCTGGGTTTTTCCCGGTTTCACAAGCTTCAAACCAAAAAACTGAACCCCATAACATTAGACCAATGAAATTTCCGAACGGAAACGAAAAAACGCACCTCACCTGTGTTCTGAGCTGCACGGCTTCGGGAGAAAAAACGTTTTTTTTTTTTAACTCACGATGCCAAAAGATAAACTCCCGAGAGAAATAGTTGTAAAAGGAAGGAGGAAGACAGTGAACAATGACTTTCTTGGTAGGCTACTGTTTAGATACAAGCCGTTGTAACGCATTGTATCAGGGTCAAGGGAGAGCTCACTAACTCCAGTTACAACAGAAATTATATAAGCACAGACAGGTTTCCAAAACTCGTGCTTTTTTATTTTTCTTGGCAACAGCGTTACGGGTTAGTCAAAGAAACTTAGAAATGAGCATCAGAAAATAATAAGGACATATTCCTCGGTCTTGCACACATGCAGTAATACTGGAAAAAATGCGGTGGCAGCCTATTCCCAAAATACCGCTCTGCTCTTAAAGGAGCCACAACATATTTCACCCGTTACACCGTGTAACAGACACTGTCTTTCGTTAAAGCCTGTGTAAAGTTCACTAGTTTCAGTGTAGACACCTGCGGCTTATAGACAGGTATTATATCATATTATATTTATGTTCAAAATAAAAATCTTTGTAAAATTCAGTGGGTGCGGCTTATATACGGGTGCGCTTTATAGTCCGGAAATTACGGTATGCTAAAATATGCATAAAAAATAAACAGGATAAATACCGTTTCAACGTCGAAATTAGTTCGGACTGCGTAATCACATTGTTCTTACATCTTAATGGAGTAAATATCCAGCAAGTCGCGCCTGTGGCCGTGTGGAACTGCGTAATGTGGCCTTTGTGCTTCTTGCATTTCAAACCCCTGAGGTTTCATCTTAAGGTTTTGCTGCAGGATCAGACTTATCATCTCAAAATTCTGATGAAGTAATCTTAACACTTTTGCCTTATTATCTTAGGGTTCTGACTTGGTTCAGTTTGAAATTTCTGAGAAGTATGAATTTATTGACTTTGTACATAAACAAAATGATAAGATGACGAGGCATAAATCTGAACTCTGACTTAAATTATGAAAAGATTCTGCCTCTTAAACGTCCGACTTATTATCAGAAAATCCTCACCTTTCAAAATTATATTCTCGTCTCGAATTTTTGACATATAAACGTTGCGACTTCGGACATTTCAAACCTTTTTTATTTTTTACATTGTTTCCGATCCCAAAAATTCTGCTGATCTCAAATGTCTGATTTTTATAACGTTTTTTAAATACCAGAAATCTAACATATCTCAAAAGGTCTGTGGTTCTTTATTTAATTATTTTTTTTTAGCTTTCACTCTTTTGCATTATCTTGTGTTTCTATTGTGTATTTTTGTGGTCTTCAGGCAAATCAGTATATTCAAAGCAAGTCATTAATGTGTGTTAGAATCCACATATTTGAAGGAAGAGTGAACACGAGGTACTTTGTTTATTGCTTCTGAAGGGGTGATTTGTAAAAAAGAATAAATGTGTGAGGAGAATCGATGTTCGGATGTTTGAGGTCGTTCCCGTGTTAAAAGGTCATGAGCAGGCCAAAGCCTGGATCATTAATAAATCACAAAAAAAAAAATAGAGATGGATTTGTTGCACCATCATTACTTTATTAAATTGGAAAGAACCTAGATATTCGAAGACAATACAATAGTAGTGGTATAGTAAAAGTTGGAAAATAAGAAAAGACGTTACAGAGGACGCAGAAGATCTAATGTTTAGTCTGAACTTTTCTTTTGTTTGACATTTTTGTTATACATTTTTTTTTATATTATATTAATTGGCCACGGCAATCCAGGTTTAAAAACAAAGTCCAAACCACATGTCCAACATGTTGACTTATTATCTTGGATTTATTCTGACTTTTTTTTTTTTTTTTTTACTTTATTACTCTTCGTGTGTGTTTTGTTTTTCAATCAGAAATGTGCTTTTGTACATTTTTCATAGTAATAAAATAGCTGCACGGTTTAAAATAAGGTATAGGAATAACATACAGACATCAGATAAAATAATGATAAATCTGATAGGTAAGAAGAAGAAAAAAACAGATAATAATGAAGGAAAAAAACGAAAATAGAACTCATCCTTTTCCTCTTTTATCAGCTGTATACGGTATATTACGGTACAATACGGTACGGTAGAATTTGCGCCTCTATTAGTGACACAACGGTAATCCTCCGGCTGCGGTTCCGCTCACACGGCCCTCTTCCTGCTTTGGGTCTGGGGGATGAATCCTGGCTCGGGTTCAGCTCTGGTGGCTTTCTGGTACACAGGGCGGGATTTTTTACATCGTGACTGGGTTGTAAACGATCAGTCCGAACCAATCATGTTGCCCTGGGTTTAGCCCCCCCCCAACACGCCTCGGACGCGTGATAGCAGTCAGTAGATCTCACAAACGCGCACACCCGCATACACACAAGGAAAAGAAGCACAATGGACACCACGACGGATGACTTCTGTCCGACACCGTCCAGAGAACTCACCCAGAACCCGCTGAAGAAAATATGGATGCCCTGCAAAAACGGACTCCCAGAGAAGCCCATCTTTCAGAGGAAGGGTATGTAGGATGCGCTCGCAAATCCCCGGCCATTTCACCTCCCTGAGGTCTCGGGCTTGCGCACACTGCGGTACAGTACGGTACAGGATTCACACTCGCGAACTAGACAGTACGCACTTGACGAACGCAGCCGTTGGTGAACCCGCGTCACCATGGAAACCCGTTGGTACTAGTTTTGCGCACTGTTTAGTGCGCTAGTGCGGATTGCAGATTAGCAAGGTGGTGAAACGGCGTATTGTTGTTTTTTTGGTGTTTTTTTTCGGTTTATTTTACGACATTAAACACGAACTAGTGTTTATGTATTATTTATTGTTGCTTTTTAAAAAATAAAATAAACCTCTTTATGTGAAGTTGGCTTTAGTTGTTAATAAAAACATAAAACGAAAGGAAGTCTAACCCTAAAGCTAGTCTGTAAACATGCTACTTTGCTAATGTCATGTCAAACATTTTCTCCCAAACTGCAGAAGGTAAAAAGTTGTATTTGAGTAGATGAATTATAATTTGTCGATGATAATGCAAAAAATGATTGTCACATTTTTTTCATTATTGTAATATATGAAACACGTGTGTGTGTGTGTGTGTGTGTGTGTGTGTGTGTGTGTGTGTGTGTG
>JAAIIK010000026.1:7028448-7052723 GCA_014706435.1 Silurus glanis
ACTATGATTTGGATATTGATTATGAACTATGATTTGGATATTGATTAGGATATTGATTATGAACTATGATTAGGATATTGATTAGGATATTGATTATGATCTATGATTTGGATATTGATTAGGATATTGATTATGAACTATGATTAGGATATTGATTAGGATATTGATTATGAACTATGATTTGGATATTGATTATGAACTATGATTTTGATATTAATAAGGTATTTACAATGTTGCTCTCTTTCAGTTTGCTCGCTTTTTGAAACAGTACCTCCACTCACAAGACATCAGCGATCTCAAGGTGTGGACAAGTCAGATGAAGAGAACGATTCAGACTGCCGAGGCTCTGGGCGTGCCGTACGAACAGTGGAAGGCTCTCAATGAGATCGATGCTGTGAGTCAGGGGGGGAAAAACTCTCCATTCTCATCATTCAGGTTCAAAAGAAAAAATTACTTCACAGATGTGGCTTTTGGTACAGGGCTTTCAGTTCAATGGATTCTTTAGTGTTTTATGTCCAGCTTTAAGAATTTCTCTTCTAAGGAGAACATTTTGACAATTCCACATATCAAGGGAGTGAAGGAATGAAGACATTTGTTAGTCTGCTGAAATAAGTAGAACAGTTAAGTAGAACAAATCTTTAGAAAATTCAATATTAAATGTAAAGCGCGCGCGCACACACACACACACACACACACACACACACACACACACACACACACACACACACAAACACACACACACTTAAACATACACACACACTATTATTTATGCCAGTTTAATTGATTACTCAATATAATCAATATAATAAAAATGTATTGTATTTATTAGATTTTTGTTTCTATTTTGTGTTTATAAAACATTATTATTATTATTTATAAAATATTATTATTATTATTATTATTTATAAAATATTATTATTATTATTTATAAAATATTATTATTATTATTTATAAAATATTATTATTATTATTATTATTATTATTTTAAATAAAATATTATTATTATTTTATATATTATTTAACCAAGTGGCATTTTATTCCAAATTGTTAAAAAAATGTCAAATGTTAAATTGTCACAAATATATAATAATAAACTGCATGAATAAAAAACGACAAGCAAGTTTTGCGTTTTTTTCTCCATAACTGTATTGCTTAAAAGCCCGAGCCTGAGCGTGTGTTTTGTGTTTTCTTTTTTTTTTTTTTTTTTTGTATCCCCCGTATGTTGATGTTTTAAAGTTCCTGTGTGTCCAGGGTGTGTGCGAGGAGCTGATGTATGAGGAGATTCAGCAGAAGCTTCCTCTGGAGTTTGCGCTGCGTGACCAGGACAAGTATCGCTACAGATATCCCAAAGGAGAGGTGAGAGACGCTTGGGGTGTTACAGCACGAAATGATGTTCCTTAATTAACCCGTGTTCTCATCGCACACTCGGTTATTTATAGCCTCACTCTGTGTTTGTTTGCATGCGAGAACGAGAAAGAGAGAGAGATGGAAGGAGGGAATGCTTATTGCTTGCCAGAGGGCTGAAGGGTAACCAGGCTACTACTAATTACACACAGGATAATCTTCCTGCGAGATAGGATAAGCCGCGATAAACAAACCCATTAGGATTTGCTGAGGACGGCATGAGGTTGTTTTTATGGATAATAAAAGTTGGGAGTGTGCGAGAGAGAAATCTTTATCTCCTTTGTTTAGATTGTGGAGGTCCATGTTCCTTTCGATCAGCGATTGGGCAGTTTTTTTTAATACTCACAGTGTGTTTCTGAATAGTTCTATTCAGCTGACCTGTTGTGTCGCCTCTGATTTAAGTCTTACGAAGATCTGGTGCAGCGGCTCGAACCCGTCATCATGGAGCTGGAGCGGCAGGAGAACATCCTGGTCATCTGCCACCAAGCGGTCATGCGCTGTCTGCTGGCTTACTTCCTGGATAAATCAGCGGGTAAGAGCGCAGGCAGCTTTCCTTATAGGAAATATTTGCTATAGTTTTCCGTGAATTGTGTTGTAATAGGGTCTTCCTCGTATCTCTTCATTCAATGATTGTTCATGTTTTGCAGTCTGGTGACAATCTGCCCTAAAAATGATATAAAACACTTTATATAAATTAATACACCTCAATAACACTGTGCTCAATATTCGATTCCAGCTGTATTGTTCATGATAATGATATTTAGACATATATAATTCATTCTACCATTTAATCATCCTGTTTGTTTTTTTAAACAGAGGAGCTGCCGTACCTGAAGTGCCCCTTACACACAGTGCTGAAGCTCACGCCAGTGGCTTACGGTAACGCACCGCCTTATCGCTTTATCGTCTGCCTTTCTTTCTGTCTGTACAACATTAGTATGTAAATGTGATTGGATGACTGCATGTCTTCCTTCTGCAGGCTGCAAAGTGGAGTCCATCTATCTGAAAGTGGATGCGGTGAACACCCACAGAGAAAGACCAGAGGTAACACACACGTCAATACAATACATGGCATCTTCCTTTAGACCGAAACTTATATCTTGGCAAAGTCCTTTTTGTTTTTTTGTTTTTTATTCATTTTTTGTGTGTGTGTGTGTGTGTCGTGGATTGGACATCACCAGGCCATTAACACGCCTCTCTCGCTGTATTTACTCGCTGTGTGATGTGCTTTCTGTGTTTGTGTTGAACAGAATGTAGATGTGACGCGGATGCCAGAGGAGGCCTTGCTAACAGTGCCAGCTCATCAGTGACAGACCGCGTGCACACACACACACACACACACACACACACACACACACATACATGGGGCAATCCATATATTTTATTGGAATATTGGAATCATTGGATTATCGATTAAAGCAGTGATAATAATAATAATAATATAATCATAATCGCTCCTTTTGTGATCCGACACTAAGGAAAATATTGTGACCTCATCGAACCTCATGTCAGGATGTGTGTGACTGTTTACAACCAGACCGTAGTCTATAAACGGTTTAGTTATTGTAGCGACATGTAAAGGTGTAAAATAGTTATTAACTAATCATAAATGTTTATGTAAACTTACCCTACACTATGTGTTGCGCTGTAATGCAGTGAAGCAGTGGGAATAAAAAAAAAAAAGCAGTGAACGTCAGCGATCTTTAACGCACAAAGACCTTTTTGAGCTAAGCTACTTTCGCACCTTGACACTCCGATTGGGTCGATTTGTCTAATTTATGTGGAATGTTCTCTTTCTGGAATGTATATGTTGAAAGAATAGCTGCTTTACTGTGGCAACGCAAATCCCGGTTTAATCACACTGGTTAACAAAGAGCCAAATTGAATCTTCTGGGGGTGGGGGTGGGGGATTTTATTTTAAAACGTGAAAATCTCCGTTCTGATGGGGACGTGATTTTATATGCTATTTATACAGTGGTGATGATGATGTCTAAATGAAATGCTAATAAAATGTGTTTAATAGACCTTGAAGCCCATTTGTATTCATACATTTTAAGAATTAGATACAATTCAATACCTTTTTTTTTTTTTTTTTAAGTATACACTTTATGGATAAAGGCTTCAGGACAATAAAACTAATCATACAGCTTTTTGAACATCGCATTCCACATTTAGTCCCCATTTGCTCTAATAATAATCTCCACTCTTCTGGGAAGATGTTCCACTAGACCTTGGAGTATTCTTGTGGAGATTTATTCAGCCACAAGTTCCTTAGTAAAGTTTGTCAGGTGCTGGTGTAGGGTGCAGTCAGAGTTCCGATTGATCTATAATCTCTTCAATATGGTTGAGGACAGAGATCTATAGCAGGCCAATCATGATGTTCCAACCCATGTAGAGCATATCTTCATGGAGATTGCTTTGTGCACAGGGGCATTGGTGGAACATCATGCTGGAACAGGTTTGGGTTTGGGTTCTCGTTAAGGGAAAAATTTCACTCTGCCGCTTTCAAACACACCCTATTGAGTATTTGAGGAAGAACCTCATACGGGTAGTAAAATTAGGTGTATTCGTGATTGAGGAGTTACTTTTGCTATGATTCTAATAGACTCAGTTCTGTTTTTTAAGCAGGTTTAAAGGTATTAGTCATTTAATCGCATCTGCATTGACCAGCATGAGCTCAGAGTATATGTAAGAATACGCTTGTGATAAAAACGTGGACTTTCTTTCACAACTTTGTCCTTTAACACTTGTTGTTTGGATGAACGCTTCTGTCTTTAACTTCACTAAGCACTGAAATACTGACCTATCGGTGATATACATAAAGTATCTCACAGAAGTGAGTGCACCCCTCACATTTCAGCAACCATTTCAGCATTTCTTCTCAAAGGACAATACTGAAGAAATACAGTAGTGTAATGTGTAGTTTGGATAGCAGTACTTCTGAAGCTGGCTCACAAATCGCTTGCTGAAGACGACCTGTCCAAGAGCATGAATTACTGGAACCATGTCCTGTGGTCTGAGGAGACTAAGATAAACTTGTATGGCTCAGATGATGCCTACAGTCAAGCATGGTGGTGGTAGCATCATGGTCTGGGGCTGCACGAGTGCTGCTGGTACTGGGGAGCTGCGGTTCATTGAGGGGAAACATGGACATTCTGAAGCGGAACATGATGCCCTTCTCCCTGCCGAACGGCAGTTTTCCAACAAAATAACGACCACAAAAACACAGCCAAATGTACAACTTCTTTGCTGAGTGGTAGTATGTCTCCAGACCTCCACCCTATTGAGCACCTGTGGGACATCCTCAAGTGGAAGGTGGAGAAGTGCCAGCAAATCCGTGATGTCATTATGGAGGACTGGAGGAGGATTAAGGCAGTGATAAATAACAATGGTGCTCACACAAAATATTCACACTTTTGACAGTTTCGGCATGTTTACTTAGGGTGTACTTACTTTTGTTGCCATTATTTAGACAATGTTGAGTTATTTTCAGAGGACAGCTGCACAAGCTGCACACTGACTAGACTCTAAACTTTCATTTCTACAGTAGAGTTTCTTGAGAAGATTTACTAAAATGATTGCTGAATTGGGAGGTATATATATATATTTGTTTGATGTTTGTTTTGTTTAGTTTTTTTTTTATAGTTCCGTATACCTCAGTAATCACCAATCACAATGATATTTTCTGTTTTCTATGTATTTTTCTCTCCTCAGAATGTAAACGTGCATCGGACCACGGAGGACGCCCTGTGCACTGTCCCACCTCACCTCTGACCTCATCTGTTCGGCCCTTCTCTCCTGTGCGTCACCTCACCCTTTCTTCAGGAGTCCCCTGTCCTCCAGGCATCGCGTCACAACAGGACCCTGAGTTTTGCGTAATGGAGACGTCGCTTCTTCCCCTGGGGTTCGGAACAGGACGCAGTTCTAGACTTTACACTCTGATTATAAAGTAATGTTCATTAGATATGAGCTGATCACCGGTTCCCTGTAACATCAGTTCTGGGATTGTTGATGAGATTTGCTTTTGTTCCTCTAGAACCGATCGAGTCAATTCGCACAAATTAAGTCGTTAAGACAAGGGGCGTGGCCTCTGACTACAGCAGCGTCTCAGGAGCGGCTTTTAAACAACAATCTTTATGTACTGCATGTAGAGTGTGTGATTTACTGTAGATGTGAATTTCAGAGCATTTGAGTAGAGCGAAAGCGAAATGGAATCGGGTTTGGTTCACTCCTAAATCAGTAAACTTTAACAGTAAGCGCCAGTGTCTTTTGTGCGCTACGCGTTTGCACATTGTGATTGTGCATTTATGGCAGAAAACCCATCGATACACGTGGCCTGGTTGGGTCTAGACTACATTTGGGGTAGAGGGAGGTGTCTTTTGTAAACACTTTAGCCGTTATATATATATATAAAATATTTTTTATTACGGTTTTATCAAGGTTGTCTGCGAGTATCATTTCAGGCCGAACAGGACAAACATTTTCCAACCAGATTGACAACAAATAAATTCCGATTGCATGTAGACCAAAGCGTGTTGACCGTACAGCTGATTTCATTTTTACTAGTTGGCTGTATGTGGATTTATTTCGACAATAGTTTTTACGGGTTTCTCTGCAGCAATCATTCGAACGGCGCGTTAAACACGTCACATGATAACGAATCGTGCTTTATGACGTCACACGGCGCTACACGCTCTCAAACCTGGGGAGAAACAAAACTTGTTTTTTTTTGGTTTTGGGGACGTGTGTACGACCTTCACTGAAGGATGTTAAATGTAACAATGCAAATTAAATTATATCGGGATGGGATTATATTTACGTGTATATTGTGTGTGTGTGTGTGTGTGTGTGTGGGTGTGTGGGTGGAGGTGTGGGGGCTCCTGCAGTGCAGCTCCTGCATGACTCTTCCTGAGGTTGAGTCAAACCGACATTTTAATTCGTATCTCTCTGACAACCTCGTTTCGTGTGTGTGTGTGTGTGTGTGTGAGCACGTGTGTTAAAACACAGATAGAAATCATCACTACGTCACGTGTGTGAATCCTGTTTGTCTCTATAGTGTCTTGCGTTTGGAACGACTCTGACGTCATCACACAAAGACCAATGTTTGCCTTTTGTGTGTTTTAAAAAAAGATGAGTTTCCAAATCAGATCTTTTTTCTATTCGGTGAATCTGAAATGAAACTATTTTAATCCTGAGCTCATTATTTTTTAATTAAGTGGGTTTGAGTTGTAACTGTGAAGTGCATCCCGACCTGTAAATCATCCTGTGTGTGTGTGTGTGTGTGTGTGTGTGTGATTAATGAGATGTATTCACACACTGTTTATTACAGGAATAAAAATAATGTGTCTGGCAATAAAGTTTCATAAAAAAAAGATCTGGTGCACATTATCATTAACATCCTTTAACCCGAGAATTTTGAGTTTATTCGTGTAAATAATTTATCTATTGTTACAATGATGTTCTTTAAATGCAACACAGCTACATGATAGGGACAGAAGTATTGGGATACTTGCATTTTCCAGCCATTTGTGGCTCTTCCCCAAACTGTTCCCACAAAATTAAAGGACGTCTCAATTAAATTAGATGAACTTTGGATGACATTTTCCCTTCACTTGAACTAGGAGAACAAAATCGAAGCCAGCTCCATGAAGATCTGCTTTACACGGGTTGGAAGATGTGGAAGATCTTCAGTGGCCTGCTGTAGAGCTCTGACCTCAACCTTATCAAACACTTTTAGGATGAATGTAAACACGGACTGAACTCTAGGCTTTTTTGACCTCATTTACACCAGTATCTGACTTTATTAACACGCATGTCAATCTCCACAATCCAAAATCTAGAGGAACATCTTCCAGAACAGTGGATGGAGGATATCATAACAGCAACGTGTGGACTAAATGCGTTATACATTTCTAATGCTATGCACAAACCTTTGTCCATATAGTGTGTATCACGAATTGTTAACGTGATGCGTATTAAATCGTGTATAAAAACGTGTTCCATCAAAAAAAATAAAAAGAAACAATGAGAATTATAACCAAGTCTATAATACAAGTCTTATAAATGCATTATAGCGTTTTGTGAAAGTATTCCTGTCGTTATGCATCATAGGAAGTGTCTCTTTTTTGGAGATCTATAGCAGGAGATCTTCTTCATCTTCCACCGTATGTAAAGCAGATCTTCATGGAGCTGGCTTTGTGCACAGGTGCATTGTAATGCTGGAACAGGTTTGGATCTTCTGGTTCAAGTGAAGGGGAAATGTCATCTACACAAAATGTGTGTGTGGTCGCACCACGTATGTTCCTTTCAGCTCTACAAGTCAGCCTGCACAGCGATTGTCCTCATCACGTACTTTATACGCTTCAGAGAGGAAGGAAATGATTCATCCTTCTGCTTTTACACCTCAGATTCGTTTCATAGTCTCCGACGAGCTCCGTTTTCACAGCACTTTTCTTTGTGTTGGTTTTTTTTTTTAGAGAAATGAATTCCTCGGGGCTACACAAAGCGCAATATATCTTTATTGGTTTTATCGCTACCATCAGTTCTACATTCCTCCTTTCTTTCTTTCTTTTTTTTTACATTTGATTTTCTGGTCGTTACTTTACCTTTTCACCTGAAATTAGAATCAGAGGCTGTGTCAAAATATAAACACCCACTTTTTTTTTTTTTTTTTCTGTCACAATGAATTGTATAAAAGACGAAACAGAGAATTCGAAGCCGCTGGAGACTTTTACGACGTGTAGACAGTATTTCCTGTGCCCATCAATATTGACGTATATTTGAATAACACTTTTTTTTTTAAGGACCTGCCTTGATCTTGAGTATTTTCTTCTTTTTTTTTTTTTGTTATCAGAAAATTTTTTTTTCTTCCTGACGGTTCTAATGTACAACTTCAATATCCATGGGAACAAGAAGCACATTTTAACAGAAGACGAGGGGGGGGGGGAGAGAGAGAGAGAGAGAGAGAGAGAGAGAGAGAGAGAGAGAGAGAGAGAGAGAGAGAGACGCAGCGTACGACATCGCAGGATCGGTCGGTGTGTCGTCGGTCCTCGGGATCGTTTTACTGACTGGATGACAATGAGCTCCTGCTGAGGTTTAAAAACCCGCGATGCCTCTCGCTACAGGAATCTCCGCAAAGAGCGCAGCGGCGCATCCTCAGAACTGCAACGACACACACCGTTAGATAAATACGCGTTAAATCTTTACTCACCGAATCGATTTGAAATTTCTTTGATTACGTTTTTGAGGAATTCCTCGGCGACGATGCGAGCGCGTGCGTTGACCGCCAGCTTCATCTCGCTGATCTCTTTGTCGATTTCCTCCATGAAATGGATGACGAAGTCCACGAGCTTGTGCTTGTACATCTGCTCCGTGTGGAAGTTGGTGATGAGGAAGCTGATGTCGTAGCCCTTGAAAACCACACACGTTTTATTTGAGTTTCGACATTTAAGCACGAATAGTTGTGAAACAGAAACTACACCCTCTTAGAATTCTATGGTTTTACAAATCAGGATATAATACAAACAATCCGGTCGTAGAATGAGGTAAATACGACCACGCATGAACAACACCGAGTGCTACACTGCGGCTCGCACGCGGTTTCTCCGTTTCGGCTCGAGTTCTGTAAATAAATACATGACTTCTTGCTGTTGTATTTAGCACATTTTAAGAGCTGATGATTTGTATTATATCCTGTCCCATAGGGTTGACTTTCTTTTTTCCTTGTTTCTATTCATACAATGATTTTCACGCGATGGAGTGGATCCGCGAACGTGGACACGTCTGGAATTTGAGTCTTTTCGTAGATAATGACAACACGCACGGGTTTGCTGTGACAGGAAAACAATCAGTGACGTGATGCCGGGACGCGATTCCCTGTTTTTAAACCTGTGGCTGATTCTTTTAAATTAACCGCTCGTGTTCACACTTCTTATTTTTAAACCGGTATTAAAGGTTTCACCAAGTCAGATTTCATTTTTACGACTATTAAGAATGAAATTTAAGTCACACACACAAACACGTAATTAGCGACTGGCTTTAACCCGGACCCCAAATAAAAATTTTTCCGCTAAAGGATTCGCTAAACGTGCACTTCCTCATAGCTGAAAAGTGTAACGCGTGGTACACAAAGCGGATTGGACAGCAAATTATATTATAGACAAGCGCAGGAAAGAACTACGACACTACGCAAACTAACCAACATTCATGAGCATTTCAATGAGCATTAGATTTGGCGTTATGTTTAACGTGATTTAGGACATGGAACAGTACATTTAGACCTTTTAAGACCCCACGGAAACCATGCAGCAGATATAAACCTCCCCTTTTGTTTATTTTATAAGACAAAAACTCATCTGTCCTGAAGTACTGACACAAATAAATAAAAAAATGTATATATATACAGTATATATATATATCCTCTCACCTCCACAGGTTTCCTTCGCAGGATGAAGAAGTTCTCCGCTCTCATCATCATGAAGCGCATGAACTTGTGGCACAGGATCTTTTCGATCTCATCCGCCTGGTCAGGAGATCAGAGTTAATTCCCGGGATTCTAACCGATTTGTCATACAGTAAAAGCGGAAAGTCTCTGTATCGGTCCGGTTTTCTTAGGGATTTAATATGCGCTGAAAGATTTGGTGGATTTTTAACACGGCAGTGTTTTGTGTAGCTATACGAGGTCAGGAAACAGTATTACTGCAGGCGGATTAAAAAAATATATATACCGTAACGAATGGCGTTAATAGTGTTTTGACCCTGACCTTTATCTTCATCACCTCGTTTTTGTGGGTTGGAAAATGTCATCCGAATGAGACCTATTTCTCACGTTTATCAATCAGATGTTTTCGGACGCTCTGCGGTACCTGTTTGACAGCGATGCTGACCCGAACCGAGTTGATGGAGCCCTCGATCAGGACTTTCTCCTTCTCGTTGCGGCTGATCACCACCGGCTGCAACAGCAACTCTTTGCTGCTCCTGTAAGACAGATGTTACATATAAACATTCAACCCTTGTCTGTCGTTTACTCTGCAGCACTCGAGAGGAGAGGAGAGGAGAGGAGAGGCGGCTCTCTCGGACTCACCTGACCTCCACCTCTGGTTTGTTGTGCCGTTCCACCACCTGAGAGGAGAAGTTCTCCAAGCACAGGGCCGCCTGCAGGGTGGCGCGCACGGCGCTCAGGTACGGACGCAGAGTCGCCGTCTGGAAAAAAAATCAACACGGGTTAATGCGATCACCTGGATCACAAGGTGTTCAAGCCAGTGGGCTATACTGAGTCTGGTCCAGAGAGGAGTTGGAGAAGGTTTCATTCTGGATCAGTTGAGTACAATACAACCAAAACATCTCTAGAACTCTACATCTCTTTTGTAGGAATGTATGCAAGGTTAGTCACTTATTCATCATCATCATCATCATCATCATCCTCAGGGAGTGACAGTGATTCCCTGTCCCTATCAACCACTTCATTCAAATAAATTCACAAGAAAAACACCTCCAATTACACATGTATGCACATGTAGTCTATGTCCTAAATAGGTAACTATGCACTACATGGTTATAACATAGTAATGCATGCTAGCTAGGAAACGTTAGCGAGCTAGTACAGGCATCACTGCGGAATTTCACATTGACCAGCTTCATCTTTCGATCTCAGTCAACGCAGAACCGATCGCTCTCTTTACACCTGAAAAATCTGACAATGAAAATTAATCCTAAAACCCTAATATCGCCACTTAATTCAAGAGGAAATCTTCTTACCATTTTTGTGGTCCTTTGAGAAAGGCGGAAGTATTTACGCCACGCCTGGTGTTATTTTCTCCCCTACCCGTATTCCTAATTCCCCCGCCTCCTACGCTAAGTCATATCCCATTGGTTAACACCTTGTCAGTCTGATATTCTAGCCAATCAAAAGCATCAGTACTAACCAATCCAAGCGTCGAGGGCGGGGTTTTCGGAAAGCTTGTGGGGAAAAAAAATTACGCCTACGCCTGTAGCGCTGCGTACGTCTTCAGCGTCGGTTGTCTTAAATCATGTTGCGGCGACGCATTCAAATTTTGTGGCAGTCATTTTATTTTAACCAAAGACAAAATCTTTTATTTTAAAACAACGACATATTATTCTGACTCTTAACAAGGCTTTATATAATATTTATAACATTTCTAGACTAAAACCGTGGAATTACACAAAAACGACATCAATGAGTCCCATCTATTGTAAACATTACGGTAGCAGCGGCAGCCCCGAATGTGCCTTGAATCGCGTTTTCTTCCATATATGGCAAATAGTAAAACCTATCCAGTTTGCTTGATTTTTCTGCTCAATTGTAAAACATGTAATTATTTTTTTTCGATTTCTCACAATAAACGCAAGTTATTTTGAAACAATATGAAAGGGTTGTTTTGTTTTTGCATTTTTGTTTTTACACATTTTGTCTCACAGCCTTCATTGGAAAATACCATTAAAACACCCTTTTAGAGCGCCGCTGTTTATACGGGGGGGTTAACCCTATGTGCTGTCATTGATTCTACATCAAAAACTCAACATTCGATTGTAAAAAGTGTTCATCCCTTTTTATTACAAATATTCGAACATATTACTGTCTATAAAATCGTGTCATTTGAAAATAAACATTGCGTATTTTAGTTTTAGTACACCACCGCTCCCCCCCCCCCTGATTTACTGAATGGTACAGTCGCTAATGGAGGCCGATTCTCGGAGGTAAATATAACCGTGTCGATATTTGGAATACATTCTTTGAATATGCGTCTCATTCACGTACATATTCGGTGTAAATGAATTAAAACCCGCAAATACGCCATGAAGGCTGACTGAAAGGTTAGAACAGTATAACGGTTTCGTAGTTTCACCTGCACTTTCCCTTTAGCTAGCTGAAAAGCCTGCTAAGCGAGCTAGCAAACAGCATCGGGCATGTAAATGTTGAGTGAAAGCACATGTTCTCACTTCAGAGCCCGGTGTGGAGCAGTTATGTGCTTTATCTTTCACTCTTAGCTTTATTTCCAATCATATAAGCGTTTAATCGCATGTACAGGTTTTCACATCACCGCTTTATATGGTAAATAGCGTGTGTGTGTGTGTTTGTAGATCCTTCAGTGTAATGCAATGCAATGCTTATGATCCATGTTTTCATATACTGTTATATTTATGTACTCAAACGTGACGTGAAACACATCTCAGAAATTTCTTTATAAATTCCTTACAAATGATGAAGCATTGGGTTCCAGGATTTAAAAACGATTCAGGTTTACGTTATAAAACTCTAGAAGGTAGAACGATTTGGTGGGAAAAGTCGTATTGCGAAATCCCAATACACATCGGTGAAATCATATTGCGATACTCTCACGATAGTCAATAATGAAATCATATCGTGATTTTACAAAACTAGAAGGTGAAATCATATCGTGATGTTCTCACGATCCTCGGCGGTGAAATCGTATCGTGATATTTTTTTTCACAATACTGTTGAATCGTAAACTGATCATTTTATAATAGTGGTGAAATCATATCGAGATATTGTTGAAAGACTACCAGTGATTTTAAATGACACTGATTGTGTGTGTTACACTTTTGCAGCTCTTCATAACTGAGAAGATGAGTGAGCTGAAGGACTGCCCGCCTCTCAAATACTATGACTTCAAGCCTGTGGAGCATGTGAAAGTATGTCCTCGCTACACGGCGGTGTTGGGACGCACCGAGGACGATGGCATCGGGATCGAGGAGTTGGACACGCTGCAGCTGGAGCTGGAGACGCTGCTGTCCTCTGCCAGCAGACGTCTCCGAGCCCTAGAGGAACAGAGACAGGTCAGTATTCTGCATTTGTGTTCCTTTTCATCTTGAGAAGACCTTGCTCTCACATGAACACTCTTGCACTCGTTCCTCACAGATCCTTACAGATTGGCAGGACAAAAAGGGCGACAAAAGGTTCCTAAAGATGGGCAAAGAAGTCGATCCGGCCGCATCTTCTCGACATCCCAAGCCTAAGAAACCGAAGCTGGACGGGAAGGCGGGTCATGGGGCCGGGCCTGGTCCAGGCAGACCCAAATCCAAAAATCTGCAACCCAAAGTCCAGGAGTACGAATTCAGTGAAGATCCACAGGACATACCCCGTAACCCCAAAAACGACGCTCCGAACAGGTGGGATGGAAATTCCCACTGATTGTTTTTATCATTTAATCCGGATTGGCAGTGTGTCAGATTTGTGAGGAAGTGTGGACCGTAAATGACCGTTGTCTAAATAAATCGTCTCCTAAGTATAAACTCATTATTTCAGATGTTAAATATCGCCTTAAAAATCCCAATTTCCAGAGAAAAAAAGAATTGAATTTTGAAAAGAAAAATGTGTAGGAACCCTGAATAATTCATGAGATGAACAGAGATGATGACACTGCACATCATAGCTTCCTGTGCAGACCTAGTTTTCATAACACGATGAGATACGGTGTGGAGAACGTTCTGCTTGTTGTCCTTCACAGATTCTGGGCTTCAGTGGAGCCCTACTGTGCAGACATCACCAATGAAGAGATCAAAGTTCTTGAAGAACTTCTTAAACCTCCTGAGGACGAAGCCGAGTACTACAAGGTATCAACGGCACAGCAGGGTTTTGTAGAGCATCTCGAAATTGTGGAAGGGTGGATATTCTGAATGTTACCCACCCAGTGTAGCTTCTGGATTTTAAGATCCGTTGCCACATGCCTTATTTATTCAGCAGGACCTCTGTGTGTGTCTGGGTTTGATATCAAATGAAGTGTGTTGTTTGGGTTGCAGATTCCCACTCTAGGGAAGCACTACTCTCAGCGCTGGGCGCAGGAGGACCTGTTGGAAGAGCAGCGAGAAGGAGCGCGAGCCAACGATAAGAAGAAGAGCATGCTCGGTCCGCTCTCCGAGATCGACGCCAAAGGTGACTGATGTCCGCGATAGGTTTGAGGCGACGTAAACTGCACGCATGCTCTTATTAACCCGTATCGCTTTGTGCAGACGTAGACGCCTTGCTGAAGAAGTCTGAATCCCAGCACGAGCCTCCGGAGGACGGCTGCCCGTTCGGTCCCCTCACACAGCGCCTGCTGCAAGCTCTGGTGGAGGTCTGATCACTTGTGCTCTCATCTACTGTGATGTATTACTATAGTTAGTACAGTGCAGTAGGGCTGAAACCATTCCTCGATACTCCATTGCTAAATGAATCGGGAGCTGCAGCCCAACAGCAAAGTTACTTTTCATGCCAGTTACAGCTTCTGTTGATACCAGGATGTGTTATTGTTATTTGTAGGAGAATATCATATCCCCTATGGAGGATTCCCCTATTCCAGACATTCCAGTGAAGGACGATGGAGCCGGGACGTCGCCTCGCAGCCAAGGGAAAGCTTTCAGGTAACGTTCCATAACCTGACGATCAAACGCTCTCGCTCTCAAAACCTGCAGAGACCCAGAGACTGTCTGACCCGGTGATGAATAGTTTTTGAGCTTGTGTACTTACAATGTCCATCTTTCTCTCTTCGCTCGTAACAGCGTTCCCCACACGCGCTCTCTGGAGGCCCGGATCAGGGAAGAACTGGTGGCTCAGGGTCTGTTAGACTCCGAGGAGAGACAGGGCACGGGAGGAGATTCGGAGGACGAGGTGCTGGCCGAGCTCCAGAAGAGGCAGGCCGAGCTGAAAGCTCTGAGCGCTCACAACCGGGCACGTAAGCAGGAGCTGCTCCGGTGAGTTCCACAAACCGATACGTAGACGTTCTTCAGGGTGCAGGATCTGTTTCTTAGGATTTGCGTAACAGTGATGTAACGAAGCGAATGAAAATTATATCTAAAGAAAGAATGTATGGTACGACAGCAAGAATCGGATTACACGGATGTCTGATTACACGAGTAAGCACAAGCGAAAGTGGTAGCTTAGTGGTTAAGGCATTTGCCCTGAAGGTCATAAGTTCAAATCCCAGTCACACCAAGCTGCCACTCTTGGGCCGTTAACCCTTTTGTATGAATGAGATAAATGTAAGTCGGTCTGGAGAAGTGCATCTGCCTTATGCTCTGAATGCAAAATTTCTCTAATAAAAAAAAAGATTATTCTACATCTCCGATGCTCTCGCGAGACGTTCTCACGTGTATGGTGTCGTCCAGGTTAGCGCGGGAGGAGATGAGGAAGCAGGAGCTGCGCCAGTGTGTCCGCGTGGCCGACAACGAGGTGATGGAGGCTTTCCGGCGCATCATGGCGGCCAGGCAAAAGAAACGCACTCCGACGAAGAAAGAAAAGGATCAAGCGTGGAAGGCTCTGAAAGAGAGGGAGCGAATCCTCAAACAGCTGGACGGGTAAAGACGAGCGGGACCCGATGGTGTTCGTGTCGCGTCAGGGCCCGGTTCTCGTCTAATTTGTTAGATGTGATGCAGCACCACCACAGTGTACCTCCCACACCCCTCTCATTTCCACCAGGACCACCATGAAGGACAATCCTACGTTCCCACTGGATTTATTTTTGAGAATTATGAAATAAAAATGTGACTCGTATTTTATTTTATTTCGGACAAGATTCGAGGTCGGACTCTTCACAGACAGCGTGACTGGTGCTGTTCTTTCCCCTTGAGATGTTTATTCTGAGTGTTCACACAGGAAGTCTCACTCATCTCTTTCTGTTGCTTTTTAACACAAGGACCAGCGTTTTAGGTGTGCAATGTGAGAGATGTTGAAGGTGGAGAATTCTGTGTCGTTAAGAAAGTCAAATATTCGAGGGTCACTCGAGGAACGATGCGTGAAACTCACGGTGGGGGGGGGGGAAACAGCAGCATTGTCTGAGCGAACGTTCCGATTTTGAGATGAAGTTTTAAGCGTGAACTGCATTCGTTTAAATGTCTGGTTTGGACGCGTTCTTAATTCTCCACGTCCCATTGAGCCACATGATGTGCACTAAGAAATCAGTAAAACACTACTATTATTACTACTGTGTGAAATCCTATCAGCATGACAACACCAGACCACCTGGACGGATCCTTGTACCGTTCCGGTTTTCAGGCACAAAGAAGCGCGCTGACGTTTTTTGCGCTCGTATCCTGACGTGATCCTGGCGTCTCTTTTTACGATGTTTGCCTTTTTCCCGTACACGTCTCACGTGAGCAGCGAAAGTGTTAGACAGTTTTGTGAGCTCACCAGGAAACAATTCGAGGAGTGAACCAGGATATTGTTTACCGATATGTGTTTTGTACAAGACGCCATGATTTTCGTGATTAAATGTTTTCCCTTTCCTCTCCGTGCTGTTTCCGTGTAAGCAAGGGGAAAATAAAGCAGAAGATGAATAAGATGTCGAAGATGTTCAGAGTCATATATTCCACAAACGACTAAGAATATCATTTCAAATATGGTCATCCAAATAATCCGGTGGGTTTCCGCAGTCTCTCACTTCAGTAGGGCGTCTGATTGAATCCACCCTCCTGTCATAGGCTTGAACAAACGTGTATTTTTGCAAAATATATAACGTATATAAAACACAATACGAAGCAAAACAAGACATGATGCAGTAAGTATTCATAAAGCACTAGTCCAATATGCTCGTGTACATTTAGATACGATTTGAATTCATTTCTCACATATTACAGCTCAGTGAGATTCTTTCTGCACAGTCAGCAGGTTGGGGGACAGAGTGCAGGCTCAGCCATGATGCTCCACACCTAGAGCAGATAAAGTCTTGTTCAAGGGCAGCTTAGCAGTGTGCAGCTTTGAACTCTGACCTCTTAATCAGTAACCAGGAGCTTTAGTGGTATCTTGCATATAAATCTATCGAACGATGTTGACTGGGTGGAACGTGAGCATCGAGAGGATCTGGACGAAGGGTTCGTGGTCATCTGAGATGTGTATGTCCTTTTTGAGCATCCCATTCCACAATTAGTGGCAATTTACTGTTAACCTCCACTCTTCTGGAAAGATGTTCCACTAGATTTGTGTGGATTCATTCTGCCATTATGGTGTTGCATGTGAGTGTAGGTGAGGTGAGGTGAGGAGGCCTGGGGTGCAGTCAGCTTTCACATTCATCCTGAAGGTGTTCAATAGGGTTGAGGTTAGAGCTTTTTAGCAGGAGATCTTCCACTCTTACATCCAAAGACGTCCTTGTGTACCTCCAAGTGTGTGCTGACAGTTTGTAAATGAATCACATATGGATGGAAAGGTCAGGTTTTCCCATGCTTTTGTCCCTGTAGTGAATGTAGACTGGAGGCAACACAGTGGGTGGGGCTTTGGGTCAATAATTGTGCTGATGAAGTATAATTGACTATAATTTAATGGACAACATTGATTTAAAAACAAGCAAAAACTTTCAACAAAATATCTGTAACACAACCCAATATTTTAAAACTTTTTTTTTTTTTTTTTTTACCCACTGTTTGTTTTAACAGCATATGTCTGCATGGTAAGTGTCATATCCACAGTGTGGCGCTATGCTCCAGGTGCACGGAGGACAGGAGAAGCCGGGACAGGGGTCTAAGGATTTAGAAACGGGGGTATCTGTCGGTCACGCGCACTGCGTCTCGGTCACACTGCGCGCGCACGGATTTGCGTGTTTGAGCGCGCGCACTGCAGTGCCCGGATGCTCGACCTGCTGCGCGCGCAGGTCTGTCATTTATATTATTTTACGCCATAATGAATAATAAATGGCATTAATCTCTCTTTAAGAAACGTCGAATAACTTTTAATCATCCACACACTTCTGTTTTTCTTCTCACCCGTATTTATCCTATTTTTTCCTTTCCTCTCTCCTTAGTAAGAATTCTAAGCTAACAGGCTAACGTCACTCTGATAAACCGGTATACTTTTCTGAACCCGCTCCGGTAAGTAAATCATTTACCCAACAAACGTATCATTTAATTTATATTTTAAAAACTTTTTTTTACTGTTGCATTAGTCGGATTTTTACAATAATAAGCCCCGAGTTAGCGTCTTACTATTATATTTTACTTCACCTACCCGTATTCTACAAATCCCGCTCTCATTGGCTACGCATGTCATGAATAAATTGAAACCCACTAATCAGAGCTCGATTTGTAATGAGTGGCGTGGGTACCAGCCAATCAGAACGCAGGAGGCGGAAACCAGTGGAATGCAGGTGGTTGGGGAAGCCAAGTAAAAAACAACAAAAAAAAACAATTACAGCCGAACAAAGATAAAAAAATTATTTAGTCAAAATATTAAAAAGTTTTTTTAACGTTTAACACTTACTTCAATGCGTGCTTTGAATACGAGATGAGCTCAGGATATGATGCAGGGACAAAATTAGAGAGGGGGAATTTTTTTTTTTTTATAAATTACAAATAAAGTTAAATAAATTAAATACATTTAAATAAAGTGACGAGAACACATTTAAGCTATTTTCATATATATATATATATATATATATAAATTTTTTTTATTCTATTCATGTATAATATTAAGTAATAAAATACTGTATCTGGTCTGTCTGTGTGATTTGCTGTGATGTGGCCAGAGATCATGTGTGGAAGGACCGCCTGCACCCTCGTCCCTGATGAGCTCCGGCGAGCTTCTCGGTACCGAGACCGGTCTGGACAGCAGCGACGGCCTCAGTGGAGGGGTGATGATGCGGATAAATACCAACCTTCCTACAACAAGAGTCCTCAGTCCTTCAGTCCGGTTCTGTTGTCCAACAGACACTTTAATAAGGCAAAGAGCTCTTACATGTGTACTTTGTAGGCATCTAGCTGGCATGAACTCCAGAAAAAAAGCACCAGATTCGAGAGCCTTGTACCACAATGTCCCGTGTCTCAGGAAGGCTAAAGTCAGTAGCGATGGGAAGATCGGATCATTTTAGTGACTAGATTTTTAAAAAATCTCGTTCATAGAAATGAACAAATCGTATGTTGAGTCATTTCATTCCTTTGATCAGAAATAAAATGTTAAATTTGTGTTAAGCAGATCCCCCAACACGTCTACATACACAAACTCTGATGATAGTTTCAATAATGAAAATATGACAATGCAGCTAAGGACAAATGATGATAAACAGATTGAGTAGCTCATATTTTCTGGTCTGTGTCGTTAGTTATTTTGTCACGTGACTCCCATAATTATTGTGAAAATAATGTCAAGATGCGGACCAAAGAAAAAAAAAAATATTGCATTGTGTAGCATCTATGGGAGTAAAATACTCAATTCTGTTTCCTGTACAAAACCTACAGAGATGTTGCGATGCTTTACTCATGTGCGTCCTGTAGATTAGAAGATGAACGAATCACTCTTTGAGACTACTCGTTCTTTTGACTCGCAATAAAGACTCGTTCAAAACGAACAAATTGTTCATGAACGACGAAGCAGTAAAAGTCAGTAAAATCGATGGGGTTCTTCAGGACCATGATGGGATTTTCTGCCTTGTCGGTGTTCTACAGGAAGCGGCGGTGGACGAGTGTGTGCTGGCGGCAATGCGCTGGGGTCTGGTTCCGGCCTGGTTTAAGGAGAGCGACCCGAACAAGATGCAGTACAGCACCTCCAACTGCCGCGGCGAGAACTTGCTGGAGAAAAAGTCTTACAAGGTGTAAGACATCGACGGAATTGGGCAAAACTTTTACACTCTGGAATACTTCCGAAAAAGCTTGTTTAAACGCGTGACGCGTGTTGACTCACGTGTTTACGCCGTATCATAAACGCTTTTTTGTTGTTGTTCATAACTCCACGTTTGTTTTGCGTTCATTTCATGCCCCAGGACCCTCTGCTGAAAGGGCAGCGTTGTGTCATTCTAGCCGACGGCTTCTACGAGTGGAGGAGGCATCAGAAGGACAAACAGCCTTTCTTCATCTATTTCCCCCAAAACCAGCGAGATCAGCAGGACGGGGAGGATGAGAGAAAGATGAAACATGAAGAACGGAGTGAATGTGAAGAAAAAGCAGCGGTAAGAAGTCTGAAGCTTTGCTGTGGATGTTATTATTTTGGATCCATTTGAATTCCTGCACCTTGAGAAACCATGATGCAGGACACGGAGGAAGCGTGTCAGTAATTTAACAGTGAACTCTCGGAGCAGGTGGAGAAACGAGATGTTCGAGAGAGAGCTCATGTGATGTATGTGATCATATAAGTTGCATTTCATCATGGTTGCTGCATATCACATATTTATTCAGAATAAAGATGAAAGCTGATCATCGGGTTTTTTTTTTTATGATCTAATGCGTTTAGGTTGAAAAGACTGCTGTGGATTTCTAAAAGGCAAAAACAATCATGTGACCCGAGTTCCTCACAACTCTAAATTGTCTTACTGAAGACATGCCTGAACGGCACCTCAAACCGTGACCACCTCATCAGCTCATGATATTTATTAATGATGCGCCACAATTTCCATTTCTTTGTCCCCTTCATTAACAGGATGGCGAGTGGACCGGATGGCGTCTGCTCACCATGGCGGGGCTGTTTGACTGCTGGACTCCTCCTGGTGGTGGGGAAGTTCTGTACACCTACACCGTGATAACTGTGAACGCCTCACCAAACCTGCAGAGCATCCACGATAGGTACGAGCACGACCACACTGTATCATCTACTGGTCTATACATTAAGTGAAGGGATCACTGAAAGATAATCTCTGGTGTATTTTAACCAGGGCTCTGAGTTTCAGGCCTCTTTTGCAGTTTGTGTGTGTGTGTGTGTGTGTGTGTGTGTACGAGATAGGATGCCAGCCATTCTGGATGGAGAAGAGGAGGTGAGGCGATGGTTGGATTTCGGGGAGGTGCGTTCACTTGAAGCTTTAAAGTTACTTCAGTCTAAATCCTGCCTGACCTTTCACCCAGTGTCTTCGATCGTCAACAACTCGCGCAACAACTCCCCCGAATGCCTGCAGCCACTCGACCCTGCCGTCAAAAAGGTGCTTCATTAGTTGCACAATCAAAACACATTACTCGGTTTTAAGAACAAAGATGGCCTGCTATCACTGGCTCAACTTCCTGTTTTGCTTTAGCATTAGTCCATGATTAAGTTCAATGCTCTAAAAACAAGCTCTCAAATCACCTATATATATATATATGTCAAGGATTAAGTCAACTGTTCTAAAAACCTCTCTACTAGCACACGATGATGTGGCTCAATGAGATGAGTGTCACCTGTGAGGTGAGAGGTCGCTGGTTCAAACCTCAGTCAGAGCAGGAGCTGAGAATTGAAGGTTTGGCAGTTGATTAGCACATTAAAAAGGTGCTGGAGGCCTCACTGTAAGGGTCAGTGCTTGATGGGGTACGGTGAGGCCTGGTGGAAGGTTCCCAGCCTGGTGGCTTGACAGAAGACCCTGTTGAAAGGGTCAGTGCTTGGTGTAGCACGTGGAAGCACAGCCTGAAACAGTACCCGATCCGTAGCTGAGATTTTGGCCTTCCCACTCCTCTCTTCTTTCAGCCAAGTTCTTACAGGTGCATTATGTTTGGTTTTATTCTCTTTTCAACCATCTTATGTAAATATCCTGTTTTCTTTCTTTAGGCTTCTTCTCAGCCATCAGCCAGCAGCAAGATGATGATGAGCTGGCTGAAAAACGGCTCACCTCTAAAGAGGAAAGCAACAGAAGATACTGAAAAGCCGTCAGGGACGCACAAGTCAAAGGCCAGTGGGCCTTTACAGCAGTGGCTGCTTGGAAACAGGGCTAGTAAGACACCAAAAATGTAACGCTCCTGAACTTGTTGGCAGCACTGAAAGCCTCCGAATGTCCAGTTTCTGAATGAATGTTAAGAGTTTTCTTGCTTTGCTTCCTGAGACACTGTGTATTTGTAGACCACCACAGAGCCTGCAATCTGCATCTTCTGGACATATGCATTTGTGTGACCTTTTTTCTATTTCATGAAAGTTGGTTTACAAACCATATATATATATATAAAAAAAAAATTTTAAAAGAGAGAGAGAGCATGACTGGAGTTAAAACATCTTTACTTGGTTACTATCAAATCAGACCAAGAGGCGTCTGGATTCATGGAATTTCAGACTTTGTGCCTTAACCAGAATCGTTCAGTCCCTGTCGATCTCCACGACAACACACAGTGAAAATGAAGACCCGTAACCCTATCAACATACACGCCCGCTTCGTTATATGTTTAAAAAAAAAAAAAAAAGAGCACCGTGCAAAGATTTATTCAACATTTTTTATTATTCTTTTTTTTTTTTTTTTTACTTTGAAATACATTTATTTTCAAACGATGTTTATGCTGTGCTGTAATAAATGTTACATGTAATGATGAATGCTTCAGGTGTCCTCACTCTACTGTAGTTCGGTGTGGGTTTTTTTCTTTTTTTTTTTGTCTATTCAGCTTAGTTAATAATAATAATTAGCAATAATAAATCAGAAGAGAATAAACCGATTGTAATATCATATCCGAGGGAGCTCGACCGACCCCTGCTGGGGGAGGGGGGGTGTTTGAAAGAAAAAAAAGGAACGTTTGCTTGTGTCACTGACAGGAGAATTCGTAGTAAGTGGTCCTGATCACAACATCGGTGACTAAAACCAACCAACCAAAAAAAACAAAAGCAATTAAATAATAATAATAATAATCCCAAAAACACTAACGTCACTGCTATGGTACCTATTTTAGTGACCCCACACCATTGGTATTCCTCTGTAACATGACATTAAATATTAAGTATCGAAAAGCAAATAAAGCAAAAGAGCATGCTTTTAAGAGTCAGACGCCGCGACGTGCAAAACCTCCTGACGAAACCGGAGAGAGCAGACAGTCCTGATAGCAACACAGAGCTTTAATACATCGGCATATTACACAGCCCCATCGATCTGCATCACATCTTACAGGTTCCAGTTTAGCATGGTGGTGTATATATAAAAAGTCTCAGAAAGCATTCAAGTGTTGAGTGTTTCAGAATGGACTCCGTGTGTGTGTGTGTGTGGGTGTGGGTGTGGTTGAAACTGAAGGAAGTCTGAAGAAGGGTGTTAGGACTACTAGTGGCAAAATTACAATTAAAAGAGCTACCGAGGGCCTGAAAACACTTGTGCACCAAAACTCTTTATAATGATCTCTTTGGGCTTTAAGTGAAGCCCCGTTGAGCACTGCTGCGTGCGCGCAAATTTGTATAGGGTATATTCTAGAAGAGGAAGCCTGCCTGCTCTATGAAGGCCAGTGATTACATTGAGGGAAACTGGGAATAAAGAGGAAGAAAAGACAAGAAATTGGGAGAGAGAGAGAGAGAGAGAGAGAGAGAGAGAGAGAGAGAGAGAAAGAAAAAGACAGCTGTGTAAAGAGGAAGAAGGAGGAAAAAGGCTAGAGAGGGTGAAGGGTGATCACTAGCGCCCCCTGTACGTATTCAGCAGCTGCAGCTCTCCGCAGATGGCTTGGCTCTCTCGTTTCTGTCCAGCTTGATCGGCTCGGGGAATTCGTTGTACAACTCCACTTCGGTTTCCTGAAAGGAACATGTTAGACAAAGATTACTTTGGTCAGTGGTGCGAGAAAGTCCAAAAGGGGGTAAATAGTTATGCAATGATGTTTGTTTAACTGAAAACCAGAAAAGAATTGTACAGGGAAAAGACATCTAAAAAGTACATAGGTAATAATGGTTGAGTGCATTGCGTTACCTGTTTGAGTGCGTTGCGTGCGATGGTCTGGAAAGCCTGTTCTACGTTGATGGCCTCCTTGGCGCTGGTCTCAAAGTAGGGGATGTTGTTCTTGCTCTGGCACCAGGCTTGTGCTCGCTTAGTGGTTACCTGTGAGACGCAGGGAGACGGAGGAAGAGTGACTGAGCGATTCCTTCCCCATAGCACACACAAATCTCTGTATTTTGTCTACATGTAATCTAATGCTCATTGTGCCAGTTTTGCAGTCTTGCAGGATAAAAAAAAAACTGATAGGACGCATTGTCAGGCTAGGATCCCAACACACACACACACACACACACACACACACACACACAC
>JAAIIK010000026.1:7061159-7077755 GCA_014706435.1 Silurus glanis
TCTATCTATCTATCTATCTATCTATCTATCTATCTATCTATCTATCTATCTATCTATCTATCTATCTATCATCTGTCTGCCTGTCTGTCTGTCTGAAAAAACTAAAAACCGAAGTTTCTCTGAGACAATATGTCATGAAATCTTGTTAAAACGGATTTCTTAAAATCGCTATTGTTCAGGATCCAGTATCGGTTTTGAAAATCTTTTGAACGATTCCCAGCCCTAACGGTGTCAGCTAAAATGTCCACATTCCCTTTTTCCTTTTTAATGAAAATCTCCCAGAAAACATGGCTACTTTCAGTAACCTTTTAACCTGACAACATCAGGAGGTTCTCCACACCCATGCTATTGTTAGTTGAGGGAACTACGTTATTCTCTGTAATATAAATCTATAAATCTGCTGATAGAGAACTGATTTATTTCCAATATGAAGAACCTGATTTCAACAATAAACTTTGTACTTTACATGACATTAATGATCTTCTGAAAAGTTCAAAGGTATTTTGAAGCTCCATGGGAAGTAGTTTTAAGCAGAATATCAGATGATGCTAATTTGTCTGATTTCATTCTGGATACAGCAAGCATGACGCCTGAGAAACCCTCACCCTCATCGTCCTTTTTATGTTGTTTTCCTTCTCTAACCCCCTTGAGATCAGAGCAGGGGCCAAATAAGTTTCCAGTACCGATTTTCTTAAATAATTTAAAGTTAAGGCTTCAGAAAGCCAATGAAGATCTTGATGATCTCAGATGGTACAACACTGATTGTTCCAAGAGATATGAAAATGATGGATTTGGCCCAAAACACTGTCTTTCTACAAGGCCTACTCCATAGACTCTGAAATGGAGAAGGTGGCATGTGCTTTGCTAGAACAACATGCATGTCGTAAAGCCCCAGGTTCAGACTCTGGATCGGAGGCATGCAAAATTAATTTGCAGCCTAAAATAGCGAGTTATGGTAAAAACTCCACAATGCAGTGAGAAAACTGTAAATACTTTTTCGAAGCGAGGTTTATCTAGAGAAAAAGAAAGAGCATCAGTAGAGGAGAAAGTGTAAAAGAGAAATACAAGCTACCACTAGAACGGGTTCTCTTAATCAGTTGCTCTGCTTTATTTGTTGTTTGCTTTTTTTGGATTCTCTAATAACTGTCCTCAGGTTTATGCAAAATTCTTACACATCAACTGTGCTGAGCCGAAGTCAACATTCCTGACATTGCAGGACAGTCCTGACATTGCAGGACAAAAGTACAAGAGTCAATGCAGCACAAGTAGGGGGTGGTCAACTGGAATAACTACTTGAAAAACTGGATGCCCAGCTCTGTTACTTAATAATCTGTAGAATAATATTGTACTATGTATATTTATATATTGTAACTGTAAATGACAGGGTCTAGACATTTTGGGGGCAGTTCGTGGTTCGGCCACCAGATGCCGCTACTGGTCTCGAACCTTAGAGTCTCGAACCTGCGGGTCTCGAAACTGCGGCAGACACTCTAGCAGTCTGCCACGGGCTCGAGCGACCCAGGTTCTCGAACCTTACAGGAATTAACCAACCAGAACCAAACCTAAAGGGATAACTTAAATACACACAACAAACGAGGAGCAGGTGGAACACATGAAACAGTTAATGACTAGGTGATAGCGAGTAGGGGCCCAGTAGCGGCATCTGGTGGCCAAACCACGAACTGTCTAAAATAATACATTGCCAAAAGGCTTGCCAAATCGCACGTAGCAGATATATGTCAAAATCCTATATTCATGTTTTTTTTTTTATTATTATTATTAAGTCCGGCAATATATCCGTGCTATTCCATCCTCAAAGAACTTGAAAGCTGGTAAGACAGTAAACCTGTGCCACAGTTTTAATTTATTTTCCTAATACTTGAATTGATATTAGGTAATTTACATGTGACTGGCACTTTGCTTTATTTATTTATTTAATCGTTTATGTATTTATTTATGTATTTGTTCTTTCCCAAGGCATACTTTATTTTCTTTCTCACACTTGTCCTTTATGTGTGTATATTTGTTTCTCTGTAGGTATGTATATATGTGTAAAAAAACAACATTTTCTTTATATAAATACACTTGTTTTGATGACGTAGACGCATTTTCGCACTTGATCGAGTAGCCACACCCCCCAGGAAACAGGTGGAAACGTCACAGCAGTTACAGAGTAGAAGTGGGCGGAGCTTATACAGTGATCAGAGCAAGTAATTACACCTAGCACCTAGTTTATAGGTAGGTAGTAGTGCAACAGGATGCACAGATATTTTTAGTAGTTCAAGTCAAGTCCATTATTCTTTGTCATTTTAACAGCAGTGTACAGTGCAGCACACGTGTCCCAGGACCAAAGTGTTACATCTGACAACATTCACTAACAACCGGTACAATCTATTTTACATCGATCCTTTTAGTGTATCGAAGTCAACAACAATAATAAATAAATAATGAATAAAGTCGACTTTCAATTGGGACACGCATAAGATGCACGTTAAGCAATATTTGAAAACATAATCCGTGTTAATGACTAACACTATAGTTTAATATTAGTTAGTAGTGCATATATATTATGATATATATAAAGGTGATATGAGACAGAGCCCGACTACGCGCACCGGTTTAGGACGCGGCCTTGTGCCATTCCTGGTCATATGACCGACCGCGCGCGCACTTCTCTTCCGGAAGCTGTGTCACGGTTCGGTGCGGAGTGAAAGTAAGGAGGGGTAGAAGAGAGAGAGAGAGAGAGAGAGCGAGAGAGAGAGAGGGGGCTTAGATCGTGTGTTTTAGCTGCTCTTGTATGCGTGTGTGTACATCCAGATTCTGAGCTCTTGATCCGGAGAGTCTCAGCACCATGTTGGCTCTCATCAACCGGCTCCTGGACTGGTTCCGCTCGCTCTTCTGGAAGGAGGAGATGGAGCTCACACTGGTCGGCTTGCAGTATTCCGGGAAAACCACCTTCGTCAACGTGATAGCGGTGAGAGATATCTCTCAGCCACACACACACACACACACACACACACACACACACTCACACACACAGGGCGGATACCCACCTCCACCTTCAGCTCTAATCCAATGCAAAACCCATTCCAAACTTGTCCATATATACACAGATATAATTTCTACAGTTTAACTAAAGACTCCTTAATGCTGGTTTCCTCCACAATCCTGATTCGGATGTGTTGCTAGGCAACGCTCAGGTTTCTCAGCTTGTTAATTCAGCGAGAACCTTTTTTTTCTCCATAAAATGCTCCTGCCATTGGATATGCCTCATGTTCTGTCTTCTGAGCGAGTCACTTCCTTCTTCATAACTGTGTCATGGTGCCTGATCATGCATGCACTTTATCTCCATGACCTAACATTCCTCAGGATGGACCTTTATTTATATATATATATATATATAAGAACAGTCCTTCAGTTCGAAGTGTACACTGGATGTAGACTCGGATCCCTAACGAGAAGGCAAGAAGAAGTTAAAAAAGAAAATGTGTGTGATGACACGAGGATGAACTTGAAAAGGGAACCAGGTTGTCTGCTGATGAGTGACGTGGGGTCGTGTGATTGCAGATCGTGGCCAGGCTGTAGATGGTGTTGTACAGTAGATTGCGAAGAAGAAGTGGCCTGGAATGAACTCGGGCAAAAGCTTCATGATTGCTGCAACAAATGAGTTAAAGCTCTGGGGGATTCCTGAGCACTGAATTTGATAAAAAAAACAAACAGTACTGAATTGGGAAAATGTGCTAAATATGAATATATTAATTATATGAATAAATATCGAGGAAACTAAGACATGAAAACAAATTGAAACAAAATGTAACACTCCAAATAAATAAAACATCAGGCCTCTGGGGTGCTTTGTGCAGAAGGTGTTTGGTCCCCGCAGATGATCAAATCACTGCTTTGGCGTTTTTAAATACGATACGGATGATGTAATAAATTCGTAGAAACCTCATCATGATGATTTGTGATCCAATCTGTAAGTTACATGTCTTAGTCATCTGGCCTGCAGCATGACCAAGCTGGTTTCTTCATATCACCGCTGTGAGCCGATGTCAAGCCGACAAAGATGGCGAACGGTCCCGGGTGTTTGTGACTGTCTCTACAAACACTTACTTGGCAGAGCAGTCTCTCTTTCACACCTCACCTTGCTCTGCCTCGAGAAGCCTCTAATCGTTCTTGGCGTGTCTCTTTCTCAGAAGATGTATTGCAGTAGCAGAGTGAGCTTGGCTCTGTGCCCGTGACAAGTCTCCGGAATACGATGAATGGAAGCTGTAAATTGGACCTTCCACTTTGAAAATCGGTTCCTGAAAAGCCTGGATGTCTAGAACTGGAGCAAAGATAGATTATAGAGCGAGCTTGATCAGCCAAATCGCACACACAGTGAAGGATCAAATCAAACTGATACATGTTTTATATCTGTATTTGGAAACATTCATTTTGTAAACAATTTGCTCATCCTTTTTTAGAACATATTTAGGGACCAATCAGACGCCAGACTTCGTTATATTATACACATTAGTGGTTGATTACCAGTATCGATAACTAGGTTGGACTGTACATGTCGATAACTGATTAATCAACCAAAAAATATATAAATTATTACTTAATTACAAAAAAAAAAAAAACAGTACTGAATCTTGAAATGTGCTAAATGAAATAAATATGAATATATTAATTGTATTAATAAATATTGAGGAAAATCAGACATGCGATTAGACTGAAACAAAATGTAACACTCCAAAAAAAAAAAAAAAAAAATCTACGTCCAAAATGAATGACAACAGACACTTCAAATGAGCAGCACGTGGTGTCAGTGATTCGCCTCAAGAGGCCGCTGTCGTACTGTATAACGCAACCTGGAAAAACTATCAGTGTGGATTTTTGCAGATATCCGATAGTTACAGCAAAAAATAAATATATATATATATGTATGCACATGCATAAATTATATTTTTAGTATAGCATATTAGTATTATATATTTTAGACTTAATGATGTTAAGATTGTGGAAAAGCTCATGTAAGAAAATCATGCTTAATTTTTTTTATATTATTCAAAAGTCCTATTTTACTAATAATTTTCTGATTGTAGGGTATAAATGAACGTTCTACTGAAGCGCAGGCACGTTTTACATTTGATTTTCCTCATGCTGAACATTACCTCAGCTATATTACTGCAGGTGGTAAAAAGCGAAATCGATCCGAGGTCATGAGGTTCTTCTGTCGCAGCTGACGTGGAATTTCTGTGGTTCAGTCGGAGGTTGTAATGATTGGAAGAGCTCCTGTGGTTCCTTCGGGACGATTTTCTGCTAGACAGTTTGCTGTAAAGGGGGAGTGGGTGGGGTTTATATTAAGGGGGTGGTTACTAAGGTGTTACTATACAAATCAGCTCATATATATATTAATACTTGAATATCCAGTGGTGTTCATTGTGGTTAATTTATTCATGAATTAAATGGTTCTTGATTTTGTTTTATTTGATTTATTTTTTTTAAATCTCAATAACATTTGAAACACATTCTAAAAAGTGCATGTTTCAAGTTTCTACAAAATATTTAGGCCACATTTAGGGGAAAAAAGGCAAAAAAAACCATATATTAAAACATACATTAATACATATATTAATATGCAGACACCTGACCATAGGATTGGTTTGTGCTTTTTGCACATCCTATTCCACATTCAGACCCTATTTGCTGTTATAAAAACCTGCACACTTCTGGAAAGATGTTTTACTTAATTTTGTAGTGTGCTTGTGGATATTTGTGTTAGTAAAGTGTGTTTGTAAAGTCAGGTACTGATGTAGGAGAGGTGAGGAGGCCTGGGGTGTAGTCAGCGTTCACATTCATCCTGAAGGTGTTCAATAGTGTTGGAGCTCTACAGCAGGAGATCTTTCCCTCCCACCCATGTAAAGCATATCTACTGAGAGCTGGCTTTGAGAGGTATTGTCATGCTGGAACAGGTTTTGAGACTCCTAGTTCAAGTGAAGGGAGAATTTCATGCTACAGCATCCAAAGACGTCCTGTACAGTTGTGTGCCTCCAGGTTTGTTTGAGCAGTTTGGAGAAGTGGCTGCCCATATAGTGGACATATGGACACATAGTGGACACATGGCTGCCCATATAGTGAACATAATTATTTAAAATATTATGTTATATTGTTTGATTTAGAATATATTACAAAACACATTTATACCACATCAGCCACATATCCGTAAAGCTGCCTTTAGCCTTTTTCCCCTCTGCTCCAGAGATTTGATTTACAGCTGTTTTGGGTGAAATTCCTTCTTTTCCCCTCCAGGAATCCTAATTACTGTTAGTGGATTAAATGCTCATTACTTCTCATAGAAAGGCTGGAATGTGACATACAGGAATGTGACCTAGATTTTTAAATCTTTACAGTAGTAAAGAACATTTATTTTAAGAGACCTTTCGAAGAGAAATTGATCATTTTCCATGTCCTATTTGTTCGATTTGAATTTTTTAACTAATCAAGTCCTGCTGCTGGACTCGAGCTCTGATCATCTATAGAGCAAGTAAAGAATGTGACTTACGTTCCGCTGGGGTTTTTTCTGTTTAATTGCAGCTTATTGGATTTCGAGGTTCCGAATTTTGCCTGTGTCTTGAATAGTATAATCACTGTGTGGAGAGAATTACTGTAATGTACTGCTCAATATGGCCATTGTGCTTGAAAGAAGAAAAAACTTGGAAAAAAAAAAGTCCAGATCTTGTACATTTAGAACCACGATGAAGGAGATGCTTTTCAGTTATCCCTTCAAAAATTTCTCTTCTACTTGTCTATTAATATAATTAGAGGTGAACGATTCATCGGTTTTTCCCATTAATCGGCACCTAGAGTTGATTTCTGGAACTTTCTTCAAAAAATCCATACTGATAGTTTTTCCGGGTTGCGTTATACAGTACGAGAGGCCTCTAGAGGTCAATCACTGATGCTGCATGCTGTTTATTTGAAGTTTTTAATTTCTTTTTTTTAATAATTCATAGTTTTTATTTATTCGGAGGGTTTCTTTTTATTTCAATTTGAATGCACATCTTTTATTTTCCTCAATATTTATTAATATAATTATTATATTCATATTTATTTCATTTAACACATTTTCCTGATCCAGTACTGTTTAAAAAAAAAAAAAAAAAAAAAGTTAAAGTTCAGTACTATTTTACATCGAGTGTTGTGTTTTATTTGTAATTTTTATTATTATTATTATTTTTTTTTTATCCAGTAATTAAAAAAAAATCTGTTGATTAATCGTTATAGGCAAGTATGATCCAACTTAACTGTGGGTATAAGTAAAATCCATCGGTTGACCTCTTATTATATAATACAGCAGGTTTCTAACTGAATAAAATACATAATAACATAATACAATACAAAATACATAGTGCCTTTACTTTTTAAATGACATTCTCTCTGTCCGCTCTACTCATTTCATCTCTTCTGTTTGTGTAGTCGGGGCAGTTCAGCGAGGACATGATCCCCACCGTGGGATTTAACATGAGGAAGGTCACCAAAGGCAATGTCACAATAAAGGTATCTCTCTCACAATAACACACAATCAGGTTCTTTTTTTACCTGTAACTTTCTCTCTTTTGAACAAATAATATCTGTGCTACGTTTTCGAGAATAAGAGAGAGCTTTTGAGAGAAAAGTCCTGCATCAGCTGTATTTTTGGAAAGACTTGTTCCTGAAATTGTGCTCATTTTCACCTGACTGCAATTTTCACTTCCTCCACATGCACCTTACTTTTATTCATGAACGATGCTACACCAAACTCCAGAACCCCCCGTTTTCTGCTTCATATGTGTATATATATAGAGCCAAGCCTAAAAATATGAACCTTTTAATCGTCTTAACAGCAAATTGTTGGTTATGAATTAAGCAAAAATGACATAAACGCACTCCTGAGACACTCCTGTCTCCACTTGCTCATTACTTTTTCTACAATTAAGTGTTTTTAAAAAAAAAAAAAAAAAAAACGTAAAACAATTGAAATTCAGTTACTCAGCATTTTTGTATGCAACATTGAAACCATGAGGATTAAAATGATTGGCAGAAAAGATATTTTTTATTTTATTCCACTTAGTATCACCTCAAATCTGCTTGTGTATCAGCAAGACCATCCCCTTACTTACTTTTGGGGAGTCAAAACTATATATGGGAACTGATAGCTCAGTGGATAAGATGTTGGACTTCTGATCAGAATGTCATGGGTTTAGATCCCATCTTCATCAAGCTGCCACTGCTGGGTCATTGAGCAAGGCCCTAACCTTCATATATAAACCTGTATAAGGGTGTCTACCAAATACCATTTATGGTGTTCCACAAAAATCCCCACAAAATCTAGTGGAACATCTGAGAGTGGTGGTTACTATAACAGCAAATGGGGACTAAATGAATGGGATGTTCAAAAATAACATACATTTTGTAGTCAGGTGTCCATAAACCTTTTCATCCATCCATCCATCCATCCATCCAAATCCTATTAAAACCACCTGGCATTAAGTTTTTGATTGTTATTTGTTTGTTTGTTGTGTAGATCTGGGATATAGGAGGACAGCCTCGTTTCAGGAGCATGTGGGAACGATACTGCAGAGGAGTCAACGCTATAGTGTAAGTGCTGCTTCCTAAACCGATATAAAATAAATGTAATTTGTTCTTTCACACTTAGAACAGCTTCACGTGTTTATCTCCGCCTGTGGATTTTTTTTAGGTACATGGTGGACGCTGCAGATCGGGACAAGATCGAGCCGTCCAGAAACGAGCTGCACAATCTGTTAGAAAAACCTCAGCTTCAAGGCATTCCTGTATGAGGTTACACTTTTGTGTTTAAGTGCTGCACAGTACAATCAATATTGTACATTACAATCGAGTATTCCTTATATGTGAAGTTTTATTCTTTTTTTCATACTGTACCAGTGATTACGATTGTTTCAATTGACGGATCATGTATTTTTCTTTTATCCGTTTATAGTTGCATGGAACATTACTTTCCCTCCCGTAAGATTAGTGCTGCTCCTTACAAAAAAAAAAAACCATATCGACAATCCCAATCTGTAATTAGATTTAGAACAAGATCAGGAATGTAATCTTACATTATGATGAAGCTGTGAATTTTAACTGGGTTTTCTGAGCTCACATGCATGTTTTCTCAGGTTCTCGTTCTGGGCAACAAGCGAGACCTCCCGAACGCTCTGGAAGAGAAGCAGCTCATTGAGAAAATGTAAGCATTTGTTCCACATTTCCTCTTTTCTGGGATGGCTTGTTTTGTGCAGCTGAAAGCGTGTTTCATATTACACTCGTTTACAGTCATGTGACGGCAGTGAAATGAAATTGGGGGGGGGGAGCAGTAATTAAATAAACATGACATTTTGTTCTTCGTTTGTGCACAATCGACATTCTCAACAACGTGAATCCCCCTTCCCCCCCCTTTCCTTTTATCCTCCAATGGTGTTTATTAGAACAAGCATCACCACGTGGTTAAAATGAAAATGACTTTCTGTCTGTGCCGCTTTTCAGGAACTTGGCAGCGATACAGGATCGAGAAATCTGCTGCTACTCCATCTCATGTAAAGAGAAGGACAATATAGGTGAGTGTAATGGATCTACCAGGGCTGATACCTGATATTGTGCTTTCACTGCTCATTCTGTGTGTCGGTTTGTAATCGACACGCCGGTGATCGAGATTGGTTTTTTTTTTGCCTCGTCATGTGTGTGAGCGCATAATGAGAAAATCAATGCGATGAGATCAGCATGCACTCGCTCATGAAACGAGGCTGGAAATGAGCTTAAAAGAAACGGCACAGATAAAAATCTGTCTGATTTTAGTCCAGTGTTGTTTCTCAATGCTGCGCTCAACCTTATGCTAAATCCTCTCTTCAACATATTGGAAATAAACCATATTTAAGGGACCTATGGCTGATCGTTACTGCATAGTACAGAAATCACAGGAAGTAGAAAAACGATGACTTCTGATGTTCATACATCTGTGATAAAAAAAAAGTACCATTCAGAGATCAAATTCAGAGAATAAATTCATATTTTTTTGTCCCACACACTTCATGAAGAGAATCAGAGGATTCCAGACCTGATCTAGTATTTTTGTACAGTAAGGGTCTAACGGTACTCAATCCGCATCGTAAACACAGTTTATACTGCGCACGTGCGAAAACTCGGATGTTGTTCTGCGCATGCACGAAATCGCTGCCGCTTCCCGTCATCGCCGGTGTTTTTATATGGACTATTTGCGTTTGATGTACAACGAAAGGTGGAATTAATTCATTAATAAACAGATAAATTGAGTGGATAAAAGGATGTGGTTAAAGTATGCTGAAATAAGTAGAACAGATATGAAATATCTTTAGAAAATTTAATATTAAATGTAAAACATACACATCGGTATTACCCAGCTATTACTATTTAATGTATTTTTTCCATTTATTTAATCAAGTAATATATAAGTAAATTGTGCTGATTTTTTTTTTTTGGTAATTTAATTAATATAAGTTAAAACGTGTAATGTGTTAATTCGATTTATGAACATTTTTGAAAAATGTAAACTTCACGAATGTTAATAATAATAATAATAAACGGTGTTAATAAGAACAAAAAAAACAAGCAGTTTTATGCTTTGCATTTCTTTCCCTGTAACTGTACCGAAAAAAACGAGGTACATCCCGAATTTTATGTACCGTTACACCCCTAATGACAGCGTGATTTTATAACTATAGACTAAACGCTGATGATTGTGTTTTTGGTACAGTATTACTTCATGCTGGTATAATAGGTCAGTCTGGATCTCCTGCACTGTTCTACTGCTTCTGTAACCGTGGTTTTATTGATCTGCTCAGTATGAGCTGTGGGTGGCTTTTTCTCTGTCAAATTAAGAAGAATAAGTGCTAGAGACGTGTACACTGCTTTCTTTCTGTTTTATTTGTACTGGAAATGTTGGGTTTGTCTAAGGTCAATTTCTTTCTCTCGCTTTCTCTTTCTCTCTCTCTCTCTCTCTCTCTCTCTCTCTCCCTCTCTCTTTCTCTTTCTCTCTCTCTGAATCAGACATCACACTGCAGTGGCTTATTCAGCACTCAAAGTCCCGGAGGAGCTGAGAGGACAAGCCGCTATCCCCGCCTCATCTGCGTCTCACCTTGCAGCCAAAGCCCCGGCCTGCCCCTTCGCAGAGTCAAACCATGGTCCGAACAAAGCTCCAAACCCTGGATTTCCAAATATAACCAGCCTCTGGTCCTGCTTTGAGCTTGCGTGAAAGCCGTTTTAATTGTTTGTGTTTTTTAAGGCCAAAAACAGAAACCTCATATTCTGTTTCAAAGTACACCACCACCACCAAGCCCTACTCTCAACATCTATCTGTTGATTCTCTCTCTCTCTCTCTCTCTCTCTCTCTCTCTCCCTCCCCCTCTCTCGGTCTGATTGAGAACCCTGTTCTCTCACGACGAAATACACTGTTCAGGTCGGCGTGCACGTCTCGTCAGAGCCCTATTTTTAATCGACACAAGATTGGCTTCTCTACTTCTCTTTCTTATATTATATATACACGTACATGAAGGACAAAGATATGTAGATCTTCTGAACGTTACAGTGAGTGTGAAGCACATGATCACGCGCTTATTCTGAGATACAGAGTTAAGGTCATCTAAAAATATCCAATCCAACATGACAGCAGAGTCTGATGCTCCATAAAGCATCACAGAGCAAAACTTGACTTGGTCCACATGTGGGTTTGGTCTCGTTGCATGTACAGTTGGAGATACGCCGACCAGGCATAACATTATCTCTTCATCATGGCACCTGTTAGTGGGTGGATTTATTTATTAGGCAGCATGTGAACATTTTGTCCTCAAAGTTGATGTTAGAAGCAGGAAAAATGGGCGAGCGTAAGGATTTGAGCGAGTTTGACAAATTGTGACGTCTAGACGACTGGGTCAGAGCGTCTCCAAAACTGCAGCTCTTGTGGGATGTTCCTGGTCTGCAGTGGTCGGAGTCTATCTAAAGTGCTCCAAGGAAGGAACAGTGGTGAACCGGCGACAGGGTCGTGGGCGGCCGAGGCTGGTCCATGTGGTCCGATCCAACAGATGAGATACTGTAGATCAGTTAATGCTGTTGATGCTCAATGGGTCAGGACAGTTTTGGCAGAAAAAGGGGGACCAACACTATTGAGCAGGTGGTCATAATGTTATGCCTGATCAGTGCATGTTCTTCATTTAAACCTTCTCTCGGCACCTCACAAAGCCTTTGTCACATTGTTCGAATTTTCCTTGCAATTGCAGTTGATCTCACGTGCAATGACTGGATTTACGAGTTACAAACTGCCGCTTTAAATTTGTACTTTTTGAAATTAGAATTTTTATTTCTGGTTTCTAAACACCTGAAGAAGGAGTTTTTGGGTCTTCTGCACTGTTTTTCCAAAAAAGCCCATAGCGTAGCTCAATCGCACTTAACTACTAAGTACTGAGAAAAACGAATAGTTATGAGATATTAATGTGCCTTGACGATCCTTTTTCACTTTTCATCACTGTTGAGCAGAAAAAACATCTCGCGTCTTTGATTTATTTGATCTTTAATGTTTGTATACAGTGTAAATTCGGCTTAGTGCCTTATTTACACTATACACATAAAAGTTTGTGGACACCTGACCATAAGATTGTGTGCTTTTTGAACATCCTGTTCCACATTCAGTCCCTATTTGCTGTTATAATAACCTTCTGGGAAGATGTTCCACTAGATTTAGTTTTAGATTGTCATAATTCAGCTATAAGTGTGTTAGTAAAGTCAGCTACTGATGAAGGTGAGGAGGCCTGGGGTGCAGTCAGCATGGAGAAATTCATCTCAAACGTGTTCAGTATTGTTGGCGCTTTATAGCTGGAGATCTTCCACTCCAACCCACGTAAAGCATATAGTCAGAGACTTTGTCCACAGGGATATTGTCATGCTGGAACAGGTTTGGGACTCCTAATTAAAGTCCAAGTTTTCATATGAAATCTATATAAGACAAAATATATATATATAATTGTGTGCCTCCAACTTTGTGATAAGAATCACGTGGTTGAAAAGGCAGGTGGCCTCATTCTTTTGTACATAGTGTTTAAAAAGAACTTTATTGTTGGCAAATTTTGGGGAAGTGGGAGCGCAGTGGTTAAGACTTTGGATCGGAAGATCACAGGTTTAAATCCCACCACCACCGAGCTGCCACTGCTGGGCCCTTGAGCAAGGCCCTCAACCCTCCCCTGCTCAGTTGTAATCGCTCTGCAGAAGGGCGTCGGCAAATGCCATAAATGTAAATGTAATATTCCTAAAAAATGAAACAATCATGATTTTGCGACGCTCTGGATCTCGTTTTATCTTTAAGCTTTCAGTGTACCTTTTTATTATTATCATTTTTTTTGCAGTGATCTTGCAATGCAATAGATATTTTAGTGACTCCTTTGATGCCTCATTTCAGGAAGTGTGTTTCGTGCATTTGGTTGTATTTATAAGAGGGATGATGTTGAGCTCACTTGAGAACTGAAGTGTGCAATATGATTAGTCAAAGCACAGTGTTTTTCCGTGGGAGAGCAGGACCCTCTTCCTCTTTTTCTCTCTTTCTCTCTCTCGACACTTTTGCCTCGTGCCGCTCTCCTCAGCGCACCATCGTCTCAGCTCCTTCATGGTAAGGACTCTTTCTGGTGGACATTCCCTCTCACTCTCTCATCCTGAAACACTAATAACACTCGGCTTCTCACCTCTGGACCGATTCCTCTCAACAACACATCCGAAAAGTGATGTCTGAAAGATTTTTATTTATTTTTATTCCCCCTCCTCATCTGTCCTAGTCTCATCCGTCTCAATCTCTATATTTGCTCTGGACTCTATTGTTGGGGGGGAACAAAGAAAAACACCTGCCAAAAAAATGCTTATCTTGTCAGCCTTTATATTGCAATGAGAGCTGGAATTGTGACTGTTTAGTAGGAAAAAATGGACACAGTTTTCTCTTTTTCTTCGCAAAAAAAGGCTCTGGAGGGCATGTTGCTCACACTCAATGCAGTTCAGATCCTGTAAAGACGGATGAGAAAAAAATAATAAATATAAACAATGCTGGAATCAATACTTTTGATTTAAACTGATGAGACTTTATCGCTCTTTAAGCCACGAACAAGAGGTTCCTGGTGTAAATGGGACGCGAGTGGTTTAGTCAGTTATTATTTTTGGTTTATTTTAAGGGTTTTTGTTTGTTTATTTTATTGTAATTGAGGGCTGAGAATTGGACATTATAAGTGAATTGGATAGTAATACAGATCAAATTTACATTTTTTCTTTAATGTATAAATAATTAAGGACACAGTTGTGTGGGAAAAGATAAAAATGTGTCCATTTCCTGTAAGAGCACATCAGGCAGCTCCAGTCCGTACGGTCCGTGTTAGTTTGCGTGGAGTTTACACGGAGAAAGCGACGTGATGAATGATCATTGTTCTCTGCAGACATTTAAGTGCCTTTTGCGAGCAGTTCAGCTTCTGCATCGGAACCATGCTGCATATTAAAAAAGAGAGTGGGGGGGGAAAAACGAATAGAACCCGATAGAACAGTCGTTTTGGGGCCCCTTTAGAAAACTTGAGAAGTTTCAGTGAAATTACTAAATTAACATTCTACTATTATTGACTGTAAACAATTGTTGAGCAAAAACCCGTATGTTTTGCTTTCCTTAACCAATTACACTACATGGAGAAAAGTGTGTGGACCATAAGATTAGTTTTTTTTTTTTTTTTCCCCTCAACATCCCATTCCACATTTAGTCCAAATTTGCTGTTATAATAACCTTCACTCTTCTGGGAAGTTGTTCCTCTAGATTTTGCGGAGATCTGTGTGAGATTTGTTACACATGGATGTTAGTAAAGTCAGGTACTGATGTAGGTGCTGGTGAGAAGGTCTGGGATGCAGTCAGCATTTGAGGTCAGCGTTCTATAGCACAAGATCTTCCACTCCAATCCGTCTAAAGCATATCTTCATAGTGCTGGCTTTGCGCGCACGGGCGTCGTCATGCTGGAACAGGATTGCGAAATGTAAAGCTACTGCATCCAAGACATCCTGTAAAATTGTGTGCCTCAAAATTTGTGGAAGAACCACATACGGCTGGAAAAGTCAGGAGTCACAACACTTGATGACCATTAGCGGTTCCTGATCTCGGAGCACACAGCGTTGTGCTTGATGCAGATCTGTGTTGGTCATTGCCGCTGGAGGATGATCACACTGGGTTTTGCAAGAACTTTTGATGAATTTTTGACCCGTCCCAAAGAAGTCTGAGCAATTCTGTACACTTATAAATCATCTAAACGCAATCTGTCCAATCCAACTCGACCCAAAGGAATTCTGACTAATCCTGTTAGGTTGCTGATTGTGGGAAGAGGTAGGCTAGCGGTTACGACATTGGACATCTGCTTGGAAGGTCGTGAGTTCAAATCCCTGCATCGCCAACCTGCCACTGCGAGGACGCAAACCCTCCACTGTTCATTGTAAGCATAAGGCTGAAAATGTGGACAATTCAACCAACCCAATAAACATTCCCAAAATACAACCAAAGTGGTCATTTAAACCCTGTGGAGCTTGGTTACTAAGTTCTGAAACCATCTGATCACTCACAAGAAGGTAAAATCCAAGGTTTTTGGTTGTATCCCATTCCTGCTGCACACTTCTAGTCGTAAGGCCACTGGTTTCAAATGATTATCCTTCAGCTCTAATTCACTTACAGGAGTTACACAATCCAAAGGCACACGCTTTCAATCCGTTCATGTTCATGACTTGCTCCAGGTTTCTACGTGGAGTTTTTCCTTAATGCTAACATGCTAGTTTGTGTATGCACATATACATTTTAAGAAGTGCCCCCTTTTCCCCCACACCAGTAGACATCAAGTAGATGTAATGTCTCTGGACCACTCCTTTTAATTTAACACACTTGTGTAAATAAGCGAAAACACTTCGTGCGTGTGCGGAATGTGACCGGTGTTGTTAGTAGCACGCTGAACAAGTTTTATCTTCTCGCTTCCTCAGGCAGAGTAGTCTGTGTTTAGTGCCACGCCATTTTACAAGCTCCCCATGTATCTGATCATAACTACTGGCTGCACAATAAGTAACCACTTTACTTCGTTTTCAGAGCTGGAAACATGTACGAGCTCGGATTACTTTGATCCAGATTGATCTTTTGTCCCGTTTGTATGATTGTGCATTAAAAGTGTGTAGTATCTGATTTGAAATGGTCTCGATATCTCTTTATTTGTCTCAAACTCTGCGTACTGGTTTCTAATGGTGGACACCTGCGTGCTGGCAGCGTTCTCCTGCAGTGTGCTGTTTTAACCACATGGTGTCCTCGCTGTGCTGTTGATCAAGCTTGTGTGTGTGTGTGTGTGTGTGTGTGTGTGTGTGAGATTGTGTGTCTCAGTCTCAGCTTATAGTTTGTGCAAGTGATGTTCTAAATGTACACCGAAAACTATGAAACACCTTTAAACAATCAAAACTTAACTTTTTTTAATGATGTTTCTCTAATGTTTGCCTGCTCTGTGTGTGTGTGTGTGTGTGTGTGTGTGTGTGTGTGCGCGCGCGTGT